>CM059275.1:18756853-18769353 GCA_030347295.1 Setipinna tenuifilis
TGTGTGTGTGTGTGTATTTGTGTGTGTGTATGTGTGCTAACCAGCTGTTTTGTGTTCCTTTAACAGGCCATTTTCGAGCTGTCGAGAGGAGAACAGGACCTGATTGAGGACCTTCAGTTGGCACGCAAGGTTAGTCTTGGACACACACACACACACACACACACAAATACAAATACACACAGACAGAAGCGGTTATAAACAGAAGGGAATGAGTGTGTGTGTGTGTTCTCCTGAAATACTCGGTGAGCTCAGCTAGTTGTTTGGCTCTCATGACTGCATGGAGTCGGCCTGGCTTAATGACATTAAGTGCCTGTCTCCGTTAGTGTGTGTTAATGTGTGTGTTAACGTGTGTGTGTGTGCTTGTGTGTGTTCGCAGGCGTACCATGATCCAATGCTGAAGCTGAGCATCATGACTGAGGAGGAGTTGACACACATCTTTGGTGATCTGGACGCCTACATCCCACTCCATGAAGGTGTGTATTGCCATATGTTTGTGTGTGTGTGTGTGTGTGTGTGTGTGTGTGTATGTATGTGTGTGTGTGAGAGACTGTGTGATGTATTTGGAAAGTGTGTGTGATTACATTTGATATATTTGGAAAGTGTGTGTGTCCTTACGGTGTGTGTGACCTTGCTTGTGTTTCTGTGTGTGTGTGTGTGCTCAGACCTGCTGACGGAGCTGGGCAAGGCCACCAGAGCCGACGGGACGGTGGGAGAGATCGGCCAGATCGTGGTCAACTGGGTAAGCCCTCTCACCCCCCCTCACCCTTCACCCCTGACCTCTCACCTCTCACCCCCGTTACCCCAGCGACCCCTTGCCCCACTCCTCCTTCTCAGCACCACACCTGTTTTACCCTAGTTCCTCATATAGAGTCCAGTGAGTGTGTGTGTGTGTGTGTGTGTCTGACTGTGTGTGTGTCTGTGTGTGACTGTGTGTGTGACTGTGTGTGTGTGTGTGTGTGTGTGTGTGTGTGTGTGTGTGTGTGTGTGTGTGTGTGTGTGTATTTTTTGTGTGTGTGTGTACTGAAGTGTAAAATATAGAAGTGCACGTGAAGTGTGTGTATATCATGCATTATAACTCTTTGTGTGTGTAAGTGTAGAATATAGTTTTCATTAGGTAGTTTATATCAGTAAGAACCGTATGTGTGTGTGTAAATATCATGCATTCTAACCCTTCTCCTGTGTGTGTGTGTGTGTGTGTGCTTGTTTAGCTGCCGCGCCTGAACGCGTACCGCGAGTACTGCAGCCGTCAGCTGGCGGCCAAGGCGCTGCTGGACCAGAAGAAGCAGGACCGGCGTGTGGGGGACTTCCTGCAGCGCTGCCTGGAGTCGCCCTTCAGCAGGAAGCTGGACCTCTGGTCCTTCCTGGACATCCCGCGCTCGCGCCTGGTCAAGTACCCGCTGCTGCTCAAGGAGGTGCTCAGACACACGCCCCCAGACCACCCCGACGCCACCAGCCTGCACACAGCGGTGAGTTAGATACATACACACACACACGTGTGCATACACACACACATATACATACACACTACATGCCACCAGCCTGCATACAGCGGTGAGTTAGACACAGACACACAGATACATACACGCCACCTATTAGCCTACACAAAGTTATGAGAAGATACACACACACATACCACCCTGACATATAGACATTGACACATACAAACTGTCTTTTCCATTTCAGTGTTTGCCCTATATAAACACATTACTTCAGCAGCTAGAGACGTAGTGCACTCTCAGTTGGCAGCGAGATTATACACACATGATCTCATCTGGTTTATATACATACACACACACACACACACACACACACTATAGAAACACATTACTTTAGGAGCCAGAGAGGCGCAGCCTTAAGAGGCAAAGACATTCTACACACACACACACACACACACACACACACACACACACACACACACACAGTACTGTTGTACCATCACCACTAGCCTTAAAGCACTACCGAAAATCAACACTCTTGCGCACACACACTGATTCCAGTTGGATCATTTAAATGACGCGTGTTTGTGTTTTTCCCGTGTGTGTAGATCTCCATCATCCAGGAGGTGCTGTCGGACATCAACACGCGTAAGGGGGAGTCGGAGTGCCAGTACTACCAGGAGCAGCTGGACTTCCTGGACGAGCGGCAGAGAGAGCCCCTCATCACGCAGAGCAAGAGCCTGCTGTGCCACGGGGAGCTGCGCAACAAGAGCGGCACGGTCAGTACACACACACACGGGCACGCGCACACACACACGGGCACGCGCACACACACACACACACACACACACACACACACACATATACATACACACACACACAAACAAGAGCGGCACACACACACACACAAGCGGCACGGTCAGTAAACACACATACACACACACACACACACACACACACACACACACCACACACACACACACACACACGAGAGCTGCACAGTCAGTATGCGCACACACACAGACACACCCCCCACCACCACCACCACCACCACTATATAGTTTAATGTCAGCATACTAATGTGTGTGTGTGTTTGTCTCTGCAGAAGCTGCACGTCTTCCTGTTTAACGAGGTGCTGGTCCTGACGCGGCCCGTGACGCGTAACGAGCGGAGCGCCTACCAGGTGTACCGGCAGCCCATCCCCGTACGGGACATGATCCTGGAGGACCTGCAGGACGGAGACGTCAGGATGGGGGGGTCCTTCAGGGGCGCCTTCAGCAACTCGGAGAAAGGTGAGTGTGTGTACACACACACACACACACACTCTCTCAAATATACATGTACATACATACACTCATACATGCATGAACACGTACATGTACACACAAACACAAACAAATGCATATAGACACACAAACATACATGTACACACACACACATACACAAACAAACACTGTCACATAATGTTAAATGTTGCCTGTGAGCTGGGAATGAAACATGTTGTTGATGTTTGTCCTCCTCTCTCTCTCTTCTCCTCAGCCAAGAACATCTTCCGTGTGCGCTTCACCGAGCCCTCTCAGGGTCAGTCCCACACGCTGCAGGTCAACGACATCTTCCACAAGCAGCAGTGGCTCAACTGCCTCCGCAACGCCATCACTGTCCAGCGGGGGGCTCCCCCACCCCCACAGCCCCCCACCACCACCTCCTCCTCCTCCTCAGACGACACCTCCTCCACCTCCTCCTCTACCACTGAGGAGACCCCCTCCCCCACCTCCTCCGACCCCGAGACCCCCACCACCCCCCCGCCGGCCCAGCCCGCCTCTGGAGCACGGCCCAAACGCCGCCCCACCTCCTCGTCTTCATCATCGTCATCCTCCTCCTCCTCCTCCTCCTCCTCCATGGAGGCGGACGAGAATTGCCCTCAGGGGGCAGTAGTGCCACCACCCCGCTCTGCCACTCCACCGCCCTCCCTCACCTCCTCCGACCCCTCCTCGTCGTCTTCGGGGTACTCCACTCTGTCTTCCTCCTCCTCCTCCTCTTCCTCCTCCTCCACGACCTCCTCCACGTCCCCCCGCAAGGCCAAGAAGGAGCGGCGTTCCATCTGCTCTCTGGGCAAGAGGAAAGAAACCATGGTCTGAACCAGAGTGGGGGGGTCAGAGGGGGGTGTCTACCCCTCCATCTCCATCTCTTAAAAGGACTCCTGCCTCACAAGAAGGCATCGGTTGGAGACTGAAGACCTAAGAAGCGGGTGGACTTCTAATTTATGTTCCGTGTGTGTACATAGTGCGTCTGTATATACGCACATACACCTTCCAAAGTATGTGTGTGTGTGTGTGAGTGTGTGTGTGTGTTCTTCATACAGTGTTCCGTCTTTACTGTGCTGAATGGCAGCTATACCTCCCCCCACCCCACACCCAATCTAGCAGTATTCACACACACTCACCTCGGACTCAAGGGAATGATTACAGTTAAACACGGCCTACACACTCCTCCATGTGTGTGTGTGTTTGTGTGTGTGTTTAGGGGTGGGGAGGGACTTTTGTATGTAGTCTTGTTTACTGTTCAATTAATATTTATGTTTTCCTTTTATTTTATTTTTTTCTTTTGTAATTAAAGTTTTACAATTTTTTTTTTATAAGATATTATCAATCTAAAAAATTGTACTGTAGCTCTTCTCGGTGTGTTAACAAAGCACTGTTTTTTAGCCTTTTATTTTTCTTTTCTTTTTTTAAAGCCGTAAATGAGGTGAAGGGGAAAGGGGAGGCTGTTCAGACAGCTAGTTTTGAAGAAAAGAGAAACTAAATGATTTTTTTAAAATGTTATTTTACAAGAGTCTGATTCTACTGGAAGTCAAGTCTTACCACATTCCCAAGTTATATCTGCCAGCGGGATGGCTAGCCACACGCTAGTAGCTAGCACACGCCATTTTCATCTGGCTTTTTTTTTTAGGGTTCATTACAATGAATTGAAGCGATTATCGTTTAAAATATTTTATTTAAAAAACAAAGATGTTTTGTCCTGTAAACTACAATCTGAGCCATGTTCGGACAAACCCCGACTTTACCACAGAACCCACACACACACAAGATGGACACTTTTGTAGCATATCCCACAGCTGTGTGCTAGTTAGCACACCTTGTTAGCATTAGCATGTCCAATAGGATTAGTAGTGCTAGCATTATTGCTACAACTAGCATGAGCGTTTGTATTTGGGCAACCATGGAGTTGCCATGTGAACGAAGAGTAGGAATTAGCTGAATGTTGTATAGATGGTTTTGATGTACGTGTATGTAAAAAAAACAGAGATGGAAAGAAAGTATGTACAGGGAAAGAGCAGATTGACTCTGAGGCGGGGCCAGGCATTGGAACAGCCAATCATGGATGAGATGCACTTCTCCCCATGGCTGGTCATTGGTTGACCCTGCCCAGAGTAGGAAGGAATGAGGCGCTGGTGAAAAGCCAGTGAGATTCTTGGAAAGGAAACGACATGTTGGTATGGTTAAACTAGAGTAGAAGATGGTTGTGGAAAGTAATGTAAAAAACAAATATAAGCCCTTTTTGTGTATAAAAAGAGTTTGTATATAAAAGAAACACAAAATGGAACGAGATTGATGACAAAGAACATATGTTTGCTGTGGGCTTTGTGTGTCTGTGGTGTAAGACGAACGAACCCAATTATTGTAATAAAGGCGACTGTAAGATTGACAACATGCCTCCAAGTGTGTCTCTTGATACTTCTGAGAACTAACAGTGATGTCATGGTTTTAACTTCCTACTCATGGCACATTCACTCAAACACACACACACACACTCACACTGACCACACTCATTCCTACACGTACACTCCCAACCTCCGATTTGGCCACTTAAATATGAGAGACACTCAAAGCACATAAAACAACACTCCCTCAGTCACTCAACACACAAGAACACAAACTCTCTCTCTTACATACACACACACTCAGGCGTACACAAACACACTCGCCTCCAGGCCGACTGAAGGAGGAGTGATGTCCGCAAAGTGGTTTTTCCATGCACTCAAACACACACACACACACTCACAATGACCAAACTTTTTTCCATGCGTCCCTCGGGTTAAACGCTCGCCCTCTTCCCTTCCGCGTCACTGAAGCATCACGTAAACGAGTGTCTCGCACTCCTCCGAGCTGACCTCATCATCCCTCGTTCTTCAGCTTGCCACCGGCCAATGGCTAATCTGTCTGGTCATCCATCAGATAGCGGCGGCGATGGCGGCTCCTCCTTGCTCTCTCTCCATCAGAGCATGACTCTTCTTCAAGCAAAACACCCACTCGACATTCAACCATTACGAGAAGTTTCTATTTAAGGCGTTTCATGTACAAATATGTGGAGGATTAACACACGGAAGTCTGTTATGACAGTGACCGAGCCCATATGGAGATAACTACCTTCATTTAGGTTTTAGCCTAATGTTGTTTTCAAAAGGGGAAAACACTCTCAAAGGTTAATACTTGTACGCCTTGTGTTGAAAGCTGAAATATGTACACAGTCTTCAAACAGAAGCTGGACTACAAATGTTCTGGATTTAGCCCATTCTCAATGTAAAAGTTTTGTCTTTTTAAGTACTTTCATCGTTTGAAGTTCATACACCAGGTCAAACACAAACATAAGGCTTAGATGCCAACTCTTCTGTGTCTTACAGCTCAGTGTATTCTGGTACGGGGCCAACAAACTACTCTGCTGACATTAGGTGCTCCAGATAAGTGTAATTATTGAGAACAAGGGGACATCCATCCAAGTAGGATGATCAGTTGTAGGTCAATGTAAAACTATTCAGGTGATCATTCTATAACTCCATACGAAAAACAAATCTTTATTTGTGAAAACCCTGAGGCAAAAACCTGTTGGTAAGAAGGGGCAAGGCCTAAGTATATAGTCCGCAGCCAGCCTGATACAGAAGGAAGAGATGGTATGTGTGTGTGTGTCTGGTAGAGAAGGAAGAGATGGGTGTGTGTGTGTGTGTGTGTGTGTGTGTGTGTGTGTGCGTGTCTGATAGAGAAGGAAAAGATAGGTATATGGGTGTGTGTGTGTGTCTGGTAGAGAATCAAGATATAAAAATACAAGGAGACAAGATGGTTTATTGTCACATACATAGACCTACTGGGTAGGACATGCAGGACTAGAGTAGGACATGCAGTGAAATTGAGATGGGTAAATTGTGTGTGTGTGTGTGTGTCTGGTAGACAAGGAAGAGATAGATTGATGTGTGTGTATGTGTGTGGGTGTGTATGTGGTACAGCAGGAAGGAATGGGTTAGATGAGTGTGTGTGTGTGTGTGTGTGTGTGTGTGTGTGTGTCGGGTAGGGACGGAAGGAAGGGATGGCTAAATGGGTGACAATCTGGAGGAGAGAGAGAGAGCCTTGGACTGTCATGTAGTAATGTGGAGTCATGGAGACGAGATGAGCCCCCATCAGCCCTAATGGGGTCACCGAGATGAGGACCTCTGGCCGTGACCGTGTTGGGTGGGGGGGGTCAGGGGTCAGGGTTCAGAGGTCATTATGGGGGGGTCAACTGCTGATGACTTGTTTTAACTTTTGGTATAAAAAAAACCTTAGAGGCCAGTGCCAACAGGCTTTTTTAGGCTCTTCTCTTAACCCTCCTATTGTGTTCATTTTATATGTTACTACTTTTGTGTTTCTGGTCAGAAATGACAAAAGTTACACAATGGTGTAGAATAAAATCTGTAGCTAATATATAAACAATATTGTGAAGGGCCTCTTAATTAACTTAAAGGCTGAATCCGAAGTGTTCACTTGGTCACTATATAGGGACTGCACTATGTAGTGAATGAGTGAATGATTTTAGATTCAGCCAAATTCTTTTAAATGTTGCCAGCTTTGATCTTCCGTTTCCTATTTATGGCCTGCAGAACTCATTGACTCACACAACTCTTTGGCTCATACAACTGGTTTTGAAGGTTGTTGGACAGACCCACCTGTGGGAAAGGAAAATTGGGATATGAAAGTTCTAAAGAATGTTGAGCTCCATAGAATGCGGAATGTTTTACAATCGTACATTATTGCAGAACGCATTCTTGTGTAGAATGTTCAAAAGCGTACAGCCTTAAAGTTTCAGAGGTCCTGCCATCTCCTGGGCACCTCAGCTATGTTCTGCCTTGCCTTGCCCTGGTGCACTCCTGCCGTGAGTTCCATTCCAGTGAGGTGCCTGAGCCTCAAAGCTGAATTGGATTAGAGTGCTTACTCTGGCCATGTTTGCTCACCACTGCCAGCCAGCCTCTAACATAGTATACACTCTGACATGCATTGCAGACTGGACACTAATTGACTCACTAATTGACTCAAAGCACCCAGTGACCAGTGTGTTAGCATTTGGCCCAATGAGCAGTCTGTGTTAGCATTTGGGCCAATGGGCAGTATGTGTTAACATTTGGCCCAATGACCAGTATGTTAGCATCTGCCCCAATGGGCAGTGTGTTCCAGTTTCTGGCTCAGTGACTAGTGTGTGTGTTAACATCTGGCCCAATGACCAGTGTGTGTTGGTATCTGGCCTGAATGTATACAGCAAACACATTAGGTCCATATCGGTCTCAGTTTTTTGTGGTATGTGTAAAATTATTATAGCTGGCATAATTATTCGATTAGCGGTACACATATATAACATATATTGTGTGTGTGTGTGTGTGTGTGTTTGTGTGTGTGTGTGTGTGTGTGAACGTGTAATTAAAATTGTGAAATGAAGAGTGAGATCATAGGGAGGAGACCCCCAGCACAGTGTGGGTAATGTATACTTCAAAGGCGCACACACACACACACACACACACACACACACACACACACACACACACTAGGTAATGAGCTCAGCTTGTTTGCTGGCCGGCAGTCTCTCTCTGCATTCTGACCCCGTCTCGCTTTCAAGAAAAAAGCTCAGGAATTCTCGGCTGGTGCGCTCATTCTCTCCGGAAAGCCGATCCGCCTCCGACTGTTTATACCCGCGCTGCACAATTCCATAAACACCGACGGACAGACGGAGCGCCACGCTACAGCCGGCCCGCTTCGCTTCGCCCGGACCGCCGATGATGTCAGCGATATAAAACGACAACAAAAGAAAGTCTGTATGATCTCTCTGACAGCCAACGCTAACAGCATCACTTCAGAGAGAAGAAAAGAGAGAGAGGGGGAGAGAGGGAGGGAGAGAGGGAGGAAGGGAGAGAGAGAGGAAGGGAGAGAGAGAGGGAGGGAGGGAGAGAGGAAGGGAGAGAGAGAGAAGAAAAGAGAAAGAGAGAGGCAGAGAGAGAGAGAGGGAAGGAGAGAGAGGGAGCGAGAGGGAGGGAGAGAGAGAGAGAGAGTTATAGAGGGGAAGGGAGAAAAGAAAAGAGAGACAAAAGGGAGATCAAATAAAGTCCTGCTTGGTCTCCAAGGCCCCTGAACAGAACAAACACACAGACAAAAGAGAAATGGACACAGAAAGGCATTTGACAACATACCTCAGACTAAACATTAGCCGGGGGCTAGTGTCCTGAATCATTTGCTTGACCTGTTGAATTGTCTGTGTGTGTAGAGTGTGTAAAGATTACATCTTTTTAAAAAAACAACTCTGGTATCATGTATTGTTGGACAACCACCACTGTACAGTAGATTAATTAATTTTATCTGGTATGTTGTAAGTTTCATTGTTGTTGTGCACAATTTCTTCCATCTTATTTTGCTTTTGACCAAGGAAATAGAAAAGGCTCTATGTTGATCTTTTTTCTACATAAAGATCAGGGGTGTCAAGGAGAAGAAATGGACGTAAACACCACTAACACAACCTTTTAGGTTACATACCAGCACTTACTCACCTATTTATGACCACTAATAGTATACCCACCTTGTTTCAAATGCGTGCACTGATGCACGTAATCATAACACGTTTAGTTTGTGCAACCTTTGTCATGATTGATAATAAAACTATACTGCAATGCTGGGTGGCACAGACATAAAATGGCATCCTTCCTGTACGGGGTGGCTGTGGCTGTTTCAGTGCCGTAAACTTGTGCCACACACACACACACACACACACACACACACACACACACACACACACACACACACACACACAAACACATACATGCATACATGCTCTCTCTCACTCTCTTCCTGTATTGGGTGGCTGTGGATGTTTCAGTGCTGTAAACTTGTGTCAGCTGTGGCTATGATCACAGGAGGAAGTAGGTGAGGATCAGATTGCGGAGAGGGAACTCTGATAAGCCAGCGTAGGCCTAAAGCTACACACACACACACACAGCTACACACACTTCCGCCTAAAGCTACACACACTTCTACAAAGCTACACACACTTCCGCCTCAGGTAGTATGCCTGCTGGACCACAAAGGACAGTTAAAGAGGTCAAAATGGAGGACCAAAACCAGATGTAACCAGGACGGTTAAAGCACAGAAGTAAAGTCCCTGCGACACCAGTGTGCTCTCAAAACAAGTTTTTAATCATAACGTTTTGGGCATGTGGCCTTCATTAAATGTATCTTCTTGTTTGTACAGTACAGGCCAAAAGTTTGGACACACCTTCTTATTTAATGAGTTTTCTTTATTTTTATGACTATTTATATTGTAGATTCTCACAGAAGACATCAAAACTATAAATGAACACATGTAGAATTATGTACTCAAGTTAAGACTTAACACTTTTTTGTTGAGTACATAGCTCCATATGTGTCCATTCACAGTTTTGATGTCTTCAGTTAGAATCTACAATGTAAATAGTCAAGAAGGTAAAGAGAACGCATTGAATGAGAAGGTGTGTCCAAACTTTTGGCCTGTACTGCATGTGTGTAGTCTGTTTACTCTGTATTCCTCTACACCTCTGTTAGGTTACTTTATTATGTCCTCCTTTTGTAAGTCGCTTTGGATAAAAGCATCTGCTAAGTGTAGTGTAATGTACTGTAATGCATGGCCTAAATGTTTTGATTAAAAACTTATTTTTGGGAGCCTACGGGTGTGGCGGACTTTGTTTCTGTTCTTACACTGATGAGTCAGCCTCGTAAAGGGTCTTATAGGACTATTTATGACAACAGGTTACATCTGGGTTTTGTCCTCCATTTTGACCTCTTTTCGTCTGTCTCTTCTTCCTGTTCTCTCTTCCTCTCGTTAGCATCGCTGACCTTGGACATCGAAGAGGTTATCAGAAACCCTAAACATACACACACACACACACACACACACACACACACACTGCTCTGTCTTTCTCTCTTACCCATTATTTCTCTCTCACACACTCTCTCTCTCATTCTCTCTCCTTTACCACTCTCTTTCCTCTGTCTTTCTCTCTCTTAGTCTCTCTGTCCCCCTTTTCTTCCTCTCTCTCTTAGTCTCTCTCTGCCCACTTCTCTCTCTTTCTCTCTTTCTCTCTCTCTGCTCTGATAGTTGAGGATCAGACTGTGTTATCTAAAGCTCTCCTCTACAGATAACAGATTTGTCTTAAACTGTAAAGCTTTTGAAAAATCAGGGGAGGAGGACAGGAAAGAACACAAACACACACTCACACCCACCACCCACACACACACAAATAAATATGTACACCCATAAAAATACTGATAATACCGTTGTTGCCCAACTGCTTTGAGTCATCAGCATCTGAGTGTGTTGAGCAACAGGAGAAAACAGGTTGTGATATTGGCAAACACGACACTGGTGCCTCTCCTGTGTACAGTCCCCTCCGTGTCAGCACTCTACCACACACACACACACACACACACACACACACACACCACCAGCAACTGGCTCAGGGGTTGAGTCAGTGCTGTGTGGTGGCAGTTTCACTTCATGGGGATGTTGAGGCATATACATGCCCACACACACGGTATGCCCATAAGCACACACACACACACACACACACTAGCAATTTCTCAGTAACTCTCTGTTTCCTCTTTGACCCATTCATGTCCTGAAACCGCATGCTGTTTGTTCTCTAAAATAAATTATATTGTCTTATTTCCATGTCAGAAAGCATATTTAAATTGCCCTATGTAATCAAAGAGATGGTATGGGCATACACATGCACACACACACGGTATGCCCATAAAGACACACACACACACACACACACACACACACACACACACACACACACACACACACACACACACACACAGTATGCCCATAAGCACACACACACACGCACACACACACACACAAATGAGAGGGTGAACAACACAGACATACATCCACACACACAAACACATACATACACACACGCTCTCTCTCTCTCTCTCTCTCTCTCTCTCTCTCTCTCTCTCTCTCTCTCTCACACACACACACACACACACACACACACACACACACACACTCAAACACACACACAGACATCCATAGTGCCTCCTCTGTTTTTAACTGCCTCGTTTCTGTTTTGGGGTTTGAGGTGTCTGTGTGTGTGTGTGTGGATTAGTGTGTGACATTTCTGTTTTGGGGTTTGAGGTGTGTGTGTGTGTGTGTGTGTGTGTGTGTGTGTGTGTGTGTGTGTGTGTGTGTGTGTGTGGATTAGTGTGTGATGTTTCTGTTTTGGGGGTTGAGGTGTCTGTGTGTGTGTATGAATAAGTGTGTGATGTTTCTGTTTTGGGGTTGGAGGTGTGTGTGTGGATTAGTGTGTGACTGACAGCACCAATATGGATCCCGTAATACCCCCCCCCCCTCCCGTAATACCCCCCCCCCCCCTCCCTTTTCCTCTCTCCCTCTTTCTCTCTCTCTCTATCTGTTTTTATCTCTGTCTCTGCCCATTTCTCTCTTCTTGTCTAACTCTTTCTTTCTTTCTCCCTGTCTCTGGTTCCCTCACCTTCTCCCTCTTTCACACACCCACACACATTTACACAGTCCACACACACACACACACACACACACACACACACACACACACACACACACACACACACACACACACACACACACACACACACTCAATCTTTAAGCTCAGCAAATGACTTCACAAATACTAGTAAAGACATTTTGGGTAGGAGAGCAGGAATAGCTATTTACTAATACAGTATGGTGTGCCAGTCACCATCTTTGTCATCATCA
>CM059275.1:18776853-18779353 GCA_030347295.1 Setipinna tenuifilis
TGGAGAAGGGTTTCAAGTGGATAATCTAAGGCCCCCTCCAGTATGGCCTCTCTAGAAGGAGAAGCTCTTGGAATCTTCTAGAAGAACTGCAGCCGTTAAACAGCCCATCTGTGGCCTGCGTTGGCTAATGACAGGGTACACACTGGCATCACAGCAGGTCCCTTGGAAGGAGAACAAGTCCTGGAGGGAAGTTTGTTTTGGTGCGCGCTCCACACTTCTTCCAGTCCTGTGTGGTATTTTGGTGTGCCTTGCTGCAGAAGGCCTCAGCCATCCTCCAGACTCTGTTCAAACACTTAGACTTAGTCACTCACTTGCTCGCTTACTGACAGTCTGTCTGTTCTGTTCTGTTTTTGTACTGTCTATGCCACTGCCACAGAGAGAGGCACGCAGGCACAAGATGTAACTTAACCGCTAGACAGCTCAACACCTTGTTGACGTGAGAGTGGATGTCTGTCGCTATAATGGAGAAAGCAGCACAGCACTCAGGGCAATAACTTATAAATAGGTGCTGCTGCATAATATGCTTCTCTCACTCTTTCTCTCTCGCTCTCTCACTCTCTCTCTCGCTCTCTCTCTTTCATTCTGTCCCCCATCTCTCTCTCTCTCTCTCTCTCTCTCTGTCCCTCGCTTTCTCTCTCTGCTTGTGTGACAGGCACAGGGAAAAGAAGACAGAAAAACTGTTCATGTAGGACCAGGTTGTGTGTTACATAACGTTGGCCGAGTGTTTTGGTGACAGAGAGGCAAGAGAGGCTAGGCCGCTGCAATGAGGTGTGTGAGAGTAATGACCTTAAATATTTACACAGACAAATAAACACATGGTGTCATGGTAAGGGGCGGATTAACCCACCCCCTGTATATGGATGTAGTTGCCAAAGTCAAAGTCAAAGTCAGCTTTACTGTCAAACCCATATGTACAGGACTTACACAGGATTTGTATGGCAGCTGTGAAGTGAATTAAGCACTGTGTGTGTGAGTGTGGGGTTCATGCAGGGGTGTGTGTGAGTGTGTGTGGGGTTAATGAAAGGGGGTGGAGGTGGCTGAGGAGATATGATCCTCCTAGACGTTTAGGTGGATGAAAGTCAGACAGGGATACAGACACACACACACACACACACACACACACACACACACATAGAACACACACATAGAACACACTCATGCACGCATGCACACACACACACACACTTACAAAGGACAAGCTTACAGGAGAGCCACTTTCAAAGCACACACAAAGTCCACACACATGCACACACATACAAACACACACGCACAAACATTTCTGAAGCACACACAAAGTACAGACACACACACACACACATTTCTGAAGCACACACATACAAACACACACACACAAACATTTCCGAAGCACACACAAAGTCCAGTCTCACACACACACATATACACACACACGCACACACAAAGTGAGCAAGAAGTAGGCAAAAAGAAAGAAAAAGAGAGAGAAAGAGAGCAAGACAGCGAGAGAGAGAAAGAGAGCGAGAGCGAGAAAGAGTTATATAAACCCTCATCCTCAATCAGGCCATATCTTTGAGAACAGGGACAAACAATCTCATCTATCTTATCTTCTCTGTCTTATCTAGTGTACCATAGCACATCACATGAAGTTAGAGTGCTCAAACATATATATACCTCTCTATCTACCTGTGTGTGTGTGTGTGTGTGTGTGTGTGTGTGTGTGTGTGTGTGTGTGTGTGTGTGTGTGTGTGTGTGTTTGCCAATGCATGCATTCCTGTATGTTTTTTTCCTGTACATTGAGTTACTCAACAACAACAAAGTCAGCCAAAACACCTGCAATATCATTTTAGTGTGTGTGCGTGTGTTTGTGTGTGTCTGTGACCAGCCCAATAACTCTCAGGGTCAAGACAAGCCGCCCCCCCCCCACACACACACACACACACACAAACACACACACACAAACACACACCCTCTATGTCACTCCATAGGCCCCGGTTCTACCTAAGGTGGACTGCTTAAGCTTGTCTTCTCAAGGACTGTCCCCAAACACACACACACACACACACACACACACACTGAGGCTAGTTTGCCTTTTCAGGGTGTGCTGCAGAGCTGGTTTACAGCAGGAGAGTCCTGATGTGGTGACATCCATTAGCCTAGTGCCAGAACACTGCACAACTGTCTCTCCATGGCGTCATCAGGTGGAGCACACACACACACATGCACACACATACACACACACACATGCACACACACACATGCACTCACTTACACATGCACACACATGCACACACACACACACACACATATATACACACACACATGCACACACACATGCACACACATATATACACACACACAAACACACACACACATGCACACACATACACACACACACAAACACACACACACATGCACACACACACACACAAACACACACACAGACCCACACACACAGAGTCTCTTCAGTCACTCCATAGGCCTCGGTTCTACCTAAGGTGGACTGCTTCAGCTTGCCTTCTCAAGG
>CM059275.1:18786853-18789353 GCA_030347295.1 Setipinna tenuifilis
CACACACACACACACACACACACACACACACACACACACACACACACACACACTTCCGAGTCTGAGTCAAGTTTGATAACTGATACAACTATGCTGTATTTGATCTGCGTGTGAAAACACACACACAAACACACACATACACACACACACGCACATATACGCACTAGCACACACACACATACAGACACACACTGACAAACACACCTGTCAGTGTCATTATCATTACTGGTATTACATAGAGCTACATAAATCACTCTCTGTCACCCGCACACACACACACACACACACACATACTCTATCTGTGCCTACACAGCCAGAAGGCAGTAACTACAGATTTTGTCAAAACTGAGTTTGGACTGGAAATTGACTTTGTAACACCTCCTTTGTCTTGAGTTGTTTCTATTAGGAAAGTACATATAAGCATCACCACTGTTATGCCTACAACATGTTTCACTGAGCAGTGTGACAACTTTGAAGGCATTTTTTTGCAGTGGTAATGTTTGCATAGTTACTGTAATTTACCTTTGTAGGGCAGTGTGTTGTTTTGTTTACTGAATAAATAAATAAATAAATAAATAAATAGATAGATAGATAGATAGATAGATAGATAGATAGATAGATAAGTGTAAAGTAAACATGCTACATGATGAGGGGGGAGGCGTGATCTTTGCTTCAGGGTTCCTGTTCCGCCACCAGTACATTGTATCTGCAGCACAGACACATGACACGAAGTGTGTGTGTGTGAGGTCATGTAAACAAGCACGTTAAACACACACACACACACACACACAGCACAAGCCCTAGAGACTGTGTCTGTGTGTCGGTGTGTGTGTGTGTGTGTGTGTGACAACAGCTCACATGACATCAGCACTGTATGTTCTCACGCACTCAGCCTATGCTTGGGTGTTCATCTGGGGACAAACGTGTCATTAAGTAACACTTTCTACATTGTGTGTGTGTGTGTGTGTGTGTGTGTGTACCAGTGAACATGTTGGAGTAGGTGTGCATGTGCATCATGTATATGTGTATATGTGCATGTGTGTGTATGTGTGTATGTGTGTAATTAAGCTGTGTGTGTGTGTGTGTGTGTGTGTGTGTGTATGCAGACGTGTCTTACACAGAGATTGTGAAAGAGAGAAAGAGAGAGAGAGTTTCTGTGTGTATGTAATGTGTGTTATTGTGTTATTGGTGTGCATGCGTGTGTGTGTGAGAGAGAAATTGGTGTGCATACTTTATATGTGCATGTGTGTGTGTGTGTGTGCATTGTGGATGTGTGTGTGAGAGAGGTGTGTGGGTTTATTTGCGTATGCATGTGTGTGTGAGGGAGAGAAACTGAAAGGGATAGAGAGAGAGAGAGAGAGAAAGTGTGTATGTGTTTGTGTGTGTGTGTGTGTGTGTGTGTGTGTGTGCGTGTGTATCTAAGCTGTGTGTGTGTGTGTATGTGTGTGTAAGGGTATACATTTGGCTGTCTATGTGGGAAAGCTCAGGTGGCGTATTCTGCTGACTGTTGTGGTAAACACATGTAATGGAGGCTTCTGCTTGCTGTGTGTGTGTATGTGTCTGTAATTAAGCTGTGTGTGTGTGTGTGTGTGTGTGTGTGTGTGTGTGTGTCTGTGTTTGTGTGTGTGTATCTACGCTGTGTGTGTGTGTGTGTGTGTGTGTGTGTGTGTGTGTAATTAAGCTGTGTGTGTGTAAGCTGTGTGTGTGTGTGTGTGTGAGGGAGAGTGTTGTGCTGTGGTAAACAGATGTAATGGAGGCTCTTGCGCTTGCTGTGGTCTCGTCCTGCAGTCTGCAGGTTCACTTCTGAGTATGTGTGTGTGTGTGTGTGTGTGTGTGTCTGCAGGTTCACTTCTGAGTATCTGAAATGTCAGGTTCATGGAGAGTGCCAAGACAAAACACAGGTGCCTGTGTGTGTGTGTGTGTGTGCGTGTGTGTGTGTGTGTGCCTGTGTGTGTGTGCCTGTGTGTGTGTGTTTGTACATGTAGAGTAAGGTAGTAGTAGTAGAACAGAGATACTTTATGTATCCTGAAGGAAATTAAGGACACAAACCTGCCCATGTTAAGGGCATGTGTACCTGTGTGTGTGTGTGTGTATGTGTGTAGCTATGTGTGTGTGTGTATGTGTCTGTGTGTGTCTCTCTGTGTGCGTGTGTCTGTGGGTTTGCTTGTTTGTGTGTGTGTTTGTGTGTGTATGTGCGTGTGTGTGTGTGTGTATGTGTGTGTTTGCTTGTTTGTGTGTGTGTGTGTGTGTGTGTGTGTAGATCTGCGTGTTCTGTTCTGTAATTTCAGAACTGGTATAAAGTCTCGCTGTGCTGCTCATTTGCCAGACTGGATAGAATGACCCCAATTCACAGCCTCAGTGTAATCTGATGTGTGTGTGTGTGTGTGTGTGTGTGTGTGCATGTCTGTGTCTGTGTACCTGTGTGTTTGTGTGTGTGCACAATATAGTGTGTGTCTGAACCTGTGTGTGTGTGTGTGTGTTGTATGTAAATGTATGTAGT
>CM059275.1:18801853-18804353 GCA_030347295.1 Setipinna tenuifilis
GCACAATCAAACGCAAACATAGACACACACTTACTCTCAAACAAAACGCATATGCGCACACTTACGCCCAAGCCCACACACACACACACACACACACACACACACACACGATTGTGTGCAGCTTCCTATTCTGGGCCATGTGTATCACATGTAATGGATGTAATTAAATGCTACGAGAGACAAATTACTGTCATGTGGCTACACTGAGCCCCATGCCAAGTCTGGTCTGGTAAAGCAGGAAGTGTGTAGTGTGTGCTGAAGTATGGAGCTGGTTTACTAGGGCTGGGGGGGGCAGGCTCTGCCAAGTCTTTACCAGTTTGGGGGGGGGGGCTCTGCCAAGTCAGCTTGTTCTCTGAATGTGTCTTTATGCCCCCTTGTGCAGCTGTGTGTTTATACGTGTGGATATGTGTATATACTTTGTCTATGCATGTGTATGTGTATGTGTGTGTGTGTATGTGTGTGTGTGTGTGTATGTGTGTGTGTGTGTGTGTGTGCGTACATACTGATGTCTGTCTCTGATAAGAGCCTTAGACAATAACATTACTGTACGTGCTGGCCACAGAGACATAGCTACACAATTGTCCCACAGGTTACAATCATAAAGTTTATCAACGCGCCCTGTGTGGCAGCACCACCCTGCATGCACGTGTGTGTGTGTGTGTGTGCGTGTGTGTGTGTGTGTGTGTGTGTGTTTGTTTCAACTCGACCTGTGTGGCAGCACCACCCTGTGTGTGTGTGTGTGTCAGTGTGTGTGTGTGTGTGTGCATGTGTGTGTTTCAGTGTGTATGTGTGTGTGTGTGTGTGTGTGTGTGTGTGTGTGTGTGGCAGCACACACACACACACACACTCCATCTGTGTGAGGTGAAGCAGAGGTTGGACCTTGAGGTTGGAGAGAGCGAGGGAGCCTTGGAAAGAACTGAGGTATGCTGAGGTGAAAGGAAAAATAAAGATGAACAGCAAAGAAGAAAAGGAGAACAATAAAAGAAAAGCCTGTGGAACAGCTGCATGTAGCGAGGGTGAGCTGGGCTGTTCTTGAAGAGCTAGCCTAATGACGTGCACAGTGAACCGTGTGGCTAGCTTAATAAAATTTCACTAAAACTTTCTCCAGTCTGCATTGGTGACTACTGATTTTGTGAACTTAGCTGTATTTGAAGAACATGAGACTTTATACTTTTGCAGAAATTCACAAACAGATTTAAAACATTCTAAAAGTTTTCTAAAACATTCTAATACTTTCCCTAGGTGCCTCATGCCTGTACAAGTCTATGTGTGTAGGGTGTGAGTGTCTGTAGTGTCCCTGCTCTGGGAAACGTACTTAGGCACATGTACCGTATCTCCTTCTGTGTATGAGGGTAGTCTGCTTACTCTGTGTTCCTCTACACCTCTGTTAGCTTATTATGTCCTCCTTTTTGTAAGTTACTTTGGATAAAAGCATCTGCTAAGTGTAATGTAACGTAATATAAACTTCACAAGTATGTGTTCCTGTGCTGTCTGTAAAAGCTTTCCCTTAAGGACTACAATGTTAAAGTGAAAGTATTTTTCTTTTCTCCATGTCCAATCCTACTTCACCGAGTTGTGTGTAAATGTTAACTACAACTCCATAAAAACACTATGGCACAAAAGTACTTTCTTTCTGTCTTAAATGTGTGATTTCTGTGTGTTATAACTATGTTATAACCATCTGCTTATTTCTCCCCAGGCAGGCCTGCCTGGCCTCTCAATCTCTCTCTTTCTCTCTCTCTCTCTGTCTCTCTCTGCGTCTCTCTCTCCACCTCCCTGAATCTCTCTGTCTCTCTTTCCCTCTCTCTCTCTACCTCCCTTCTCCCTCTCTCCCCACCTCTCTCTCTCTCTCTCCCTACCTCTCTCCTTCTCTATCTCTGGCTGTGTCCTTCTCTCTCTCTATCCCCACCTCTCTGCCTCTCTCAGTCTCTCTTTCCATCTCTCTCCTCCACACCTCTCTTTTCTGTCCCCACCTCTCTCTCTCCTTGTCTCTCTCTCTTCCTCTTTCTTTCTCCCTGTCTCCTTCTGTGTTTCTCTGCCCACCTCTCTGCCTCTCTGTTTCCCTCTCTCTCTCCCCACCTCTCTTTTCTGTAGTGTGACAGAAGTTATCATCAGGTTTATGTTCTGCTGTCTGTGCCACTAATTGCCCCTGACCAAAGTCTGCCCATGCTGCTATGACACAAGCTGCCCCAGGGCTGTTTTACTGACCCCATGACAAGCACAGCATGATGTCACCGCTGTATCTGCCTGCGCTGGGCTGGGTTGGGCTGGGCTGTGCTGGGCTGTATCTATCCTGTCCTGGACTCTGGGATCGCCCCGTCAGCCTGCTTTCTGCTGAGCACACACATATGCACAGACACACACACACACAGACACGCACACACACACACACACACACACACACACACACACACACACACACACACACACAGCATGTCCTGATGTCATGCTGATAGAAGCTGACCTTGCGTGCGTAGTATATGTGCATGCGTGTGTGCGT
>CM059275.1:18831853-18866853 GCA_030347295.1 Setipinna tenuifilis
GCTCTGGTGCCCAACATTCTCCTCACGCGGACCCTACACTGCTGCTGCAGGGACAGAGGACAACCTGACACACACACACACACACACACACACACACACACACACACACACATAAACAAACACACACACACACACGCAAAAATACATGCACAAACGTAAACACACATGCAACCACACACACACACATACACAAACAAACACACACACACGCCCATGCGCACATACACACACACACACACACACGCACACACACACACAAACAAACACACACAAACAAGAACACAAAAAGATTAATTGTACAATTGAGCAAAAAAGTATTACACACACACACACACACACACAAATCCAAACATGAGCATGAAGCTCGTTGTATAACACTTTGGCAAAGGCCGGTGTGCTAAGCAGGCTAATTTTACATGTGTGGATATGGCCATAAAAGGCTGCAGACCTCTGGATAAACTTCCACAACATCAGTGCACCATGAAACACAGCTTATTAAGACGTCCAAACACATGCTTTCAGCACAATTCAGAAATATGTGTGTGTATGTGTGTGTGTGTGTGTGTAAGAGAGAAAGAGTGTGGATATGTACGTGCATACATACGCACACACGTGTGTGTGTGTGTGTGTGTAAGAGAGAAAGAATGTGGACATGTATGTGCATACATGCACACGTGTGTGTGTGTGTGTGTGTGTGTGTGCAGGTGTATGTGCATGTGGTATGTGTATGATCTAAATGCATATGTATGTGTAGTATGTAGTATTGATTGTGGGTCCTGAATGAACAAGCACAACCCACTGCCATGAGGGGAAAACACAAAAAGAAGCATTAAAACCACATCCAGCCCAGAGTGTGTTCTCTGTATAAGTATGGCTAAGGACTCTGGATGTGGATAAGCGGCCAATAAGACGCTTAGAGGAGTTCAGGCTCAGGGTCAGTGTTTCAGCTCTACACACTCAGGTGAAACAGTGCCCCCTGCTGGTGAACACACACATGGCCTGGTGCTGGCGTATGCTTAGCGTCACTATGAGGACTACTATTACAGACAGCCGAGTGGGACTGTGTGAGATTGCATGTCTACATGTGTGTGTGTGTGTGTGTGTGTGTGTGTGTGTGTGTGTGTGTGTACTCACTGTCATAGTGCAGTAGGCAGGTGTGTGTGGGGGAGCCGTGCTTGGTGAAGTGGCTGGGCAGGTGGTTGTGTTTGTCGCGTGCGTACACGTTGGCCCCAAACTTTATATGTGTGTGTGTGTGTGTGTGTGTGTGTGTGTGTGTGTGTGTGTGTGTGTGTGTGTGTGTGTACTCACTCTCATAGTGCAGTAGGCATGTGTGAGCTGCAGACCCGTGCTTGGTGAAGTGGCTGGCTAGGTGGTTGTGTTTGTCGCGTGCGTACACGTTGGCCCCAAACTGCAGCAGCATCTCCAGCAGCTCCACACAGCCTCGTCGCGCCGCATTGTGCAACGCCGTGTCATGGAACCGCGACGCATTCACATTAGCACCTAACACACACACACACACACACACACACACACACACACACACACACGCTCACACACACACACACACACACGCACATACATGCAAATATATATATACATACACACACACACACATATATACACATACATGCACGGACACACACATAGACACACATGCACACATACATACACACACACACACATACATTCACACACACGCAAGCAAGCAAGCAAGACACAACATCTTTTTAACACCTACTAAATCTTAGTTAGTTTGTTTACTGTCCCCCTATTGTCTCCACAGTGCCTTTACATTTCAGATCTCACTTTGCAAAAACATCCAACATATAATACATTTATAATAACACATTTTCATACATGTCTATTATCTACAGATTCTACAGCCTTTATTCATCTACTGAACCAATAATAATTCATTTATTATAAAATTCCACAAGTTGTTCATTATCACATTTAATTACATTATTATTACAACTATTATTTATTGTACCTTTCTGCATATGTTACCCATAGACTGTTCTGTTTGTAAGATCAAACAAGCCATCTTCATCTGCACTGACTGAGCTTGCTCGGTGGGCATGTACCGTGTGTTTCATGATCCAAGTCTAGATGTGGTTCAATAAACTCATTTTAAGAAAAAGCTTAAGTGTGCATTTTTTTCTAGTTTAAATTCTTTTTGTAACTGGCATTCAAATAAGAGTTTTTTTTTTTTGGCACTGAGGATGCCTGCTAAGTTGTTGTCGCGTGCCAGGTATCGGGTGTGTGTGTGTGTGTGTGTGTGTGTAAGAGAGCGAGTCTCACCTGCGTTAAGTAAAGCTTTGGCGCAGTCCACGTGTGTGTTTGCACAGGTGACGTGTAGGGGTGTGCCGTGGTACAGGTCAAACGTCTCCAGACACGCCCCCTTGTCAATCACCATCTGTACACACTCAGCATTGCCTGACATCACACACACACACACACACACACACATTATTACACACAGGCACAAACACACACTCAGCACTGCCTGACATTACACACACACACACACACACACACACACACACACACACACACACACACACACACACACACACACACACACACGCACCAGCACAATATACCTGCACAACGGCACATATGCAAGCACAGTGTGAGTCACACAGTCACACACACACACACACACACACACACACACACAGACTGACCAGTGATGCAGGCCTCGAGCAGAGGTGAGGTGGTGCGTGAGGTAAGGGCGGGGTTAAACACACACACACACACACACACACACACACTGACCAGTGATGCAGGCCTCAAGCAGAGGTGAGGTGGTGCGTGAGGTAAGGGCGGGGTTGACCTTTGCCCCCCGATCCAGCAGCAGCTGCACACACTCAGAGCTCCCTGCAGAACACGCCTCACACAGCGGGGTGCTTCCGTCCACGTTACGCGCATCTACCTGCACACACACACACCGTGAATGGAAATGAACTTTGCAGAATGTGAACCTTTACCTGCCACTGACAAATAAATGGTCAAATTCACCGGCAGTAAATTTGCAACAGTAAATTTGTGTTCAACATCTACTTGCTACTTTCCCATTTTACCAGCATTTGGCTGGTAGCAGGTAGGAATTTCCCTCCCCCTGACACACACACAAACACAAATATGAAGCCCTGCAAAACGTAGAGCCCATTATTGTTGTACTCAGGTGTGAAGCACCTGTGAGCTCTGTTACTATTATTAATAATATTGTTATTACTATTAGGCTACTCTATTATAATAATGATATTGGTGTCCTTTATCATGTTAACTCCAAGTCCAAACAGGTGAAAACCGTGAAATCTCAGACAGACCCACTCACCTGAGCACCTGCGTCCAGCAGTAAGCGTACACACTCGGTCTGCCCACGAATGGCAGCTTCGTGCAGTGGTGTGACTGAGTCAACGGCCACTATGTTAACCGACGCGCCATTCTGGATGAGCCGCTGCAGAAGCGTCGCCTCTCCCCGGTAAGCTGCCTTGTGAACCTCGGTCCGCTCGGACCAGCAGCCTACGGGTTAACGAGATAAGACCATTACAGACAGCTCAGTTCCAGAGGGCGCGCTTGCTCTTTTTACAATTGAGCTGGATGGATAAAGATTATCTCCGATATAAAAATAGCCAGATGTCATCAGTGTGTGTGTGATTAGACATAGTTTACATGACGAATTTATTCATCGTCTTCATAAACCTCAAAGGTTTAAGCAATTCTGCTAGAGGACCAAAGAGACCAGTACCTATGTGGTCAACTGTCACTTTCTGATCAGGTTACAGTCGAAGCAAAACTGCTAATCACTGTCAAGACAAGTACAGCAGGTCTATACTACTTTTCTGATATGCAGACATAACGTTAGATGGCAATAAAGGAAGCATTACTGAGGATTTCAGCCTGCAACATGTCATGCCCCCCTGTAGTAGTAGTAGCAGGAGCACACATGCCGCCTTCTTCTGCTAGCTGTTATGCTGGCTCTTGTCAGTTAGTGTAGAAAGACTCACCGATATCCCCGAAGAAGTACGGCCGAGGACTTTCAACTTCCACCTGCATGCTTTCTGCCCTATCTGAGTATTTTAGCAGGAATATCTCCTTCCGAAATGGACGGAAAATAAACTGCCCCCATAAGTGTCGCGTGTTTACATCTGCGGCACGGGAGATCACGTGGTCGCGCTTATTTTGGACCTGTTGATGACGTATAAATTGGGAAACAGGAAATGTAGTTTCGCACTCTCTTCACTAACTAACTAATGCATGGCAGATATAACTACTGTAGATGGTGACAGGTATTTATAAATAATTTCTGTGGTAGTCATAGACCATATTTTTCTGCCTTATTATATCCAAAGTCACTGACACTTACACATGAAAACATCAACAACACAGCATATGTTTATTTACATGTATAGGCACATTTCTGCTGCAGACAGTGTGTGTGTGAGTGTGTATGTGTGCGTGTGTGTGTGTGTGTGTGTGTGTTTCTGTAAGTCATTCGTAACAGAGATAGTCCAAAATGCGCTGGCACAAGCTGAGTTGGGGTAAGACCTCCAGAGCTTTGATGCCCAAAATTCTCCTCAACCGGATCCTGCACACCTGCTGCAGAGAGAGAGGGGAGTCTGAAACAGAGAGAGAGAAAGAGCGAGATAGAGTGATAGATAGATAGATAGATAGATAGATAGATAGATAGATAGATAGATAGAGCAATAGATAGCGAGAGAGAGAGAGAGAGAGAGAGAGAGAGGGAGAGAGAGAGAGAGAGAGAGAGAGAGAGATATTCCATCGATAAGATATGATGCACATATAACCACTACAGTAATTCAAATGAAATGAAAACAGGCCAAGCATATCAGATATCAGATTGTGCTGAATAATATAATACACTGTATAAACACAAACAAACAAACTGAAATATTGACAGATATGACTGAGCTGTAAACATTAACCTATATGAAATTGATTCCCAATTGCCATTGTGATCACACAGCGAAATTTAACCTCTGCATTTAACCCATTACACATGTGAGCAGAGGGCAGCCATGACAATGGTGTCTGGGGAGCAGTGTGTGGTGACAGTGCCATGCTTAGGGCACCTCGGTCATGGGAGAGGATGAAGGAGAGCTGGTCATTCACTACCCCCACCCATTTGTTGGTGTAGGGAATTGAATCTGTGACTCTTTGTATGACTCCGTAATGACTCATTGGCCCACACACACACACACACACACACACACCTCTGTTGCAGGCCTCATGTAGGGGTGTGGTGGTGAGGGCCGTGAGGGTGGGGTTAATCTCACACACACACACACACACACACACACACACACACACACACTCACTGAGGTAGTGGAGCAGGCTGTGTCGTGCTGGGGAGTCGGGGGCCGTGTAGTCCAGGGGTCTCCTGTTCAGCTTGTCGCTGGCGTTGATGTCGCCCCCAAACTCCACCAGCAGGTCGATGAGGTCAGCGGATCCGGAGCGGGCAGCGTGGTGCAGGGCTGTGTCGTGGAAGCTGGTGGCGTTTACATTAGCTCCTAGGAGACCGAAGATATGGGATTATTATGGGGTGGAAAGGCGCCCATATGTACAGTACAGTACAGGCCAAAAGATTGGACACGCCTTCTCATTCAATGCGATTTCTTTACTTTCATGACTATTTATGTTGTAGATTCTGACTGAAGGCATCAAACACTCTGAATGAACACATATGGAATTATGTACTTAACAAGAAAGTGTGAAATAACTAAAAACATGTCTTGTGTTCTAGTTTCCTCAAAGTAGCTACCCTTAGCTCTGATTACTGCTTTGCACAGTGAAAATAAAGGAAACACATTAAATGAGAAGGTGTGTCCAGACTTTTGGCCTGTATTGTATATTGCTGTCTCTATTGTACAGTCTCTACATTACTGCTTGTCTATTGAGTTCTATATTATATGAAGATATAGTGCACAAATGTCCCATGATGCATTGCGTTGCTGACATAATTGACACTTTTCTCTATGAGGCAGTTACAGGAAGTGCATGCCCTGTGACACATGCAGTACTTCCTGTTTTTGGCCCACACTTGAACGTGGCCCAGTTTGTGTCCACTGTAGCATGTGTCCAAGCATGCATGACTACAGACACTAAGCAGCAAAATGACACCCCTCAGTGCTTGTTGGTATTTTACTCCAGGACACACACACACACATACACACACACTCACTAAATCACTCACTCTGTCACACACAACCTTGTCTTAACACACAAATACACGCAACCATAAATAAATGCTCTAACAAATACAACCAGACAAGACAGGAAACATAAATACTGCAAAATGCAAGCACACGCACAAATGCACAAGCACACACACACACACACACACACACACATACACACACACACACACACAGAGGGGAAAAAGAGACAGACAGAGAGAGAAAGAGAGAGAAAGAAAGAGAGAGAGAGAGAGAGACGACAGGAAACACACACACAAAAGGACAAAGGGACAGCAACCCAACCACACAGGAAGGGGAAGTAGTGGCAGTACACAAGCATGCAGGCATGCAGCCACACACACACACACACACACACACACACACACGCACACACACACACATACACACACATGCACGCGCACACACATACACACACACACACACACACACCTCACCTGCCCTGAGCAGCTCAAATGCGCACTGTGTGTGTCCCTTGGCACAGGCTGTGTGTAGCGGAGTGCCCGTGTGCACATCGTAGGTCTCCAGATGGGCTCCTTTGGAGATGAGCAGCCTCACACACTCAGGGTTGCCTGTGGACACACACACTGCAGTCAGTAACATCACACACTCAGGGTTACCTGTGGACACACAGACTGTGGTCAGTAACAGCATACACTGCAGATCACACACACACACACACACACACACTCAGGGTTCCCTGTGGACACACAGGCTGCAGTCACTAACAGCATACACTTCAGATCACACACACACACACACACACACACACACACACACACACACACACACACACACACACACACACACACTCAGGGTTACCTGTGGAAACACACACTGTGGTCAATAACAGCATACACTTCAGATCACACACACACACAAAAACTCAGGGTTCCCTGTGGACACACAGGCTGCAGTCACTAACAGCATACACTTCAGATCACACACACACACACACACACACACACACACACACACACACACACACACACACACATTCAGGGTTCCCTGTGGCCACACAGACTGTAGTCACTAACAGCATACACTTCAGATCAATTTAGAAACACAAAGAAATACAAGCAGTGATGATTCACATGCAAACACACACACACACACACACGCAGGTATGCAAGCACATGCAAACGCACACATACTAACACCCACAGACACCTTTGCCACAAAAAAAAGCAGTGATTTACATTCACAAATTTACACACATTTAGACAGAGAGACAAACAGACAGACAGATAAACATCTGCTGCAAAAAATAAAAACAGTGAGGATTCCCATGCACACACACACACATACACACACACACACACCTCTAGTGCAGGTCTTGTGCAGGGGTGTGGCGGTGAGGGCGGGGTTGATCACACACACACACACACACACACACACACACACCCCTCTGTTGCAGGCCTCGTGTAGGGGTGTGGTGATGAGGGCGGTGAGGGTGGGGTTGATCACACACACACACACACACACACACACACACACACACACACACACACACACCTCTGTTGCAGGCCTTGTGTAGGGGTGTGGCGGTGAGGGCGGGGTTGATCACACACACACACACACACACACACACACCTCTGTTGCAGGCCTCGTGTAGGGGTGTGGTGATGAGGGTGGTGAGGGTGGGGTTGATCACACACACACACACACACACACACACACACACACACACCTCTGTTGCAGTCCTCATGTAGGGGTGTGGTGATGAGGGCGGTGAGGGTGGGGTTGATCACACACACACACACACACACACACACACACACACACACACACACACACACACACACACACACACACACCTCTGTTGCAGGCCTCGTGTAGGGGTGTGGCGGTGAGGGCAGTGAGGGTGGGGTTGATCATACACACACACACACACACACACACACCTCTGTTGCAGGCCTGGTGTAGGGGTGTGGCGGTGAGGGCAGTGAGGGTGGGGTTGATCACACACACACACACACACAGACACACACACACACACACCTCTGTTGCAGGCCTCGTGTAGGGGTGTGGCGGTGAGGGCGGTGAGGGTGGGGTTGATCTGAGCTCCGTGGTCCAGCAGCAGCCTCACACACTCCACACTGCCCACCGCACACGCGTGGCACAGGGCCGTGCTGCCATGGATGTTCCGCACGTCAATCTGGGAACACACACACACACACACACACACACACACACACACACACACACACACATATGCACACATGGGCATGCGCACACACATACATACACGCACACAAACACACACACATACGCAAGTGTGCACGCACCCACACACACACCCATGGGCATGCACACACCCATACACACACACAAACACACAGAGACAAGTAAAGGGTTTATACAATTCTTTTAACAGTTGGCTGACTACTTTATTATTATTATATAAGGGTGCACATAGTATATTGCTGTTGTATTGTTATTATACAGTTATAATATTCTGTTGAGGGCAGTCCCATAATTCGTTAGTTTTAATTGCCATATTTTTTCAACAAAAACCCAACACTTAAACAACATTTGACTCCAGTGGTGCAGGAGCCCAGCCCCCTCAAGCTGTTTTTGGTTTAATGTGATGCTTTATACTGTTCCAATTGGAGCCACCAGTCGCCTCTGGGATCCTACTTTATTTATGTGTCACTGTACATCATGAAAAATCATCATGACATTCTGACAGGACAATTTCTAATCTAATCTAACTAGATTAGTTTTTTTGTGATACCACAAATACCTTCATCGCCATTGTACATCATGAAAAATCATCTTATTTTTCTTTTCAAGCTTGACAATTTCTAATCTAATCTAACTAGATTCGATGTTTTGTGATACCACAAATACCTCCATCGTCAGTGAAGTATCTGGAGCCTGACAGTTTCACAGACCATCTCACCTGCGCACCTGCCTGCAGTAACAGCCGCACGCAGTGTGCATTCCCGTGCATGCATGCGTCGTGTAGTGGCGTGATGTTGTCCACCGTGAGGATGTTGACGGGGTTTCCGTTATCAATCAGCTGTTTCAGTGCCAGCACGCGACCGAAACACGCCGCCTCGTGCATGGGGGTGCGGTCTGCCCACACCCCTGAGGGAGTACATGAGGAAACGGTTGGTGATTATTCGCGTCAAATGTCAAATTTATGTCAAATGTTTATACCAGTCAGCCTGTCTTTATGTTGGAGAAATCACACAGCTTGCCAGTCATGATGTGTCATTCAGTAGCTTATCTAACGTCACATGTGTAAGTGAACTTGTGAACACAAGGATGTTTGAACTTGGCTTTGAACCAAGACTGAAGCAGTCTCGATAGGCAATATTTATTTACAACTCCATTATGGCCACCTCATGAATTCATTCATACACTATAAAGTGCGCTAAAGGAAAGGGGCAGCCTTTGGTGTGGGATCACCACATTATTCCTGCATGTATGTATAAAGCCTATACATTTTAGCGTAACGGCAGTATCCTATTTATAGACTGAATGCACTCAGCTCAGTAAACATAACATGCTGCTGTTTACATTTGTCGTCTTCTCCAACGTGTCGGTATGTGAGTCGTTGTCCTGATTGCTTACCGAGATCCATCATGACGGTTCTTCTCGCTGCAGATAAATCCATTTGTGTCGGTAAAGTTTAACACCACAGATAAACTGAAAAGAACTTGTGTTATTTATAAGAGCCGGGAGATTGGCCTTCCAACTGTTGCCTCATGAGTCATGACGCAGGGATTGAGCAAGACTGATTGGACAACCTGCAGGAGACACCGGATGGAATTGTGGGAAACTGAGTTTGCTGTCTGAAGTAGACGAAGGACCTGGGTGTAGTGCATGAGGATACTTTTAATGACATTAACCTAAGCTTTGTTAGCCTGCTTTTTTGTCTTTATTAGCCCACGTTTAATTAGCTTTTTGTTCTGTATGTGCTTGACATCAGGTTATCTAGCAAGTTTTGTTTATTATTATGATTATTATTATCACACTTTCTATATTATCCATTTTACCAAGGAGTTAAATGTCTGTGGACCACTCTCAAAAGAAGAGAGTGCAAAGTGAAGCATTAAAACACACACACAGTCTCTCACACACACACACACACACACAAAAGAGAAAAGAGAGACTCGTTACACGTCCCTGATTTTTTCACAAGTTCATGTTTATTTTTGCAGTACAGAAATCATCTGAGCCCCGTTAGTACAACATTGAGCTTTTTAAATGTTCTCTTAAAAACACTAAATGCCTCCCCCCAGGGCTCCGCTCAACTCCATACTGCAGGCGACATTTGGTCCTTTCTAAACACAAACACAGATATTACAGCACGACTCAGCCACCATATCTGCCCCCTCAAACCCACCCCCATGCCCCCTCTTCACCACCACCCCACCCCACCCCCACCCCGCTTTCAAACTTCAGCGATCATCAACTGACTGCCTGTTTAGGGGTGTCTGGGTAGAGAGTTACACTCTGGCCATAAACACACACACATGACACACGTGCCCACACACCTGACGGTGGAACGCTGTGTATAACACACACATATGCATGCACACACACACACACACACACACACACACACACATACACACACACGTGTGCATATATACACACACACACCCCACAGGTGGCAGCTGTGTTAAGTGCTTGTCTGCAGCTCTGGCCAATTATAATAAGAAACAAAAAAAAAAGGCGGGCTGCGGAGGCGGTAAGCGAGCTGTCAATCAAACTCGGGGAAACAAGCTCGTCGACGCGGCTTCTGGGGTTGCCGTGGAAACATGATGCAGCATGAGCAGCCTTTAACTAGCTGTGATTGGTTGGTTGTTTTTGTGTTGATTTCTCTTTTCTAAATAGGCGGGGGGCCTAAACCGCAACGGACCGCTTCACAACTCAAATGCAAATGCAAATGGTCGCTGCAGTGTGTGTGTGACTGCGTCACTGTACACAGGACTCGAGCAGAACGAACGAGAATTCAGTGATTTTCTTTTTTTATTTCGAACAGGGGAACAGGGGGAACATTTACGACATCCTGAAGCGAGAAGAGAAAGCACAGCACTATTACCTCTACAACACCCACACACACACACACACACACACAGGCACACACACACACAGACACACAGGCACACACACAAACACACAGAGACACACACAGAGACACACACACACACACACACACACACACACAGGCACACGCATAACACACACACACACACACACATCTATTCCATTAACATCTGTAAGCGGGGGGGCATTTTCAGTTTTTTTGCACAGAATGTCTCCGCTCTCTCCTTTACAATACCTTGGATAACACCCATTCTGTCTATCTCCCTCTCTCCCTCTGCCCATCCCTCTCTCTCTCTCTACCCCCCCCCCCCCATCCCTCTCTCCCACTCTCGTCCCTGTGTGAAGATAAGTACTGGTAGGTGTGGTCAGAAGACTTATAAGATAGTAATACCGTTGGTTATTTGGCATTGTGGGGACAGAGACAGAGAGCGAGACAGAGACAGAGAGTGTGAGTGAGTGAGTGAGTGAGTGAGACAAACAGAACGAGAGCCCAAATACTGTACATCCCATAATTCCTGACCAAAGCTCTACCCCTTGACTGTAAAAGGAGCTGCTGTCTCCCCTACCCCACCCCCAAAAAAAGCAAAATGCTAAGTCTGTAACTGAGTATCTGAAACTTTCTTTATAAGGGTAAAATGAAAGAATTAAAGAAAAAAAAGAAAGAATAATAAACAACCAAAAAACAAAAAAACAACAAAACGAAGAAGAAGAAAAGAAACATACGTAGGGGTTATCAGCTAAGCCCATTTCTTTTGGTTGGTTGTCGTTGTTTGTTTGTTTTTGTTTATGTTTACATTTGTTGTTTGTCTTATTTCTGTTGCATGTTTGTTTATTTTTTTAGACTGGAGATTATAAAGCGCCTGTCTGTCTTTACTGGACTGGACTGCACCGGGGCGGTCTGATCTGGTCCCTCTGGCGCCCCCTACTGTTCGGCGCCGTCGCCGAAGATGTCGTTCTGCTTGCGCTCCATCTCGGCGAAGTCGAAGTCGGTGCCCGTCATGCGCCGGTAGATGTCCTTGATGTCGTCACAAGTGGTCTCGAAGTGGGTGGTGGCGTCGTAGGAGCGGGAGAGGAACACCTGGACAGGACAGGTGGGAGAAGATGGAGAAAAGAAATGGGGGTGTTTAGTGAGGAGAGGAGGTCATACAACACACACACACACTTTTTGCAAATAAGTGTAATAATAAATAAATAAAAAATTGATGGGAAATTATACACTGTAAAGCACTGTCTTTTTCTCCAACACACACGAGTGTTTGGACATCTTACCTGGCTTTCGGTTCCCATATCGGTGGGGTCAAACAGGTCACTGATGCTCACGAACCTACAGGGCAGCACAGGAGCAATGTCACATGATGGACACCAGTGTGCACCACACACACACACACACACACACACACACACACACACACACACACACACACACACACACACACACACACACACACACACACGGCAGTGGGCTTGTTTGAAATGTCTTAAAGCAATGCATTCTTAACGTGAAATAGTGACGTTTTTGGACAGTCTGGTTTGAATGTCATCGTACCACACCGGGCATACCCATGTGGTACGGTGACATTTGGATGAGATGCAAAAATGTCACTATTTCAAGTCCAGAATGCATTGCTTTAAGACATTTAATCAGCCAGTCATTTTAAACAAGCCCATTAACAGTGTAGAACACACCCATTCACACACAGCGTACATACAAAAGCACACAGCAGCTTTTCTTAGATACCACACACTGCGAACACAAACCATCATCCAGCCTCACCCTCACACACACACACTCCCAGTATATACAAAACAAATAGCACACAAGTGTAGTCTTACACACCATACAGTGCAAGCACACACCAACATCCAGTTTCTTACACACTATATATATACAAAAACAAAACACACAGCAGCAGTCTCACACACCATACAGTGCAAAAACACCACACCACATCTAGCCACACACACACATGTATACACGCACACAAACACACACACACACACACACACACGAGTAGTTTCACACAGTATACATTACAAAGACCAACACCCCCCTCCCTCTCCCTCACACACACACACACACACACACACACACAAACACTTACACACAAACACTTACACACAAACACACACTCCCACACACACTGCTCACTTCTGCTCGATGGGCTCGAGGAGGTCGAGTGCGGGCTTGATCTCCTTCTCGGGCTCGTTGGTCTCCACCGTGGTGCTCACAATGGCCACGTACTTGCCCTGCGCCGCCACGTTGTGTGCGTACGAGATCATACACACGTAGATGTCTGCCACACGCACACACACATGCACACACACACACACACACACACACACACACACAGACGTTACACAACATAAGACAACTCTGTTCTAGAATGCAGACACACACAGACATTAGCATGGGTTAAAAAAGGATTGTGTCCATTTTGTGTGTGTGTGTGTGTGTGTGTGTGTGTGTGCTTGTGCTTGTCTTTGTGAGTTTGTGCATGTCAATCCTCTATGCTTTGTTGCAGTAGAGGTGCCCGTGTGTGTGTGTATGCATGTGTGTATAATTGTGCATGTGAATAGTCACAGCTTGAGTGAGTGGGGCTGGCTATTAAGCAATGCTGTCTGTACTGACATAGACACACGAGAGACTGTACAGATGGTAAAAATCATTGAGTGAAACCACGTGTGTGTGTGTGTGTGTGTGTGTGTGTGTGTGTGTGTGTGCGTGCGTGCGTGTATGTGTGAGCGCGCGTGTGATGCCACTTCCTGTGGTGCCGTACCGTGTTTCCTGTTGACCTGGTTCTGGGGGATGATGATCTGGCAGGAGTTGGCGTCGCTGGTGTTCTTGATGGGGTGGCTCATGATGCAGATGACCCGGATCACCTGGCCCACCTTCTTGGCCTTCTCCATCAGGTAGCTGGGGTCGCAGATCAGCTGCTTGCAGCGCGCAATCTAGGCAGGGGCGGGGTGTACGGAAACACACACACACACACGTGAACACAGACGTAAACACACACGTAAACACACACGTAAACACACACACAATTAGATGAATTGATCAGCTGCTTGCAGTGCGCAATCTACAAGGATACAAGGACATAACTATGCACTGGAGGACAAGGATACAAGGATGGTTTCACAGACTCATGTGAACAGTTCGGTTGAATTCTTTTACTCTGATTAATTTTAATTGGAATAAAATCGGGGCTATTTAGGCATGTTTACTCCAGAAACAATAACACACACACACACACACACACACACATATACACACACACTTAGATGAACTGACATTACTGCAGTTGCTTTTCATGACTGTGAGGAATTACTTAATGCCAGCTGTACATTAATATTTGATCATCATTTTTTCTCCGTTACACACACAAGAGCATGAGCACACACACACACACACACACACACACACATGACTACAGGATGATCAAATGACTTTCTAATAACCTGGCATATTTACACAAACAAGGGTGGAGTACAATGTGGTTCGGATGAGGTGTGTGTGTGTGTGTGTGTGTATACACAGGGGAGTATGCTCACCTCTCCTTCTGATTTGACACCGACGACCTTCCCGTTCTCAATGATGATCTCCTCAATGGGCTTGTTCAGCATGTAGGTTCCTCCATAGATGGCACTTAGTCTGAGATGGACAGATAAAGAAGGAAGAGGAGAGAGAGAGATAGAGAGAGAGAGAGCGAGAGAGTGAGAGAGAGAGAGAGGCAGAGATGGGAAGCGAGAGATGGAGAGAAAGAAAGGGGGGAATTAAGCTTTGTTACCCTGGTGTTGTCAGAGTGCTAAAATAATAAAGAATGTCCTGGTAGTACATCTGCACCAGTGAATAGGGAAAGCAGCTGTGGAATGTGTGTTTGGTTGTGTGTGTATTGGTGAGTAACACTAGCTGTTGACATGTTGGGAATAAGTAAAATGTACAACTGGGTTTGTGTGACTGTTTACGTGTGTGTGTGCCTGTGTGTGTTGATGCGAATGATGTAAGTATGTGTCTGTGTGTGCTAGAATGAGAGAGAACGAGTGACAATGTATGTGCTGTGTGTGTGTGTTGTCTGTGTGGTGTGTCTGTGTGGTGTGTGTGCGTGTGTGTGTGTTCACCTGGCGAAGCCCTGGGGCAGTTCCCCGAGGCCGTAGAGGGGGTAGAGGTAGGGGCTCTTCCCGTAGCGGGGTGGTGTGTGTGTGTGTGTGCGTGTGTGTGTGTGTGTACCTGGCGAAGCCCTGGGGCAGTTCCCCGAGGGCGTAGAGGGGGTAGAGGTAGGGGCTCTTCCCGTAGTGGTGTGGTGTGTGTGTGTGTGTGTGTGTGTGTGTGTGTGTGCGCGTGTACCTGGCGAAGCCCTGGGGCAGTTCCCCGAGGCCGTAGAGGGGGTAGAGGTAGGGGCTCTTCCCGTAGCGGGCCAGAGACTCGCTGTACAGCTTGATCCTGTGGATGGTGTCGATGCACGGCTGGTCCAGGTAGCTGAGCGCGTGCGCACACACACACACACACACACACACACACGCGCACACAAACACAAACACACACACACACACACACACAAAAGCCTCATTAGACTACTCTGTGAAAAATGTGAGCATCTGCTGGTGTGTACAGCACTCCCATATGAAAGTCAGAGATCAGCCAAATGAGAAATAAAGAAAGAAAGAGGGGGAGACAGAGACAGAAAGGCAATAAGAGAGATGGATATAAAAGAGAGAGGAAGGAGAAAGAGAGACAAGTTCTTAAGTGTGGTCTTTAAGAAATCAACAGAGAGACAGATAGAAAGGTCTTAGGTGCGGTCTTTAAGGAATCAACAGAGAGAGAAAAAACAAAAGAGATAGAGAGAGAGAGAGAGAGACAGAGAGAGAAAGACAGAGAGAGAAAGAGAGAGAGACAGAAAGTTCTTAGTTGTGGTCTTCAAGGAATCGACAGAAAGAGAGAGAGCGACAGAGAGAAAGAGAAAACCGAGAGACACACTCACTCGTCTGTGCGGTAGAGGGCCAGGGCGTGTCCGGTGAAGTCCACGACGTCTTGGCCCAGGTCGAACTTCTTGTAGACGTCACGCATGGGGGTCTTCTTGGGGTCCACGCCCTCCATGGTCTTCGGGTCGTTCTCGTCGAAGTTGGCCACGAACACCAGGAACTTGCGGAAGCGCCTCTTCTCGAAGATGCCCATGAGACCTGCGCAACACACACGTCAGCTCCCAGCAGCGGCAGAATATTCTAGAAACTTCACTAACGTTTTTCTATTTTATATCTATATCTGCTGAGTCTGAGAGAATCATAATTTTAATCCTCTACATGCCCTGTACATATGACATAACTAAAAATAAAGCTAACTTCAACCTGTGTCAGTCACTTATGTAGCCAACCAGCATCACAGATGTTGTAAAGTACACTACTGCTTAGGGCTGGGCAATAGAGAGCGAAACTGAGATCCTGATATTTTGTGGGGCAATTTGATGACGCACAATATATATATATAGACAATTTAAACAGAATAAGCAAAGTGTTTTGTGTTCATTCAAAACCAGAAGTACAGAGTTAACTGCTCTGAAGTAGGTGGCTTCGATAAAGTGGTATTCCAGTATCCAAAATACATCTATATGGCGATACAGGCTCAACTATATATAGTTTTATATATATATATATATATATATATATATATATATATAGTTGAGCTCCAAACCCTACTACTGCCATGTCATTAACACTTGTGTGTGTTGTGTTGTGCCAATGCTGGACAGCTAAGCGGGCGCTGGGTCACTCACACACACACACCCACCACACACACACACACACACACACACACACACACACACTGTGTCACTCACTGGATGCGAGGGCCTCGGTCTCGGTGGAGGGCACCTTGTAGATGCTGCCCTTCTTGTAGACGAAGCTGCCCTCGATCACCTTGAAGTCCAGGTAGCGCGTCACCTGCGTGATCAGCAGCATGCGCACCAGCTGGCCTGCAGAACGCATGGGGAATTAGTATACATGTGTATACACACACACACACACCCCTTTGGTCTGTGTTTCACTACATCCAATGTTTACTGTAGGTGACTAAACATGCAACACACACACACACACACACAAACCATAACAGTGTACGGATTTCAAATACAGTTTATTTTTTGTGTGCGTGTGCGTGTGTGTGTGTGTGTGTGTTTATGTGAGAGAGACCGTGTGCATGACTGCTGTGACACACATCCACCGCTCTTCACTCTGGCCATTGGTGTTGCCAGGGCAACCAGAGCAGCTGGGCTGAACAATGCAGCACTGGCTGGCATGCACACACACACACACACACACACACACACACAATCTTCATTCTGGACACAGCTGGTGTGCATATGGCTTCAGGTAGTTTGGTAGCAGTGTGTGTGTTTGTGTGCGTGTTAGTGTGTGTGTGTGTGAGAGAGAGCAGCAGAGGTAGAAAGAGTGAGTTTGCACCAGAAGTGAGGGACAGATACCAGTTAGAAGAGGGAAGTGTGTGTGTGTGTGTGTGTGTGTGTGTGTGTGTGTCCGTGCGAGAGAGCAATAAGGAGGTGAGGGTGTGTGTGCATGCATGTGCGTGTCTGAGAGAGATAAAGTATTGTGTGTATATGAGGGATTATGTGTGTGTGCCCATAAGGCGTGTGTGTGTGTGTGTGTGTGTGTGTGTGTGTGTGCGGATGATTTACCATTGGCCATGAGGAACTTGGGGATGAGATCCACATTCCAGTCACGCCCCTTTCCCATAGAGTCAGGTGGGCTGCCAGGTAGACTGAAGCGTTTGTAGAGCTGGACAGGAACGAACACACACACACACACACACACACAATTACCTACATGTAATACACTACTGCATTTTTAACGTTTTAGTAGTTTTTGACATGACTGTGTGCCCACAATACAATCAAACCATGTCACACTCTCACAGCGGATATCGTTCATGTAGGTTTTGGTAGTGCGTGTGTGTGTGTGTGTGTGCGTGCGTGCGTGTGTGTGTGTGTGTGTGTGTGTTTTCATCACTCACATCCTCCAGAGGTGTGATGGAGGCGCTCTCTCCGCTATAGTAGGAGGTATTGTGTGTGTGTGTGTGTGTGTTTTCATCACTTACATCCTCCAGAGGTGTGATGGAGGCACTCTCTCCGCCGTAGTAGGAGTTGCGGTCCATGTGCAGCACCTTCTTGCCCTTCACGGACATGATGCCCGACAGGATGCATTCCTATTGGACACACAACCAGGAAGAGAGACGGGGTCAAACAACAGAATGCATTCCTATTGGACACACAACCAGGAAGAGGGAGGGGGTAAAACAACAGAATGCATTCCTATTGGACACACAACCAGGAACAGACAGGTGGACAAACCATGGTGGATGGATTTCATTGGACACAAGATCAGGAGGTGAAAGGGACCTTAAACAGTAGGATACACTCCTATTGGTCACACATTCGAGAAGAGAAAGGTACTCAAATAACAGGATGTATTCCTTTTGGACACACGACCAGAAAGACACAGATAGGGTGTCAGATAACTTCCTCTCACACACAAGATCAAACCTACCACCATGCAAATAAATACACCCCGCACCATTACCAAAACACACACACACACACACACACACACCTTTACAGCGACATGCTGTTTCTGTTCTCTGGGGTTAAGAGGAAGTGTGTGATCTCAGTGTGTGTGGTGTGTGTGATCCCCTACAGTGGTTGTGGTTCATGTGAAGGTGAGCAGCTGTGATTGACATAAAGATAAGAGTAGGTTTGCGTGTGTGTGTGTGCGCGTGTATGCATGGCAGGCAAAAGAAAATATACGAGCAAGGGATTAGAAAAACTGCCCTAGTTCCTAATAGTGCGGAATGCAGCTGGGATTCCTCGATGTCAAACGTTTATAGTGGACCTGAATCCTCAGCTGGTGTGTGTGTGTGTGTGTGTGTGTGTGTGTGTGTGTGTGTGTGTGTGTGTGTGTGGTGTGTCTGGAGTGCATTAACGGGGAGGAGGAATTCCAAAAGCGGAGCGGGCAGAGCTCTACTTAAAATTCCTCTGCGGTTTTCCTGTGGAAGAACCGGCTTTATGGGAATACACCAGCTACGGAGGGGATAAGGCCCTCGCACAATCTCAACACCGGACAACAGGCAAACACACAGCACAGCACAGCACAGCGCAGCACAGCCACAGTACAGACACAGCCACAGTCACAGTACAGACACAGCACAGCACAAACACAGCACAGGAGAGCAAAGCCACATGCATACCCAGGGCGGTACACACCCACATGCCTGGTGACTCATCCTCACCCACTGACGTGCGCGCACATATATGCACAGTCATACACACTCTTCACAGCCATGTATATACAGACACAGGTATACAGGGTGTGTGTATGTGTCTGTATGTGTGTGTGTGTGTATGTATATCTGTCTGTGTGTTAGTGTGTGTGTGTGTGTGTGTGTGTGTGTGTGTGTGTGTGTGTGTGTGTCCGTCTGTGTGTGTGTGTGTGTTTGTAACAGAATACTACAGGTTGTGGTCCTGAGTCTGCAGCTGGACTAAAACGTCAGGAGTGGGAGTGATTCTGGACATGAGTCTGAGTCCAAGCGAGAGTAGGAGTTCCCCTTGTTTTGGGCAGTCACTGTGGCCCTCTCAGTTAGAGGCGGAGACAAAGGACAGTGACAGCTCTGCCACAATACAAACTACAGTCTTCCCCCTACAGTCTATCGCCACGGTTACGCTCCAGAAACTCCCCACGACAGGCGAACATCCACGATATAGTGAGACCTTATAGAGAACATTTTTATAGTTTAGGACTTAAAAGTACTCCCACATACTGTTTTAATACATTTACTGGATGTATTATTGAATCATTACTGCATTTTAACCAATATTTTTATGCTACAGTATAGTTATCATAAATGATAATATTGGTTTTATGAACCTTTTTTTTAGCATGTAGTGACACAGCATGCACATATTAATGAAAAGACTCTGCAATAAAACAGGATCACCAAAGGTGAACTGCAATATAGCAGGCGATCAATGTACAACCGTTGGGTTCTAAGCTCAAAAGCTGAGAATCAAAGGTTTGACTACATGTAAAGGTTCTAGGTTAGTGAGTGCTCCTGCTACAGCTAGAACCATTACGGAACCATTCTGTGACTCAGAACAGGTGAGCCCTTGCTTTCAACCAAATCAACCAACCATGGGGATGTGTAAGTGTGTGTGCACGAGTTTGTGTGTGTGTCTGTGTGTGTGTGTGTAAGTTCAAGGCAAAGGTCGTAACAAGCTTAAAGTACCTTAACGTCATGTGACGCCAAAAGTGGACTTACACACACAGGCACACACACAGGCGCGCGCGCACACACACACACACACACACACACCCTTCAACCTCCAGCACTGTGCTGGAATACAAATGCTTTTTTAAAAAAGCTCTCCACCTACACAAAACAACATATTAAGACTGCATAGATAAAACCTCTCATAATTACGCCAAAATTAGAATGTGGAAATATTCAAGTACAGCTCAGGCATCAGCTCAGCCCAGAGAAGAGAAGAGAAGTGTGGAGTGTGTAAATAAAAACCATCTGTGTAAGATCAGCATCTAGCCACAGCACCACAACACTCAGACTATTTCTGACACTTCACACCGTTTCCTCTCCTGTTAGCACACTTAGAAGTAAAAAAAAAACAGTGTGAAGTTACTGAGAGGGCATGTGTCTTTAAAGGGTTCCAGCAACATTGAGAAAAATATGGGCGTGGGAGCGCAAGCACGTGTGTGTGTGTGTGTGTGTTTAAAAACCTGTCGTATGGCTTCACAGACAATGTGTTAGGCTTACCTCATCTCTTGTGACAACATAAAAGCATTTCCTTCATTTAAAAGCACCAGTGATGATCTACTAAAAATATCTGCCTGTATATACACACACACACACAGACACACTTCCTCCTGACTGGTCGCTGAGATGTCACTGGCCTCTCACACACCTGCAGCTGCCTCAGTGCTGACTGAGGAGCCCTAAACACCTTGCTGTGCCCACACACACCACACCACACACACACAGATCCTGATATCTCTCTCACACACGTGCAGCTGCCTCAGTGCTGAGACAGACAGGCCTGAGGTCTCCCTAAACACCTTGCTGGAACATCTTGCTTGACACACGCACACCAATCCTGAACCCCCCCCTGTCTCCCTAAAGACTTGGGTTGACACACACACACACCTAAATTTTCCCTGCCTCCCTACACAAACTGCTTTGCTCATGCTCTCACACACACACACACACACAGCAATCCTGATATCTCTCTGCCTGCCTAGACAAACTGCTGTGCTCATTCTCTCTCTCACTCACAAACAGTCACACACACACACACACACACAGTCACACACACACACAGTCACACACGAACCAGCAGGAGTGCTGAGCGAGACTGACTGGCGCTCAGCTGAAAGCTGTCGATGCTGAGGCTATGGCTACTGCCATGACTGTGCTACAAGGGGATCGCTACAGTAGCCAATGCAGACATCCCCACACAGCTCTACACACATTCTTTCTGCTGTGGTGATATGCCGTTTTCATCAGTAAAAGTTCAGAGTCCGGACGTGTTTATTATTTAGAAAAGACAGAGGTATTTCAAAAAATAAATACACAAATAAAAAAAGTGGTCAGACCAAAGCACTGTTAGAATTGAAACAGTCAAAAAAGAAAAAAAAAAACAATGCCAACATCAACACAAGTGGGCTCTAAGATCCTCGCAGGAGCAGAGGATTGTGGGTAATGCCTGGTGTGTGGCACAAGCTCAGCGACACAGGAAGCTGGGATTGAGCATGTGCACGGTCAGGGGTCAACACAGTGCACAGCAGTGCACACCACAAGCCTGCCCTCATTCCCTGCCCTCATTCCCTGGCCGAGTACATGTTTGGGTTTCTAATCTATACATCTCATCTCTTTCTCTTCAGATCTTGGATGAGGGTGCACCTACGTACATCACTCCACAGGGAACTTCCCATCAAGGAATCTGTTTACTTTCTGTGTGTGTGTTTGTGTGTGTGCGTGTGTGTGTTTGAGGGAATGCCTAGATGGTATTTCTGTTCCTGTGTTGGCCATGTGCTGACTGAGGTGGTTAATAATGACTGTAGGAGGATGCCCAATCTGAAAGAGGCTTTGGGGAAGAGTGTAGTCTCTGAGTGTAGTCATCCTCATTTCTCCCTTCAAACTGTTTTACTTTATGTGCCAATTCAAAAGCCACTCGAGACTTCTTTTTCTTTTTTTACAACCAGCACATTTCAATGCTTTTGTGCAAATGGACCCAATGCACTGACCAGCCTCCATCTGTCCAGCCATCTCTATGGCAGAGCAGCCAATTCTGCACTGACGCCCTCTAATGCAGTGTTTCTCTGAGCAATTCAGAACTTAAAAATACCTCAAGGAAGGTAGGTAAGATTTATTTAACCACACACAACGTTTCGGTCATGGACATTCGATGGGCCACTTCACAGTAGTAGCACCTCCAATGCACCAGTCTTTTCAGAGGTGTGCAAAAGCTGATCGTTTTTTTTTTTTTACATTTTTTTTTCCAAGCATAGCAGTGAAATATGGACAAAGTGTTAGTAACGCTGACATGTTTTGGCTGAATGGCCTTCACCAGGGATGTTTTTTGTTGTTGTTCTTGTAAAAACTACAGTCCTGACTGAAGATCGGTCTGGAGATAGTCTTGGAGTACCTTGTTTTCTAGGTGTCGGACAGACACACATAGGGCCATGCTCAATCTTGCTCAGTCATGACAAGGTGCTGTGACTAACATGTGACCTGTGATGCGTCTCTGTGCCAGATGTTGTAAAAGTCAATCATTCAGACACTCAGCGGCATTGCATGCCAAAAACAGAAAAAAGGTTTCTGTTTGAGAGTTAAATTTACTGATTAAAATAAATCATAAATTCTGAATTCTGAATTTATATCAGTCCTTTTAATTAGACGAAATAAAATTATCCAACTGAAATGAAATCTTATTTTTGTTGGCATGTACCCACACTAACTGTAGAGGAGGAGGGGGATGGGAGGAGGCTGAATTCTGGGACTACTGTTGCTCAACACACTTTGAGATTTATGAGTACGAAACTATGATTTCCACACACACACACAAAAGAAAACACAGCCTGTCGACCAGGTCCGCTAACTTTCTGATATTACTCTTCCAGAATACCAGCTGGAAGCAGACAATGCAGCTAAGCTGTGCGGTCATTCTGACTTACAGACTACCTGGCAGAGCAAAACCACCAAAACACACTCACACTCTTCCTTTTCCAAAGCTGACACTGACACACACACACACACACACGTACTACAGCATTCAGAACACCTGTCAGGTGACTGCAGGTGATGTGACCGTTCTTCAGCTGCCCCACCTCTGCCTTGTGACTCTTGTGGTGAGTTAATGGTGGACAGGTGAGCATGAGTGTGCAGTGTGCGGCAGCCGGCAGGTAAAAGGTTGGCACGTTAAACCTTAACAAGGTGGCCATTAAAGCTTGCTGACTGGACAGAAGCAGAACTCACAAGACCCGCCCACTGGCAACACCATAACCACTAAAGCTGCTCGATTATGGAAAAAAGTTATATAAATCACGATCATTTGGTCTCAAAATTAAAATCACGATTATTGAGTTGTTATTATTATGCTTTCCTTAGAAACATGTTGCATGTCTTGAAAAGCAACATGACTTGACAGATGTAGTGTCCACTGTGCTGTGCGGATGGGACTTTGCATGCACATGTTTTTACAGAAGTAAAAAAGTAAACTTGCTTGTAAATGGCAGAAATAAGGTTTCCCTCAATCTTATTATTTTTCGTAATCGTGATCAAAACTGAAGTAATTGAGCAGCCCCAATAACCACACACCACCACTCTACTCACCACTGAGCTGACCCTCTTATATCCAGAGCGGTGCAGAGCACTGCAGCTCATTCACAGCCAGGTAGGCATCGCTGTAGTATTTCCGCCCAATATTGTATTTCGCTACTATTAGTACTTCATCAGGCAACTCTACTTGGGCTTCGGTTTGCCTCAAACACATTTTGATTGGTTGCCTCAAACACATTTGATTGGTTGAAGGCAGTAGCCTGGTAAACTAGGCCCCTCATACTTCATTTCATTTTGTACAGCGGGTCTGGCTGAGGTTCATTTGACATGGTTGTCTCAGGCAGAATCTTGCCTAACCAAACAGAGGGAGTGTTCGTGAGCGATGACGTCGACTTTGTGTACTGCATTAGAATTGTAGTGCATAGGCAGGCTCATAGCCAGACTAACTGCATATGTCAGGACCAGATGTTAGTGATTTGGTAAAATCAGATCCAATCGTTTTAAACTTTAGCAGTGCACACCTCCCGGAAAAAAAGGTTTCTCAGTACAGTACAGCACAGCCAGACTCTCTGTACAAAATAAAACGAAGTACGAGGGGCTGGTTCACCAGGCTATGAAGACAGGCCCAATGGTTTAAAAATCTACACAAAACAGCCACCCACCAGGAAGTAAATGTATGCCTAGAGAGAGTAGCATGAAGGGAAAGAGTCTGGTCCAGCAGGCTAGCTGCTATCCCACTGCTCAGGTTCAGAGGAGCAGGAGAGGAGATGACAGAGTCGTTTCTGTCACTTGCTGACATTTCACTCAGCGCTTTCATGCTGCCGTCCTGCTGGGCTCTGATCCATCGATCGCCTCTGATTGGCTGGTAAATTATCACTACTAAGGGTGTCACAGCTGATTGGCTGTCAGTTGTGGATCGTTACTGCTGATTGGCTGGCTAGCAACCAACATCACTCTTTCAGGTTGCTACTGTTGCATTTTCAGCTACGATAAAAACATCCTAACGTACCCTGACCACATTCCCCCCTAAAACAAAATAGTACAAAAAATAACATTTTTTGAGACCAGGAGCACAAGCAAAACTATGAAGAAAAAAAAAGAAGATAGAGAGATAGTAATTAGGAGTGAAAGAGTCAAGCCGCAGCAGCAAGTGGCAACAGGCTGCTCTTATCCAATAATCTGTGGCCTTTAAGAGGCCAGATTGTTTTCGGCCCTTCCTCCGCCTCAGCCTTTCACCACCACGCTGCGATGCCCTTTCTGTTCTGACCCAGGGTCAGGGGAGATTGTGTGGACAGGCAGGAAAGAGCAGGGCAGAGGAGCCAGCCTGTCTTTGTGTGTGTGTGTGTGTGTAGTTCTGGGAAGAGGAAGTCAATCTGGGAGAGTATACCGGCCCCCAACCCACCCACACACACACACACTTTACTGGCACAGAGAAGGGAGCTACTGATAATTCTCTCTCACTTTCACTTCCCTTATGGATGAGAGAAAAGCACCGCGCCCCACAACTATACTACATGCACAGAAATGAGATTGCTTCTATTTATCCTCAACTTGGCAAATAACCCACCACGCACACACGGCACACATCCTTAACCAGCTTCCTTTTCCTGTTGCAATAGGAGAGTGGGATGTCTGGGGAGGGGGGTTGGCAGTTCTTAGGAGACAGTTTATATGCAGTTTAGCTGCATAACTACATCACGAAAGTCGCAGACAGGCACGTTAACTGCATTCTTCCACGCGCATCAGAACTGGCAGCGTGCTCTGCGTTCTGGCACTGCCATCTGCCACTCATTCCAGACGCGAGCGACCAGTAGACAATCAGCAGACCGGAAGTGGCCCGGCGAGCCAGAGTCCAACCGGTGCAGTCTTGTACAGTAACTCTTATCACGAGTTTTTCCGTCTCATGCTTTCAACAAGAGGCAAAATTCGCGCCCTGCAGATGAGTTTATGAGCTACTGAATCGCCTGTTAAAATCTACAACTGGAAACTTTTATTTTTAGGGTGGGTGACTTCAGTGCTCGTATAAAAAAGGCGCATAAAAAGCATTGTGTTGTTCTTTGTGAAAACATCCGGAACGGAACAGCTATTATAATATCATCATTGCGGACTAAAATGTTGCCTAGCATACAGATTAACCATACACACGGTGTATGCGGACGTATGAGGTCAATAGAAAAAAAGTCCCGGGCGTGACGGTGTTTACGCACTAATAGACTGAGTTGACTTTTCCAATGCACTGGATTCGTCGTGGCTCAAAGTTTGAAAACCTCTCCCCACCCAGGCAACTCCTTTTGGACAGACAGGACTTGACTCATACTGACTAGCCAAGTTCTTTCGCATTTCCCTATTTAGTTCTACAAGTCAACACCCAACCATTCATACCACAGCGTGACAGTGCAGCAAGTGCGTTACACGTCTAAGTACAATAAAACTGTCTAAATCCACAAAGTTAACATAAATCAATTTGTTTTACACATTAAGTTGGCGTGTGGGACATAACTTGGTATCAAAGCCGACGAGCAGAATAGCAAACTAGCTAGTTAGCTTGCCAAGTCTAAAGATTTCAAGCTAATCTACTCAAGTGGTTGCATTAACTATCTCCAACAAAGTTTATGAGCGCAAGAGTTTTTGTTGCACATTCCATAGTCAACTAACGTTACGCCACATCAAGTTGACGACGGTATGTACTGCCAGGTTTCACAATATGATGGACAAAATCACTGTTGAGGCCTACTAGGGATAGTTAGCTCAGAAGCTAGCTTGCCCCGACGCTGTAACAGCCGGCGGAACAATTAGCTCGCTTTCGACAGCTAGCTAGTCAAAATTAGCTTGATGGACAACGTACAATCGCTAGCTTGCAGACTAGCTAACTAGTCAGTCTAGCAGGCCAAGTGTAGTTATCATTGACTGCCAGCGGTTGCAAACCGCTCAAATTAAGAAGGCAGGACAAGGTGCATCGATTAAAAAAATAGTAATACCGTCAGGCCGGTCCCCAGAACAATGACGTCGTATTCTTCATTCATTTTCCCAGATAATCACCCCGCTTTTCCCGTGTCTCGGGTTGAAGAAAATGGAGATCTCGTAGGGTAGGAATGAAAGGGCTGCTCTGCAACGTCAAACGGGTCCGCCGCACGGCAGGGGAGGAGCCAGTCCACCCGTCAGCCGCGCAAAGGAAACGTGTACTGTCAGCGATAGGCTGAGTGACTCACGGAGATTGGCAATATGTGGCGTTTATTTTTTAACAAATTGGCTGAAAAACTTAACATTTCGTGATTTCATTACTGGCATCTACTGACCTAAGTGTAAGACTAACCTACAGCGTGTTATTCAGCCACATTTGCACTGTATGGTTGTGTTAATGTCAACCATCTTTTGTTTGTCTAAGGAACCTCTCATATCCTGTTACTTCCTCTGTGCATGAAATTGCCCACCCAATAAACCACAAGTGTATTGGTTTGCCAGAGTCCTTTATTATTTACTTTGTGCAGATGGCCACCTCTCTCAAGCAGGTCTATCTTGACAAGCAGGATTCTCCATACACACATACACACACACACACAGAAACAGACACACACTTACACACACTATTCTGGCGCGTCACACACGCGCAAAGACAGTAGCACAATAATGAAGCATCAGGTCACACGACTAAAGTACACACAGGGTCAGAGGGACAATCTGGCGCAGGCTGTGTGTGGCGGTTAATCCTGCACATGCTGCCTATGTCAGACAGGACACACACACACACACACACACACACACACATACACACACACAGATTCCTCCTGGGGGAATTAGCAATCCCTCGAGCTGCGCTGCACACACACACAAACACACACAGGATAAGGAAATAAAAACACAGTGGCCCTATCCTCTGTAGTCAAGCAGTTTCCATGGCAACTAACACAGAACCGCTATCTGAAATGTCAGAGGGACTTGTGGGCATTCTATGTTGTTGTTTTTTTTTCTTTTCTTTTTTTTTGGTTGGTGATTAATTATGGATGGCACGTGTACACCCGATGGCCTTTCTGTCTAATTGAGTAGCATCAGCTTTCAGTGGAAGGTAGCCTACAGACGCATTTCCATATGTTACCAACAACAAATATGTGCGTGTGTGTGTGTGTGTGTGTGTGTGTGTGTGTGTGTGTGTAATAAGCAGCCTCCTATATACGATGTAATCACACAGGATAAAGAGCCGTTCATGTTGACGTGCTTGCATTCTATTGATCATTAAAGCATATGCCTTACTGTGTGTGTGTGTGTGTGTGTGTGTGTATGTGTGTGCGTGTGTGTGTAATAAGCAGCTTCCTACATAAGATGTAATCACATAGGACAAAGAGCCGTTCATGTTGACGTACTTGCACTCTATTGATCATGAAAGTGTATGTCCTACTGTGTATGTGTGTGTGCGTGTGTGTGTGTGTGTGTGTGTGTGTGTGTGTGTGTGTGTGTGTGCATTCATGGTGTGCTCTGGGAGTGGCTGTCCAGCACGCTTTTGAGGGCGGGCTTCTTGGCGAGCTGGGCGGCCCTGACCCCTGACGAGTCGGCTGAGTCCCTGAGCCCCAGAGCCAGCAGAGCGGCCGCCGTGTCCGCATGCTGACCTATGCTGGCCATGTGCAGAGCTAGGAGGAGACACACACACACACACACACAGACACAGATGCAGACGCACACACATATACACACACAGACACAGACACACACACACACACAGATGCAGATGCATGCAAACACATGCGCACACACACACAAACAGACAGACAGACAGACAGACAGACAGACAGACAGACAGACAGACAGACACACACACACACACATAGACGCACACACACAGACGCACACACAGACGCACGCACACAGACGCACGCACACACACACACACACACCCACACACACACACACAGTTTAAAAACACTCTAGGAGCTCCTTATTATTATTACTTAACACTTACCAATATTTATATTATTTTATTCTATGCCCTTTACTTCCCCCTCCCCAAGCACAGTATTGGCTGACAGACAGCAATTTAACTGCATGTCTTACTTTACCAAGTATCTCTATGCATGTGACAAAAATATTCTTTGTATCCTTGTACTACATTTTTGTAAACATACACTGGACCACTTTTGCAATAGCATTATGTGTCTACTGAATCAATGGCTAGGACTAGCTTATGAATGCTATTGTATTTATAAGTGTGACTGCATGGTGTTTTTTTCTGCCGTTCTCACCTGTGCGCCCCTTCGTATCTGTAGCATACAGATCTGCCCCCAGTTCTAGAAGGGTCTTTATGGTGCTGGTGTGCCCTTCCTAATACACACACACACACACACACACACACAGGCATACACACACACACACAGAGGCATACACACAAATAGAGAGACAGAGAAAGAGACACAAAGACAGAGAGAGAGAGACAGAGCGAGAGAGAGAGAGAGTTAGGAAGCTGTCACAACAGGAATGCTGTGTTTTTGATGACTTTTCAAAACGACAGGATATGATACTTTTTGTGAGGCACAAACCCTGAAAGAAGAGCCGTGGTCATTGATGCTTGACAGAAATGTAGGCTAAGTCATTACTCTCTGGACACACTCCAAATACTTACTCCTGTTTAAAGAGCTAATATGATACCTCCTGACTATGTCTATGACACAGTCCAGCTCATACTGTGTGAATGAATATACACATGGATTAATAATAGATTTACAGTGTTGGGAATGGATATTTACATAGAAGCACACATTTATTTGTGCCAACACATTCAGACGGGCAAGTTTCAAACTACTATTCTGTTTCTGACCAGTATTTCTATTTTCAGTATGTTTCTATTTGCACAAACATGCGTGCCTCGCTATGGGTGTGTGCGTGTGAGAGCAATGCCGACATAGGCATTTTTAAGGAAAGTGTGTGTGTGAGCAATGCAAACATATGCATTTTTAAGGAAAGTGTGAGTGTGTGTGTCAGCAATGCAAACATATGCATGTTTAGGGAAAGTGTGTGTGTGTGAGCAATGCATACATGTGCATGTGTTTCAGGTAAGTGTGTTTACATGTAAGCATTAAAGTCAGTGTGCATTGGATGGATGTGTATAGTGACCTTAGCAGCATAGTGCAAGGCAGTCAGCTGCATCTTGGTGGCCTTGGTGTTGACGTCCACGCCCAACTCCTGCACCAGGTAACACAGTGCCCCCTGCTGGGCCGTAACACACACCTGGTGTAAGGGAGGGACCCCCAACACATCAACTGCCACAGGGGAGGCCTGTGAACAGCAGACACACACATACATACATACATACATACATACATACACACACACACACACACACACACACATATACACACAAAAACACAACACGAAAGGTTTAAACAAATGTACAAGTCATATTGAAGTAAATGCTACACATTGGTAAACATATAATTAATATATTTTAACAGAAAATCAATCAGTGTGTTGTGTTTGTGTGTTTATAATTGGCTATTGAGGTAAGTAGAAGCGCTGTCTGCGCATTCAAATTGGAAACGCTAATGCCATTCAACCTCTGTGTGTGGTCTCTATCTTCTTTGCAATTATATAGAGCTCTTGTCCCTCTTACAAATCGTGCAGTTGTGAGTTGGACTTATGTAACTGTTCAGAGATATGTTTTGATTTGTGTTTAACACCTGTCCTTAATCTGATCAGACCTGAGTAAAACAGATACCAGATAAGGCCATTAAAGAGTGAACACTTCCTCATTTGTAAAGAAGAGGCACACACATCGAAAATATTAAATTAGCTGCTGGACTCAAAAAGGAAGAACACGAATAAAAGTCTGCACACTAAAAACTCTGGTTGGTAAAAGGTTTAATTAAGGTTAAGATTACCACCAGTGTTAAGTTTCGGGCGACAACGATCTTTAGACTACCTCAATAGTTAGTCTATTTCTAGTTTAGCTAGTTTTCTAGTGTTGTAATTGTTCTGTTACAAACACCACTGGAATGATAATAAAACTTGTCATGAAAACTAAATTAGTCCTATTAATCCTTATTTGTGTGTTTGTTGTTTGTCACCTGGTGTTTTTCGAGGAGTAACCTGGCGATGCTGACATGACCACTCCTCACTGCGTCCATGAAGGGAGTCACACCACAGCTGTCTTTGCTGTCTGCCTCATACTCACACCTGCAACACACACACACACATACATACACACACACACACACACACACGCACATACATGAACACACATGCACACACATGCACACACACACACACAAACACAGCCATACACATACACACACATGCACACAAACACACACACACATGCGCGCACACACACACACACATGCGCACACACACACGCACGTGCACACACATACATGCACGCACGCATATACACACATTTTGATTATTTTATTTGGGAGGACCAATAAAGCAACACAGCACCCACATATTTACAAAGAGCTGAGCCTACAACCACATATCCCCATAGCAAATAAGCATGAAGCATGAACGGGACAATGTATTGTTTTATTTTTATGTTTTTCTCACAGTAAACCATTGAAAATAGCACTTGACCTGCTCGTGTTTCAATTACGTGTTGTTAGACTGTCCTCAAAGGGTGGAACAGAGTGCCACTACATCTGTGTATGTCAGTTTTGTCTGTGTTGTGGTGTGTCCACTGTCTGTCCGGTCATCTGTTTTAACACTATATGTTTTTATGAGACGTGCAATGTTGGGCCACCTGAATTTCCCCTGGTGCAATAATAAAGTTTTCAACATGACAAATGAAACTGACCTCTCTAGAAGAATCCGGATGACGTCTTCACATCCATGCATGGCTGAGGGGTGAGAGGACAGGACAGTGTTACTGCATGAAACTGAGTCACACACCATATCTCAAAAAAGAAAAGCAGGGCACACACATCTGTAATTTAAACAGGTGCTGAACAAAAAAAAAACAACAACAACAAAAAAATCAGAGAAATAAAAGAGAGGTCCATACACTTCAGCTCCAAAAATGTTTAACTTTTATTAAAGTTCACACCCAAGTTACGCTTTAAGCCTAATGCTCTTTATGTGTGTGCCTATGCATGTGTACGTGCTTGCATGTATATGCTTGTTTGAGTGCAGGTCACTGCTGGGTGTGTATGTGTATGTGTGTATGTGTGTGTGTGTGTGTGTGTGTGTGTGTGTACTACAGATTATGGTCCTGAGTTTGCAGCTGAATTAAAAGGTCAAAAGTGTGAGTCATTTTGGGTCGGAACAAATGGCTCCAAGCTCCAAGTAGGGGTGATTCATGGTTTGTGTGTGTGTGTGTATGTGTGTGTGCTTGTATATATGCTTGTTTGAGTGCAGGTCACTGGTATATATGTGTGTGTGTGTGTGTGTGTGTGTGTTGGTACTGTACCTGCTGTGTGCAGAGGCGTTCGTTTGGTCTTGCTCTCCGTCCTCCACAGCTCCCTGTCCACCAGCAGGAGGCGCTGAATCACCGCTGGGTCTCCCTCGCGGCAGGCGATGTGGAAGGCCGTCCAGCCGTCTTTGTTCCTCAGGGAGGGGCTGGCCCCAGCCCCCAGCAGCAGCTCCACGACCTCCACGCTCCGCCTGGTGCAGGCCATCATCAAGGGGGTCCTGAGGGTAGAGGTCGAATTAAAGGGAGACAGAAATAAATGTCAAAGTCAAAGCCAGTTTTATTGTCAAAAACCATATGTACAGGTTGCACACACAGAATTTGAAATTGCAATGCTCCCTAGGCCCACAGTGAACATTAAACATCTAATAAACAAGACAGGAAGACATGATGACAAACTAAATAATATAAACATAACAAAAAGTACAATAGGCTTGTATATAATACAAATAAGTAAAAACACAATGTGAAGTGTAATAAAGCTCAAATGGTGCCATTTAAGCAGTGTCATTGGTTGTAGTAGTAGTATTAAATACAGAAATAGCTGCGTTGGGTTGGCAGGGTTGGGGGGTACCAACATATTAATGTAATTAATGTAAAATGTAAAACGTAGTATCCCTCATAAAAGGTAGTACACCCCACCCCCCAATTATGGAGAGAAAAATGGAGAGAAAAGACAGAAATAGCAAGGTTGGGGGGTACCAACATATTAATGTAATTAATGTAAAAGGTACTATCCCTCATGAAAGATAGTACCCCCCCAATTATGGAGGGGGAATTCACACTCTGTTTAAGGGGACAGTCAAACGTTGTGTGAACTGTGAGTTTAGATTTTATTTTATATATAATTTAATCTACGCTTAGAACTTTCTTTATCACAAAAATGTATGTTACATATCAGTTCAAAAAGTTCCTCCTTCGAGCCGGATTCGAACCAGCGACCTAAGGATGTCAGTGTTATACCGCTACAGTCCTCCGCTCTACCAACTGAGCTATCGAAGGCTGAAGCCAAGGGCCGACATTCACATTGAAAAACATCTCATCCAAACCACTGAAATTCTCAATCCTACTTCAAGATGCCGTTTAACCTCGTCATAGTTGTGTTAACATGCACCCAGCGCTTCCAAAACACACCAACGAGCTTTTCTATCACATTTATACAAAAGCGAACTGAAACTTACCAGTCTGCCTTTTTTAAACTGTCGACTTTGGCTCCTCTTTTTAAAAGGTAGCTGACACAGGGTGCGTGGCTCATCGAGGCAGCCTCGTGAAGTGGTCTCTTGTAATCACTGTTGTACAACTCAATGTCCATGTCTATTTCTTCAACTAAATATGTCAAAATATCCAAATGACCGTGCCTGGCTGCATAATGTAACAGTGTATCACCAGATCTACCGAAATGTCCTCTAACTACCAACTGTCGGATATCCTCGTCGTCGTGGAGATCTTTTTTAAGCATGCACAGTTGCCCATCTTGAACCAGTTTTATTAGGTTCTTTGAAATATTCTCTTCTCCCATTCTTATGAAGGTATGGATAAACCTATTGCAGTCCTACTTGTATAGACAAGACACACACATTAGCCCAGTCAGCTCTGCTTTGTTACTCCTCGGTTTTGTAGCAGCCACATATATACTCGTTAAACCATAATGACGAAGTAAAAAGGCAAGGTGCTGTTTGTAAACTAGCAAATTTCAGTTATTTACAGTAAGTGCACCAGTGTAGTCGCAAACATATGACATAAACGCGTTTGTGTAAATCCGGCTTTCTCATTGGGCGGCTTAGCATGGTGACGACACACACCAACCCAATATGGGATCTTCTACTACTGTCTATGCATGGGACCTATGCATGGGACATGTCCACATGGCTAAAGATTTGTTATTTGTATTTGTAGAAATGTAAGTTTCTAGTAATTTTTCTTTTTAAAAAGGGAAACGGTCATGACAACATGTTCATGGCAGTAACACATATACACGAACAATACACAAACACAATGAAATGGCCAATGTGCCTCATCTTCAATTCACAGAATGTCCAAAAAAATACTGGACAACGTCTGAGTTTTTCCCCATGTTTATTTTGCAATTAATCATATTCAAGTAATTCAATATGGGCAAAGACTTAAAATAACGTTTCACTGCTTGTTACTTGTGCAATTTTAGCACATCGTCCTAAATATGTCGATTCATTACCTGGAATAACATCACTGCTACCACCCAATCACATTTATTTCTCACATTCAATATCTTTACACCACCAAGCCACCACATTAGCTTGCTTCGAATAATTAGAATAACAACAAATTCATTAAAACATAGCTATACACATTTTTTAAAAATTAAAACATGGCAAATTACACTCTTAACTGTAGTTATCAAAAAAGAACACCGTAGGTTCAAGTGTTTAGCATGTGTGTGTGTGAGTGTATTGTGTACACAAACACATCTGACATCATAACACCCTGGCATACAATGGTAAATATA
>CM059275.1:18874353-18881853 GCA_030347295.1 Setipinna tenuifilis
ATACACTAAATCATCGCTCTGCATAAGAGCATTATCTAAATAAAACTTCATACTAGAAAAAGGGGAATGGTGTGTGTACGGAAAGCAACAAGGGCCATAAAGCCTGATCTGTCTCTCACCAGCCATCTTGACGTCGCCCAGCCGGATGATATGGGGCCAGAACTGGAAGGTCTTAATGAAGAATGGATTGGTCACTCCCAATATCACATTCGGCCTTGAGAGAAACACACACACATGTACACACACACACACACACACACACACACACACACACACACACACACACACACACACACACATACACACATACACACATACACACACACACGTACACACACACAGAATGTGAAATCAGCTGAAGGTACACATTGCAAATTGTCCAGGTTGAATATTAATTTACTGGAACAAAAGGAGCACTGCTAAACATGTCAGACTTAAAAACATACAACAATGACTATTTTTCAGTACTAAACAATAGTACAGAAACCGTACTCTTTTCCACTATAAGCCAGCAATCTGACAGCAACTGTACAGTTGGCAATGTATACTGTGCTTTCTGGTGCTCAGGTTGCTTACAGTAACGGCTGCTCTGATAGGTCAATGCTTATGGACCCTACAGATGAACATGCTCTGTGATTGGTGGATACTCACGGGGCCTGAGTCCGCGTGGTGTACTCCTTAAACTCGCTGTCATGGATGGTGAAGTATGGTCTGAAGTCACAGCAGTACTTCAGAGGAGAGATGGAGCTACAGATACAGCAGTTTGTGTTTAGTTACAGTGGCACTTTAGAGAAGAGGAAAGCACTTTGTGTTTAGGTAATTACGTATTTACAACAGTCACAACACTGCAATAGCACAAAATTGACATTTAAATTAGGGCTGTCAGTTTAACATGTTAATTAGATTAATTAATTAGACTGTAAATTAACACATTATTAACGCGTTATTAACACAATTAATTATGAACGGCAATTCAATTTTAAACTACTATAACATAGCTATTCACACTACCACTGCTGTGACTATCAGCATCATCAACAGTAACATTAATCACACTATTTAACTTTACTGTCACCAATGTCACTGTGATTATCAGCATCAACAACAGTAATATTAACCATACTATTTAACCTTAAGGTCAAAATGTCACTGCTCTACTCAGTATGTCTATGCATGTGACAATAAACCATCTGTGTACTGTGAACAAAAGCCAATCAATTGTGTAAGTATCACATTTTTAACCAAAAGATTACATCTGCTTAAAAACAGCAAGCATCTCTCTTCCTAATGAGGCATGAATGGGCCATCAGTGAATGTGGCTCTTAGAGGCCCAGACATCGCCATGCAATTTAAGAAGCAAACATGTCTGATCTAATTTAGTCTACGGCGCGTCATCTGAACCAAAAATGGATTCTGCTGTGCTGCCCCACACACTGTGCAACAGAAACTGTTTTCAAACTGTCTTTTATACCATATTGTGCAGACTTTCTACCTGACATGCTGTACGATACAGCTTACTGTTGTTAATAATAATAATAATAATAATAATAATAATAATAATCTGAATTTGTATAGCACATTTCATTCAAAGGATGTAGCTCAATGTGCTTCACAGTTCGACAAAGGCACACAGGACATAGAAGTAAGCAAGGAAACACTTATCCTGTTTTCACAAGATCACACAGGAGAACATAGACTCAATCGATAGCAATGCAATGGCAGTACTAGGGCTAAACAAATACAGAGACACACACCTGACCAGGGCAAGCACCGTTTCCGAGCACATGGTTGGAGAGGGTGCCATGACAACGACAGGCTCGCCTAGCAACATGAGCTCCCACAGCATCTGCACGTGGACCAGCATGGACTGGAAACACCTGGGGGAGGGGTCAAAAGGTCAGAAGGTCAAAAGGTCAACATCCACACACGGACAAATGCAGTAGGATTTACAGTGTCTGGGTAGAAAGAGTTCAAACAAACAAAGGCAGACATAATGGTTTGTAGGAGGGGGTAGGGGAGAGAGAGATGGTTGGGGGGAATTCCGTAAAGTTTGTTCAGAGTAGTTATGAGTAGATATGAGGTTCAAATCCAAGGCTATGAAGCGGCAACAAAATATTCAAAATATGACATTGTTAGGACTTTCTAACTCTCTTATTATCGTTTTTTGGCAAGTAGCCATGGCCATATAAAAAACGCAATAATGCCCTGTGAGGTGGTCATTCTCATGGAATAAGCCCCTTCAGAGTGACGCAAGACCAGTCCACTTGCCCTCAGGGTCCTGCCTCACTGTCATGGGCATCACATTATTCAAAATTTGACAGTGTTAGAACTTTATAACTCTCTATTATCGTTTTTTTTTTTGGCAAGTAGCCATATAATAAGCAGGATAATGTGAGGCTAGGCGGTCAGGCGGTGAGGGGTCATTCTCGTGGGAATAAGCCCCTTCAGAGTGACGCAAGACCACTCCGCTTGGCATTAGGGACTATAGAGGCTTATTCCAAGAGAATGACCACCTCATAAACCACCATCCCTTACTTACTGCCCTGAGCTCCATAGAGCTGCTGCTCATCATCTCTTCACTCGGAACACACCGCCCGCACTGTCGCCATGACAACCACCACACACTTGTCAAATGGAACTCATGTCGGCCTAAGAACTTAATTTCCCATGTGACTTCTTCACGGACACCATTTGTGTGTGAACATGTGTGTGTGTGTGTGTGTGTGTGTGTGTGTGTGTGTGTGTGTGTGTGTGTGTGCATCTGTGTAAGTGTGTGTGTGTGTGTGTGTGTGTGTGGGGGGGGGGGCGGATATTGTATCCTGCAAGGTTATTTGCACTATAGCTCTTACTGGAAGAGGTCTTGCTCATGGGGGGAGGGTAAGATTATCGGAGCAGGTAGAAGATTCTGGGGAAAAAAAAGATGAAAATTATTACTTCACCTAAACAGACACCACACACACACCATCCACACACGCACAAACACACACGCACGCACGCACACACACACACACACACACACACACACACGCACACACACAGGCAGGCAAGCAGATAGAAAGACAGACACACTGGCAGACAGAAAGATACACAAACACACAGGCAGACAAAAAGACACACACACACATACACACACACACACACACAGAAAGAAAGACAGACAGACAGACACGCAGACACACACCAAAAGACAAGCATATTGTATAAGGATGTAAAAGCCGAGCCACACCTCTCTGCCTGGTGTAACTGGACTATCCCCGGGCTTGTCATCCCTGGAGGGGATCCTGACCTGAATGAGAGGCACGAGAGTTAGAGTCCTACTTAACCGTCTTTTCACCTCAAAACACACATAAACACACACATGCTCTCTTGAAAAATAAACATAGAGAAAAATCTAACTTTTTTTTAACTTTCTGTTACAAACAAAGACCATTCATCCATAGCCTGTATGCTGGAAACACACATACATGCATTGTAATACACACACAACCCACACACACACACACACACACACGCACACACACACACTCCCACTATCTAATGCATACTCTCTTTTTCCCATACAAAACACACAGTCTCTCTTTCCTATACATGCACACATGCACACACACACACACACACACACACCTGCTCTCACCTGCATGACTACTCCCATCACAGGTAGGTTGAGGATTTCTCCAGGAGCAGGAGCTGGCCACTGATCTATCTCATTACACACTGCAAGAGAAGCGCACACACACACACACACACACACACACACACACACAAATATACACAAACACAGCTGTCAAAAACAGAACAGAAACACATGTGCAATGGAGTAAACTGATCGACACGTGTATTTCTTTTGTGTACCCTAATCTCATAACGGCCTACAGTGTGTCAATGTGTGTGTACAGGCACAACTGTATACGTAAGTGGCTGGCAAAAGTTCATATTTTGGAAAGTTACTTTCCAGGCCCCTGGTGTGAAGGTAAATGTGTGTGTGTGTGTGTGTGTGTGTGTGTGTGTGTGTGTGTGTGTGTGTGTGTGGGTGTGTTTCTCTCACTCACCGGCCTCCAGACATGGCTCCTGCTTCTCGAAGTACTCCGGAGCGATGACCTGCAGCAGCATGCAGAAGAGCTGAGAGAACGGCAGCCTGGACACCAGCACTAGAGACTAGAGATGGAGGGATAGAGAGGGAGAGAGAGAGAGTAAGTAAGTGAATGAGTAAGGGAGAGACTGATAGAGAGAGAGAGAGAGATAGGAGGAAGAGAGAAAGAGCTGAGAGAATAGCAGCCTGGACACCAGCACCAGAGACTAGAGATGGAGGGATAGAGAGGGAGGGAGAGAGAGAGAGGGAGGGAGGGAAAGAGAGAGATGGGGAGAGAGATAGAGTGAGCAAGGGAGAGAGTGAGTGCGAGAGAGAGACAGAGAGAGATAGAGGGAGAAGGGAGAGAGTGAGTGCGAGAGAGAGAAAGAGAGAGAGAGAAAGCGAGAGATGGGGAGAGAGTGAGTGAGGTAGAGAGGGAAAGAGACAGTAAGTCAGTGATAGAGAGAGAGAAAGAGGGAGGGAGAGAGAGAGTGACAGAAAGAGAGAGACACAGAGAGTGAGTGAGAGAAAGAGACACAGAGGTAGAGAGAGAAAGAGGAAATGTTGCCATACATGTATGTGTGGAAAGAGTCTGTTGACGCACAGCTGTGTCAAGGCAGGCATACCAACGCCACTTAAACAGTAACACACACACACACACACACACACACACACACACAGACACAGACACACACACACAAAAATAACGCACCTTCTGAAAGTATCCACGCTTGACAGAGCCATCTTTGACTTGTCTGAAGTACACGTAGCCATAGAGATGAGACTGCTCCTTCTGGAAACACACAGACGGAGATGGTGGGAGTCATATCAACACAGGGTACAGGTGCATCTTTGATACCATGCCACATGCACTCACAATCTCTAATACACATACACACACACACACACACACACACACACACACACACACACACACACACACACACACACACACACACACACACACACACACAATCAGTGTGCTTACCACCTGCAGTGGTACAGGTGCATCTCTGCTGTATGCGTCACTCTCTTTGTACCATGCAACACACACTCACAATCTCTTTCTCTCTCTCTCTCTCTCTCTCACACACACACACACACACACACACACACACAGACACACACACACAACCAGAGTGCTTCTCACCTGCAGTGGTACAGGTGCGTCTCTGTTGTAAGCGTCCCCCTCTTCGTACCACGCCCCCCGATTGCCCCGGCCCACAGAGTTCCTGAGCCGGAAGCTGAACTGGGTGTCGCCAAGGCAACCTAAGATGGAAGAGGAGCACTGGTCAGTTAGTTAGTTACTCTCCATCAGTCATCTAATAATCCAGCTCTGCACGTCATACACAACAAACAGCTGCATTTCTGCATCATGTATGTGCTTCAGAATACCCTCTATGCTCAAAGAAATGGTAAAGTGTTGGAAATTAGTAATTTATTTGACCAATGATACTTGTGAGATAGATGTCTATGTTGACACAGTCTTAACTCTACTAACAAATAGTCCTAGGCAGAATGTGAATTACCTTTCCATAATTGTGGGGTACTACCTTTTACGAGGGGTACTACCATTTACATTTTACATTAGTTACATTTCTATGTTGGTATGCCCCAACTCTGCTATTTTTGTCTCTTAGGGGGGGTACTGGGTCTTACTCAGGGGGTACCGTACCCCAGAGTGACCCCTGTAATTCAAACTACTGTCCCAGACCAGCCACAGCTTACCTGAGTAGGAGTCGGGGAATGACAGGTAGCATATGCTGGTTTTCTGCAAGTGACAAAGATAGCAGTCAAGTGATGAAACGGAAAATAGAGACGTTAGACTTTTTATATATAGTTTTCGCTACGAACATTACCATGCTTACCTCTTTCTCTGTAAGTTTAGCATCAAGAGGATACACAAGCTAGAAATAAAAAAGACACTGACGTTAAATTATTTGCTAGGACGTGCAGTGCACTTGCCGGGTCACATTCCTGCCTGTCAGCTGGTGTTAGTGTTCCGAGTTCAGATTTTCCTCAACCTGTAATAAACAGAAAGAGTGCCGTATTACCTCGATGGCTTGTCCAAGCTCTAGGTCGAAGGTGACGACGCACACACACTCCAGCCAAGCGGAAAAACGGGCCCACGGCAAGGAGGCGTCCGGGCTCTCCACATCCTCCCTCGCAGCAGCAGCCGCCTCCGAAGCACCTCCGAGAGAAATCGAACTGTCAAGAGGGTCCATGGCAACACGCGTGTCCAGCCCCTAATCCTATCATTACGAGCATATCATGGCTCAAGCAGCGCTATTTATCAAAACTATCCTCATAGTCAATGAGAAAAATTCGCGCTAATGTTGTTATTTGCATCTCATCCCACAACAAAACACAGCCAGTTGTGGTGAGCGCCCTACACATGCCTCCTAATAAACATACTCCCGGAAGTCGACTGCCTCCTAGCGGTGGTGTTGTGGATAAGCATGCTCTTCCACCTGTTCAAGGCAATCCAAATAACACAGGCCGATTTGTGACAGGAATATATTTACAAAATGGTAAGCATGTTTTAATTGTTTGAACTAAAATGGCTAAAACACAGTGCTGCATCGACTTAAAGCTATAGCATTTCTTAAACGTTACAAAACACCACAATACATATTGATAGCATCTTCATCCCAAACCGGTTAGCATTAAAACTGGCTGTGTAGATCTACCACTAGGTGGCAGCAAATTACTATACAACACAAGTTTCGGTAAGAAGGCAGTGGCTGTTTCAGGCTGAGGTGTCACCTTCTGCACACATAGGCAGGACAATGCGACCGCTACTTTTTCAGAAGCCAAACTACCTATATATATGAATATATATATATATATATATATATATATATATATATATATATATATATATATATATATATATAATTTTGTAATAGCAAAGAAAGGATGTTCTTTGTTGCACTCCATCATTAAAGTGTATTGAAGCAGTGTTTAAAGCAATGTTTGTTGTCATAGGATACTTACACAACTCCATATGAAAGGACCATATATCAAAGGCCTGATTAACACAACATCCTCCAGTGATGTTTTTCCTGCTGTCACATTACCTACAAGAGTTTATATGTCTGTCTGTGTAAAATCCAGTTTATGTGTCTGTCTGTGTTATCGTTTATGTCTGTTCAGGGATGCATTTTATTAACACACACACACACACACACACAGACACACTTGCACAAACACACATAAACTCATAGAACACACATGCACACACACACGTACACACACACACGCACATACACACACACACACACACACACACACACACACACACACACACACACACACACACACACACACACACTTGCACAAACACACATAAACTCATAGAATATACGTGCACAGACACACGTACACACGTACACACACACACGCACATACACACACACACACACACACAC
>CM059275.1:18891853-18896853 GCA_030347295.1 Setipinna tenuifilis
TCCCAATCAACCCGCTTCTGTGCGGAGACTCAGCGGCAGCCGCGCGCCTCTGGGTCTTGTACTTGACATTCTTCCAGATGCTGCGACAGATGAACCCGTAGCAGATCACGAGCACCACCACGGGCACGAGGAAGATGCCCGCCGTGATCCAGGTGATGTAGGCACGCACGCCCCACGGCTCGATGAAGTGGCCCCAGCAGTCGTAGACGTCCGAGCCGTTCTGGATCTCGCTCAGGGAGAAAATAAAGTACTGTGGCGCGCTCAGCACCAGGCTGCACGCCCAGGTGGAGGCGATCATGACGTAGGCGCGCTGCGTGGGCTGCTGCAGCGTCTTGAGCGGGTGACAGATGGCGATGTACCGGTCCAGAGTCATCATCACCATCATGTAGGTGGACGCGAACATGCCCAGCACCTGCAGGTGCTTGACGATCCGGCAGAGGAAGTCCGGTCCGTAGAAGCGGAAGGTGATCTCCCAACACAGCTGCGGCAGCACCTGGAAGAAGGCCACCACCAGGTCCGCGAGGCTCAGGTGCTTGATGAAGAGGTGCACCCGCGAGCTTTTCTTCTTCTTCTTGGCGTTGTTGTTGAGCGCCAGCAGCACGCTCACGTTCCCCACCACCGCCACCACGAAGGTGATGCTGAGCACCGTGATCTCGATTTTAGCCACCTCCTCGTTACGTCCGAAAGGGTCCGAGCTGTTGTTGCTCGAGGCAGCGTCGCTGAAGTTGCCCGCGCTACCGCTACCGCCACCGCCGCCCATCATCATCCCAAAACTGTCTCTGGGCACCAGCAGCAGAGTGTCGTTATCGTAGCCGGTGTAATTGCGCGCGCCGGGCCCGAGCAGGAGCCCGGTGGCAGAGAAGTGCATTTCCCAGCTGCGCTGCGCTGCGCTCACCTCTCGCGCTGGTGTCACCACACACACACACAGTCCCCACCTCGCGCACTTTGCGAGAGTATTTCTCTTTATCACTCACTCGGTTTCCGACCGTTAAAATTCATGTCAGGGCTAGCAATGACGCGCGCAAAAGACACTCCAAAAAGTCCACATGGAGATCCCGTTCAGGTAGTATTCCCAGTAATCTTTCCCGGTAATCTTTCCGTGAGTAAGGAGACCCCAAGTCCAGGTCGGCGGGAGTTGTGTTGGGCAAGTTCCGCGGAGGCTCCTCGGATGTTTGCATGGGCACGGAGGAGTGGGAGTGGAGCTGTCTCTGTCTGTCTGTGGTGTGAGTGCGGTGGTGCAGGTTGGGTTATAGCCCTCTTCAGCAGTGCCTCTATAGGGAGCACACACAGGGGCCGCCTCCTTGCAACACACACACACACACACACACACACACACACACCCCCCTCTTGCTACTGCTCTCTCTCTTTCTGTTTGTCTGTCTCTGTCTTTGTCTCTCTCTCTCTCTCTCTCTATCTCTCTCTCTCACACACACACACACACACACACACATCCCTCTTGCACTCCCTCTTGCATCCCTCTTGCACTCTCTTTCTGTTTGTCTGTCTCTGTCTTTGTCTCTCTCTCTCTCACACACACACACACACACACACACACACACATACAGACACACATACCCCTCTTGCTACTGCTCTCTGTTTTTTTGTCTCTCTCTCTCTCACACACATACATACACCAGAAAAATGGATTTTTTTCCAAACAGAAATGAGACTGTTGTGTTTGTGTCATGCTCCGGTAAATATGCAGACACTAATCTATGGTGTGAATGAAACCATTATATCAATCAGCATGCTACTGTCATAATGAGGCTAGGCGCATGCCTTATCACACTTTATTAATAATAATTCCATACGTAAACTTTTGAGCATTCAACTGATTATATTCCTCTTTTCTGTTAAAGGGTTGCTTATTATTGAAGTGTGGCAGCTACACTATAATGTGAACCACAATAAAAAATGGTCTCCACGACTGATATATTTTTATTGTACAGATTTTACAGATACAACCCACTGTAGTGTAGTCACAATAACTCCCCTCGTATGTGTCTGTGGCCACTCTAAGCTTATAATTTAGTCACACGTGGAGTTGAATCTGATAGGCATGCGTTCGGGCGGTTGTAAGATGTTTTGATCTAAGTTATCTGCGGCTGGTTGAGTGCGCGGTGATTTGGCAGAATAACACACACACACACCGCTGCTGTTTGGACCGAGCTGGGGTCAGCGGCGAGCCACTCTGTCGGCGTGAAATCGTGAAAACAAGCACATCACCGCCGACTCCGTCTGGGGAGCAACATGAGCCCCCGAGGCAACCAAGTAACGGGAGCACACAGTTGGTTTAGTGCTGGGCAGATTTCACTTGATAGGGCCTCTCAAACAAGAGGACTAATAGTACAATATCCACTGAGGCAATGTGTGTAGCTCTCTACCCCCTACCCTGAGTCAATCACAACCCCGCTCCCCTACCCCCATACCCCAATTCTCTCCCATCCTACCTCTACTGAACCCCAAATTCTTTTCTCCCTCTCCTCTTGACGCTCCACCCCCCCCCCCACCCCACATTCTCTCCCATCCTACCTCTAGTGAACCCCAAATTCTCTTCTCCCTCTCCTCTCGATGCCCCCCTCCCCCACCCAAATTCTGTTCTCCTTCTCCTTTTAACAGCTCCCCCCACCCAGCCCCAAATGTTCTTCTCCCTCTCCTCTCGACCATCTCCCCCCACCCCCATCCATCCTTCCCTTTAGCCCTAGAAAACAATCCCTGCCTCCCTCCCTCCATCTTTCCCTCCCTCCCTCCCTCCCTCCATCTTTCCCTCCCTCCCCCTCTTCTATACACAAGTCTCAGGTTCCATGCTGGGTTCAACCTCCCCAAATGTGCAACGCATATGAGTCTGTGTGTGTGTGTGTGTTTGTGTGTGTGCCTGCATATGTGTGTATGTGTGTGTTTGTGTGTGTGTGAGAGAGAAAGAGAAAAAAGGATAGTGTGTGTGTGTGTGTGTGTGTGTGTGTGTGTGTTTGCATGTGTGTGTGTCCTTTTATTGTCTTATGTTATGCAGAATTAAAAACAAAAATCATACTCTATAGAAGAGTGTGTCAGAGGAAAGCACATTACCTCAAGCCATCTTCAGAAAGTCAGTACAAGTCGATTACCGAACGACCTCCACTGAGAGCGTCTGCATTCGGCGCTCCACTTGTATGGGCTTTTTAAAGAGTATTTCAGGTCATCCTTTGTTATTCTATGTCAGAGAAGTTACTGCGATTTCATCATCACGTTGAGGAATTGGAAAAAACAACTTTCAAGGCTTCACAGCTTCACACAGACCTACAAAGAAAATAAATATATAAAAATATGTAATAAATACATCAGCAGGAAGCCGCTTCAAAAGCATATGGTGGCAGCTGTGTTACAAATGTTAGAGATTAAAACACAACCTTCAGACTCCTGAATTCTCTGTCATCCTGGACATTTTTGGATATCGCCCTGGGTGCATGTTTATGGTCCCAAACAGCGCCATGGAAAGGAAGGAAGCTTTGTTTGTCATTATGCTTTTTTTTATTATGACTGTGCAATAAAAAGCACAAGGCATAACAAAGAAGCCTTAATATAACAGCTGAAACTGAACTTTGGCCTCAACTTGGGTTGACAATGGCATCGTTCACTACGATGGAAAAACATACAGCATTGCTATTTGCAGGTTAGCGTTTTATGCTAGCTTCTTTTAGCCTGGCTGTCACACCAACCTTGTGGGCGGAGCTTGGGCTGGCAAAGAGCCCATAAACAGGAAGTTGTCAGAGGCGGGAGCAACAGGCGTTTATCGAATGCGTCTGTATACTACTGGACAGAGCTACAACCAATCAGACCACTGATTGCGATGACATATGTGTAGCTCAGCTTGTCATTGGTTCCCTATTTCAAGGGCAAAGGAAGTAGCTGGAAATAGGCCAGTTGGCCAGCCTGACTTGAACGCAAAAATTCTATACAGCGTCACAGGCAGTATAGAGGGGCCCAAGCTACATTTCTTAAGTAATTTGCAGTAATATATTGTGAATGATTTTAAAGTCCTACTTACAGTAAGAGAAAACATCACTAGTCTGTGATACTGGGCAGAGTGGTGTAAGTGGTGTGAAAAGAAAAGGCTCTTGTGAAGTGCCTTAAAGGTGAGGTGAACAGGTGCACCAGTGCTCTGCTGGGCCTTGTGGGTCTCTATCTATTGGTGTGTGTGTGTGTGTGTGTGTGTGTGTGTGTGTGGGCCTTGTGAGTCTCTCTCTAATGGTGTGAGTTTATATTAGGGCCACATGTCTTCATATGTATACTTAACAGCAGGTGACTAAGAAAAAGCTTAAGCTCAAACCTGTGTGTGTGTGTGTGTGTGTGCACGCACCTCTTTCTCTCTGCCTCTGTCTCTCTCCCTCTGGTCTGTCTGTCTGTCTCTCCCTGTACCTGTCCCTGTCCCTTTACCCCTCTCTCTCTCTGTCTCTGTCTCTGTCTCTCTCTCTCCCTCTCTCTCTCTCTCTCTCTCTCTCTCTCTCTCTGTTGGTGTGTGTGTGTGTGTATTGATGTATATAAGTGTGTGTACCTGCTGTCTGGTGTGTGTTCTATATGGGCACCAATAGCACTACCATCTGCCCACGCCAATAAATCATTAGGGCTCCACATCACACCGCTTTCCATTAGCAACTCTTCTTCCTCTTCCACACACACACACACACACACACACACACACAAACATACACATACACATATACACACGAACACACACATTAGCACACACACGCACACACACACACACACACACACACACACACACACACACATACACACACACACACACACACACACAAACATGCACACAAATCCATGCTGTCTTGCTCTCTGTCTTCTTTATGTCACTGTTACAGTGACTGTTCCTTATGCAAAATTCAGTGCTTGTGTGTGTGTGTGTGTGTGTGTGTGTGCTGTGTGTGTGTGTGTGTGTGCATACATGTGTTTGGGTGAAATGATACGTGTAAAAAGCTAGGGCCTTTCCCCCTGGGCTAAACTGTGCC
>CM059275.1:18909353-18911853 GCA_030347295.1 Setipinna tenuifilis
TCTTTTCTTATGGTTAATGATTCCTCTACTTTGTTGTCGTTGGTTTTCTGGATGGCTTTCACGCTTGTTACAAACTTTGGCTTAACGATTGGAAACTCTACCAACACACAAATTAAGACAAACACACTCGGAGATAAACATCTCACATCTTTGTCCAACTTAAAATTCTGCAATCAGAACCAAACTTTTTTTCTTTTTCAAAATAGGATTTTTGAAAGAGAATAATAAACACAAACACTGCTCTCAAAACACACAGATGTGCTCTCGATAAATCACTGCAATCTTTGCCTCTATTTGTGTATCTTTAGTCTCTTTTTTCATTCAGGTGTTTGTGAAACACACAAAAAGAAAATCGAATAAATAGAACAAAAAGCCAACTGATATTTAATTTTTTTATCGCACACTTTTACAACAACAACAAAGAAAAGCAGAACTACATTAATCAAAACAATGTGAAAACCGCTATGACCAAAACAACAGTTACATAAAACTAGGAATGGGAAATGAAATGACATAGGGATTACATAGCGCATGGAAGTGGGGGAAAGGTTTATGGATCCCATATTGTCCTCTGCTCTGGCCAGATAGGTTATGTTGAACACATCTGCATCAAAAGCAGTGACTTGCTATTCTGAGAAATATGGAAATTATTGACTTATTTCTCAGAAAAGCAAGTCAAAGGTTTTTTTTTTTTTCAAAAAAGATATTCTCATTTGGAAACAGCCTGCCTTCAGCTTCATGCCTGCGGCTGGAGCACACCAGTGAGAATATCCGCAAACACCCTCATGTGACACCCATGAGTGTTACATTGCTGAAGTATAGAACACTGGAGACAAACAGTGTGTAGAGTACATAGAGTAGTCTGGTATAGAAAACTAAAGAAATACAGCATCAGTTCATCAGTCTGTAATGTCCCTCCTACTGTTGCTACTATGCTACTATGGTACTAGTTTGGAACTGATGTCGACCTAGAAATGGACAGGTGCCAAAAGGTGCTGGTGCCAAAACAGCTGGCACTGGCATGGCTCCCAAAGTCAGAACCACCACAGTGTCACAGTGCTTGGTTCTGAAACCTGTGGAAATGTGTGCCGGTGCTGGTGTTGGTGCCAGTGGTTTGGACTTTTTCATATCCTCCTCTGAAACATACTTCTGTCTAGTGGCCTATCGTCATTTGCACTTGTCTGTATCCTCATCTCAAACATACTTCTGTCTGTTATCTGTTATTCTGTCTCTTTGTACTTTTCCGTGTCCTCCTCTAAATCATACAGTACTTCTGTCTATTCCTGTATTTTTCATCCTTTGTACTTGTCCGTATCCCCCTCTTCGTTCCGCTCTTCCTTTGCCTCTTCCGTCCTTGTTATTGTCTCCATGCTCATTTGATTAACCTTCACACAAAACAAGAACATTTACCTACCTGTAATGTAATGTAATGTAATTTACCTGAGCTTAGTTTATTGTGCTAAGGCTCAGACTGACTGGTGTTTGTATTCAATCTGTTAGTGATTTAAATTGTACGTCTGTATGGTTTGTTTAGTTTTGTTTTTAATTATTGCTTTTGTTTTGTTTTGTTCTTTTGTCAATTGTCAGGTCTGTTATGCATTATGGAGAGAAATGTTCCCACACTAATTGCTTTCCTTTCCACACTGAATTATCTGAAGCAAGCAAAAGGTTTGTAATATTTTGCAAAGGTGTTGAGAAGGCCTTGTAAACAAAGTGCAAAACAGAAAACTTTTTGTCTAGTTTGAACTACTTTTTGTCTATTGGCAAGTTGTGACTACAAGAACCTAAGGTTTCCATGCAGGTCTAAGCATTCCGTGTTGGCAATCTGTAAAACTGTAACGTCATAGAGGACTGTGTTGATTATATTATATTATATTATATTATATTATATTATATTATATTATCAACAGTCCTAATTATAATAGTATATAATTAGGTGTTCCTATAGCATTCTGTTTTAGTTTCCCAATGATGCCAAATGTAGCGGAAGTAGTTTGAGAACAAAACAGAATCTTCAGAAATCATTTTGGTTATCACTATAGAAACACAATTTCTGCTTTGCATTTTGTGTACAGGGCATTGTAAAAACACCTTTACAAAACATCCCAAACCTTTGCTTGTCTTAGATGGTTCACTAAGGAGTGAACACCAGCTTCAGTGGATATGTTTATTCAGTTGTGTTTCCATAAGGTGACAGTTCTGTGAAAAAAAAACCCCAAACAAACAAACAAACCACCATCTTGACTACCTGGATGAGGGGGCTGAAGCGGCACTAAGCCTTGCCTGTAATGAAACACAGACAGGCAGAGGGATGGGCTCACACACACACACACACACGCAGGCAGGGGGATTACACAACACTGATCTGGCCCGCTTCTCTGCTGAGTCTCCTTCTCTGCTTCCAGACACCACCCTGCATCTCATGAATGTCTAAGCGACACCAGATTAGCTGCTCCGTGCTGCGCTACAGGAGAACAGGAGAGCGTACGCACACGTGTGT
>CM059275.1:18924353-18926853 GCA_030347295.1 Setipinna tenuifilis
ACACACACACGCTGCACCCAGTCTAAATGGTCAGCAGGGACACGCTTGGCCACAATACAGAAGATCACTCAGGGCATCCAGCAGCAGTGTGGCAGTCATGTCAGTGTCAGGGTGAATAAGTGACACTAGCCCCCTGCAATATGTGGATGGTGTGCCAGCACCTGCCTGCCTTCCACCTGAAGACTTATACAATCAACAGACACAGTTATTCACTGTATGAGCCTTCAGGTCAGAGGCACATTTTATAGTGTTAAATCAACTCTGAGAGAGTCAGTTTTAACACTATGTCAGTGTTCATTTTGTCGCCGTCTTTGTAGTGTTAATTTAACACCCTAGCACAGCGCCTCCCAAACCTTTAACTGCTGTGTGTCCCCTAAGACACTACGCAGCAACATTCTCAGAGTTCATTTCCCAGTGTTCACTCTTAAAGTGTCAATTTAAGAGTGTAATTGTAAGATTAACAGTTGAAATTACACTGCAAAAAGTTAGTTTAACTGTAAAGTCGTCTAATGTGAAAGAGAGAAGTACTAAACTAACACTTAAAGATTGGGACAAAATAAACACTGACATAGTGTTAAAACTGACTCTCCCAGAGTTGATTTAACACTGTAAAATATGCTGTGTATGTTCCACTGAGTACCTCTGGCATTACAGGCAGCTTGATAAGGATTTCCATTTTTGCATAATTATTGCTGCATAGATAAAATGTGAACAAATATTATGGTGGTGGTACCTATCGGAGAGTCTGTTGGATTGTAATGTTGGCAGATTAAATGTGAGATGCTTTCCCATTGATGAATCGTGAGCGCCAGCATGAGGTTATCATTATGGTACCTATCGAAGGGTCCGTTGGATTGTAATGGGGGTAGATTTAAATGTGAGATGCTTTTCCATTGATGAATAAGGTTATCATTTCCTTCACAGACCTATTTTGCACCCCCTTGAATTAACCGAAGTACCCACAGGGGTACTTGTTTGACAACCACTAGGTTAGAATAGAATAGAATAGAATTCAATAGAATGTGCTTTTATTGTCATTGTACAGGTGCACATACAACATAATTGTGAGCCCCCGCGCAAATACAGTGGAAAAATAAATAATATAAATAAATAAATAAATAAATAATGTATGCTTTGTTGTCTGAAATTAGCTCTTCAAACACATTCCTGTAAATGTAAATGTGTATACTGTACACTTTGTGACCACAAACACTCAGTGAATACACACAGCCCACAGGTCCACTCATGTGTGATGGGGGAGTGCATTGTTGTAGCCAGCGGTACATTACTGTAGTGTGATGTAAGGGGCACAGAGGGCTGATGGGTAATTTTGACCAGCTGTTGGCCTCGGAATCAAGGACTGTTCCTTTCAAGAAGAAGATGCTCTCTCTGATCAAAACAAATCACATGTACGTACAAGTACCACATTTGACATGCATAGAACAGAACAAAACAGAACAGATTAGAATAGAATAGAATAGAATAGAATAGAATAGAATAGAAAACAATAGAATAGAATAGAATAAAACAGAATAAAATAGAATAGAATAGAACAGCACAGAATAGAATAGGACAGAACAGATTAGAATAGAATAGAATAGAATAGAACAGAATAAAATAGAATAGAATAGAACAGAATAGGATAGAATAGAATAGAACATAACAGAATAGAACAGAATAGAACAGAATAGAATTAAATAGAATTAAATAGAATAGAATAGTGTCACAGGTGAAAGTTGAAATGCATGGAATAAACCCACTTCAGTCCATCCATTTAAAACTTCCTACTAACAGGATAGACACAGGATAAACACAATCCACCCATTTAACACACACACAAGCACACACATACACACACACAGACACACACACACACTCAGACACACACACACACACACACACAAGTGTTGTCTGCTCTCAGGTGTGTGTCTGTGTCTAGCCCAGCGTGTCTCGTCTGCGGGGGCTTTAGCGGATCAAAGCTCTCTCTGGATCTCTGGGCCTCTGGGCTTTCTGTTTTCACTCGATTAGGGGCGTAATCCACTGCAGCTCGCCAGACTTTGCACTGGAGGGTTTCGCTTCATGGGGAGAAAAAAGATATAATTTTTTTGCTAATTAACAAAAATAAAAATACACGACACATAAAGACGTACACATAGAGGAAACACAAATGTATAAACAATTATGTTACAAATAAACCAAAATAGGAAGTGGACATGGGGACATGGTTGCCAAATCAAATAAATAAATCCCGTATATATAGATATTATGAGGTAAGCAGCCTTATTTGAGCCTGAAAAACACTCACTAGAGGAGTCATAGACATTACGCTGTTAACAAGAGTGAGCACAACCTCATCTGCAGTTGATAAAACCCTCCGTGAAGGTACTAAAAGTTTGACTCTGTGTGTGTGTGTGTGTGTGTGTGTGTGTGTGAGCATAAACTCACAAAGTTGAAATAAGTTACGTGCATCATAGTCATTATGAATGTCTAAATGTTTAAA
>CM059275.1:18934353-18936853 GCA_030347295.1 Setipinna tenuifilis
GAGAAAAGATGAGGAGTGAAACAGAGATCCGGAGATGGATAGAATGAAGAGTGATAGAGTGTTTCAGATAGAAAGAAAGAAAAGAATGAAAAAAGGGGGGGGTGTTGAGAAAAAGAAACAGAAAGTTAGACATAAAGAGGTTCAAAGAATAGAAGAAAGATGCAGATGGAAAGCATGAGGAGTGATAGAACGTTAGAGAGAAAGAAAAAGAATGAGAAAAGGGGGTGTAGAAAAAAAGTTAGACATGGAGTTGATGGAATGGAAAGAAGAGATGAAGAGGCGAAAGGAAGAGGATGAGAAGCAATAAGAGAGGGAGATGGCAAATAGAGAGAGAGAAAGAGGGGGATGAGACAGAGAAAGATAGAAAAGGGATGGAGAGGAGGGCAAATGAAAATAGATGCACATGAAGAGAGACAGAGAGGAAGAGAGGGGGACAGGGGGATGGACAGAGAGAGAAAGAGAGGGGGACAGGGGGATGGACAGAGAGGGAAAGAAGGGGATGAGAGGGGGATGAAGAGAGGATTAGACTGAAAAAGACATAAATGTGGAAGGACAGAACAGGCAGGGGGCAAATAGAGAGAAAAAAAGAGGGATGAAAGAGGGATGAAGAGAAGATTAGACTGAAAGATGTACATGTGGAGAGGTGGAGAAAGAGAGAGAAGGATGGCAGAGAGAGAGAGGGATGAGAAGTAAGGGGATGAAGAGAGCATTAGACTGAAAGAAGCGTGTATGTGGAGAGGTAGAGAAAGAGAGACAATGAGAGGGGGATGAGAGGGGGATAAGGAGAACATTAGACTGAAAGAGACACACATGTGAAGAGGGAAAGAAAGAGAGAGAAAGAGGGGGATGAGAGGGGGATGAATAGAGCATTAGATGGAGAGAGGTATATGTGGAGAGGGAAAGAAAGGGAGAGAATGAGAGGGGGATGAGAGGGAGATGAAGAGAGCATTAGATGGAGAGAGACGCACATATGAAGAGGGAAAGAAAGAGACAATGACAGGGGGATGAAGACAGCATTACATGAAAAAGATGTACATGTGGAGAGGTAAAGAGAGAGCGAGAGGGATGACAAACAAAAGAGAGAGAAAGAGAGGGATGAGAGGGGGATGAAGAGAGCATTAGACGGAGAGAGACGCTCATGCGATGGGATCTTATCTCATTATGGCTTTATTTGTGCGTCCAGCGCCACTTAATCAAGGAGGCTTTCCCTGCCGGGCCTCCGCACAGGACTGTCTCAGAGTGGACTAAATCACACACACACACACACACACACACACACACGGATGCATCACCACTGGCCAGTAAGACAGGTACAAAGACGGGACTGTTGCTTTTATTCTCTCTTTATTTCTCCTCTTTTTTCTGTGTGACACTAACACACACACACACACACACACACACACACACAGATATTATATATTCACTCTAATAAAAATGTAGAGATTAGATGTGAATGAGAAAAAAAGAGAGGTTAAGAGGGAAGATGAGATGAGAACACAAACAAATCAACTGCAATTATGGAGTGTGTGTGTGTGTGTGTGTGTGTGTGTGTGTGTGTGTGTGTGTGTGCGTGTGTGTGTGTGTGTGTGTGTGTGTGTGTGTGTAATTGTAAACACAGTCAGTATTTGCTCAGTATATATTACCACAGAAGAGCCTGGGATGAGCTGCTTCACCAAACCAAATAAACACAAAGTCTCTCTCTCTCTCTCTCTCTCTCTCTCTCTCTTACTCTCTCTCTCTCTCTCTCTTATGGTCTCTCCCTCTCTCTCCCTCTCTCTTACTCTTTCTCTCTCTCTCTCTCTCTCACACAGGCACACACACACACACACACACACACACAGTTGAAGCACCAGTTGATCTGTCTTTCTTTCTCTCTCTCTTACTTTCTTTCTCCCTCTCTGTCTTTCTCTCTGTACCTGTGTCTGAAGAAGCATGTTTGCCATTTTGAGTGCATAAATGTGTGTGCGTGCGTGTTTCCTATCAGATAACCCTTAAAGTAGGGGATTTCGGAACAAATTATGTTAAAATGGCACCCTGATACAATCAGTGCACAACAGTCTGTGTGTGTGTGTGTGTGTGTGTGTGTGTGTGTGTGTGTGTGTGTGTGTGTGTGTCTCAGATCCTTTGCCAGCCTTATGCATGGCCTCAGCCTTTGATCTATATGTGCTTTATGCTTAACGCTGTACTTGGCCTTCTATGGCTATGTGTGTGTGTGTGTGTGTGTGTGTGTGTGTGTGTGTGTGTGTGTGTGTGTGTGTGCATATGCGTCTGCAATGGAAACATGGATGGAAACATTAAAACACATCAACCGTTACCATAGCTACCTTACATTACAGTAAACTCACTGTCAGCTCACACACACATACACACACACACACACACATAGTTCTCTGGGCAAGTCATCAATGCAACAATACTTTTGGTATTTATAATTATTTATAAATAATCAAGCGAATGTGTACTGTAAACACTTACACAAGGCTTTACACAGGCGCACATA
>CM059275.1:18961853-18996853 GCA_030347295.1 Setipinna tenuifilis
GTTAGGATCATAAGGAGAAATTTAAAGTGACAGGCGCCTAATTAGACCTTAGCCTACAAACATCACATAGGCCTACAACATAATTGCATTATTTTTAAATGATATCCTAAATAACAGTTTATTTTTTATTTTTTAGCATATGTGTCTATGCAAAGCATGGATTTTCTTTCTGCTGTCCTTTCACTTAGAAGAATAACATTAAGCTATCTAACAACTTGTTAAAATGCACCAGAATGCAGGAAATTACTTTTAATTTAGACTTTGACTGTCCACCAAAACACTGTTACTATCAGCACAGAAAAAAGTGCTGGAGCATGATGTGTACATGATGCCCCCTTCACATTTATGACTGCCCCCTTATATATGTCTGCCTAGAACCGGCCCTGGGTGTTATACCTGGCATTAAAATGTGCGGAAGGGTTGAATATATAAAGTGGCTGGTAAAAATGTTGAGTGGCTGGTAGATTTTAGAATCTACCTGCCACAGTGGCAGGTGAACAAAAAAGTTAATTTCCATCCCTGACACACACACACACACACACACACACAGGCAAACACATACACACATGATGAGAGCAGCCTGATTGTTCACTTTTAACTTTCTCTGTCTATCTCTGAGCTTCTCTATCTGTAAGTGTGTGTCTGGGCCTGCCAGTGTGTGTGCACACGTGTGTGTGTGCATGTGCGTGTGTGTGTGTGTTTGTGTGCATGTATGTGTGTTCTGTGTGTGTGTGTTATGTGTCTGTGTGTGTGGGCTTGTGTGCATGCGTGTGAGTTCTCTCACTGTGTGTGGTTGTGTTTGTGTGTGTGTGTGTGGGTTTGTGTACATACGTGTGTGTTCTTTCACTGTGTGTGTGTGTGTGTGTGAGTATTTGTGTGTGTGTGCATGTGTGTGTGTTCTGTGTGTGTGTGTGTTCTGTGTGTGTGTGTGTGTGTGTGTGTGTGTGTGTGTGTGTTCATCATGGCGGTAAAATGGTGGAGGGTGTGGCAGCTGCATTAGCCAATCTGTGTGTCCATCAGCTTGTGTTGATCATATAGTTTCCTGTTTATCTGGACAAGAAAGCTCGCAGCAAACAAGCTGTGTGTATGTGTGTGTGTGTGTGTATGTGTGTATATGTGTGTGTGTGTTCCTCATGGCGGCACATCGCAGCAAAGAAGCTGTGTGTACGTGATGCTAAGCCTGTTTGTATGTATTTGAGTGTGTGTGTGTATGTGCGAGTTTATGTTTGTGTCTGATGTGTGTGTCTGTGTGTGTTTATACTGTATGTGTGTGTGTGTGTACATGATTGTTAGCCTGTGTATATGCATTTGAGTGTGCGTGTATTGAGTGTATGTGTGTGTGTGTGTGTGTGTGTGTGTGTGTGTGTGTGTGTGTCTTATGTGTGTGTCTGTGTGTGTTTATACTGTGTGTGTGTGTGTGTGTGTGTGTGTGTGTGTACATAATTGTTAGCCTGTGTATATGCATTTGAGTGTGTGTGTATTGAGTGTTTGTGTGTGTGGGTTTGTGTGTGTATGTGTGTCTTATGTGTGTGTCTGTGTGTGTTTATACTGTATATGTGTGTGTGTGTACATGATTGTGAGCCTGTGTATATGCATTTGAGTGTGCGTGCATTGAGTGTATGTGTGTGTGTGTTTGTGTGTGTGTGTGTGTGTCTGATGTGTGTGTCTGTGTGTGTTTATACTGTATGTATGTGTGTGTGTACTGTAGTTTGGCAATGCTCTCATGCATGAGCTGAGAGTGGAGCACCCTCCAATCAGCATGGGGAAAATGGGGGCAGAAATCATGCAGTTTCTGGAAGATGGCGAAGAGGAAGTCAGCCAAATCCTGACCCCCTGGTGTACAGCAAAGCCAAAGGCCACAACAAAAATCCATACATAACCAGAATTTGTGGGCTGTAATTTTAATCTTAATCCTAATTCACTGTGCTGTGCTATTGCACTGATCAGTGAAATCAGTATTTCAGTGCTTATGCTGCTAACACGCTTCCTTAATCTCTGGTAACATATCAAGAACATTTTATGATTACTTGCTGTACATTTCCTACATATAGCACCTTTAAGGGGAGCTACTTTGGGGCACTCTGATAGTCCTTGAGTATTTCTTGTGACTAAAAACACTACTGCCAAAAGTAACAAATGGGTATACTCTGGGAAACTTCATTAATAATAAGTCACATAAAACACACATTGTAATATAATGAAAGCTATTTCTCAGTGAAGTTAGTCTAAAAGATCATGACCTATGTGATTATGTGTCCTGTGTCAAATTGTATGCTATGTACAGTACATATTTGCTTAACAGATAAGTTATAAACGTCAGGTTTTGGAACTAGCGCCATTTTGTGATAGGGGTCTATTACCGGATGCTCTGACGCCATTTTGTGATTGAGGTAATGTGGAGTTTTTGTCCACTCTATGTGGAGGCAACACCATGTTAGATGTCATGGTATGTCACTTTTACAGTAATAAATGATTCATAGATATTTTTATGAAGTTAAACAATATTGTCCCAGGAATGTTTTTTTCTGGGATTTGAGTAAAAGCATAGGCTAACTACCTGGTACTTCTGTTGTGTGCACTGTAATCACAATGACAATCAGACTTCTTTTCTTTTTTTACGGTAAAAAATGGCAAAAAAGTTAGTGGGTGGAAATGAGTGTGCCCCTTCAAAGTAATGTGTGGAAAAGTTATGGTTTATTTGATATCAGTTAGATTATCTATTATCCTTATGTTTGAATTTAATGAAACATATTGTGCATCCAAAGGCAAGTTACTATTGCCATCAAGCTCATTGTTTCTCAGAGTTTTAGTGTCCTGTGAATGCCCTCTTGATGCACTTTCAGTAAAGAAAAAAAAAGAAAAAAAAAGTTTATTAAAGTTTACCATAAGTATACTTATTTTATACTAAAACTGAGGAAGTATACTTGAAGTTGACTTTTATAAACTATATTTTATATACTTATAGAATAGTATAGTAAAGTATACTTGGCTTATACTGAAACTAATCTAAACAAAATCTAAACAAAGACTAAGTACATTTATACTAAGACTTACACTTATACTTTAAAATGAAAACATATACTTTTCCTTTAGTCAACCCTTAGCAAAATAACTTTATTGAAGTTTACTATAAGTATACTTATTTTATACTTTACTTTTTTGTTTGCCCTTGCTGTATCATTACTCATTTCTTAAGATCTAAAAAAAGTCAGGATAGGCTATAATCACGTACATATTCACATACATATCTACAGTACATGACTGAAAGTCTGTGTATATGCATTTGAGTGTGTGTGTATTGAGAGTGTGTGTGTGTCTGTATGTGTGTGTGTGTGTGTGTGTGTGTGTGTGTGTGTAATTCTGGGAAAAAACAAGATCCCACAGAAACAAAACAAAAACAAATGAGACAAGAGTAAAGAATGATGGAGTGAAGAAAGATGAATAGACAGTAGACAGATAAATATGAACAGACAGCTGATGGTGTGTGTGTGTGTGTGTGTGTGTGTATAGCTTATGTAAAATAGCGATGTGACCTTTGTCTAACCCAGGAAAGCTTCCTCTGCAACTTCGTTACAGCTCGTTAGTCCTCCTACTTGTTCCTGCTCAGGGCACACACACACACAGACAGACACACACACATGCATGCAAACACACACACACACACACACACACACACACACACATGCATGCAAACACACACACACACACACACATACACACACACACACACACACACACACACACACATTCTCTATCCGTCTTTTACACACAGAGACACACACACTCTCTCTCTCTCTCTCTCTTTCTCTCTCACACACACAGACACACACACACACATGCACACACACAGACACACACACATGCATGCAAACACACACACACACACACACACACACACACACACACACACACACACACACACACACACATTCTCTATCTGTCTTTCACACACACACAGACACACACACACACACTCTCTCTTTCTCTCTCTCTCTCTTTCTCTCTCTCTCTCTTCTCTCTGTCTCACACACACACAGACACACACACACATGCACACACACACGCCCACATGCTCACACACACGTAGGATGGTCTCCATTTAAAGTGTTTCGCTAATGTTTGCAGTACACTCTTTAGTCTAGAGATGCATAATTGCACTAAATAGACTATAAATACACTTTTTGTGTGTGTGTGTGTGTGTGTGTGTGTGTGTTTTCCGCACCAACCATTTCCTGTGTCCAAGTACCGCCAGCACCATTAGAGCAGAAGGGGCCAAGTGACAGGGATGTCGCAAATGTCCACCTACAGACAGACAGACAGACACACACACACACACACATACACACACACACACACACACACACACACACACACACACACACACACACACACACACAAATAAATATCAAAAAGAAAGGTAACAAAAGGTAATAAAAGATTAGATGTTTGTTCCTGTGTGTGTGTGTGTGTGTGTGTGTGTGTGTGTGTGTGTGTGTGTGTGTGTCACACCACTTTAAACCACACACACATAATGACTGCCGGCAATAACACAACTAATGGAGGTAAAAGTTGTAGCTTTAGCATGGAAGTGTGTGTGTATGTGTGTGTGTGTGTGTCTTCCTCTCGTCTACATGGGACGTGGGGACAAAGCAAAGCTCAGGAAATCCTGTCTAATACAGGAACACAATTACCCAGCTGCCCAGGGGCCACTGTCATCTTTCCGCCCCCAGTGTGTGTGTGTGTGTGTGTAGGTGTGTGTGTGTGTGTGTGTGTGTGTGTGTAGGTGTGTGTGTGTGTGTGTGTGTGTGTGTGTGTGTGTGTTTGAGTGCATGTTTTTTTGTGTGTGTACGTACATGTGTATGTGTATTCATTAGCAAGCAGACAGACAGAAAATAGCCCAGGGCGGATGGAATATCGGTGTGCATTTGCTTTGGCCTGATATGCCCTAGTAGTCCATCAGCCTTAGCAATCAAACCCCACCACCACCGCCGCCACCACTGCCACTGCCACTGCCAGGCACCCCATCATGTGTATAAATACAGTAATGAACAACTCACCTATCAACCGCCTCTCACCTCCTAACACACAGACACACACACGCACGCGCGCGCAGACACACACACACACACACACACACACACAGACACACGAACACACACACACCTTTCCTGCATTTTTTAGTCAGTCATCTTTTCAGTGTTTCTATGCTGCCCCCTAGTGGTAGCACAGACACTCACACTGATCGGTTGTTCTGACCGCATGTTAGTGCTCTGTAAGAGATGGTGGGGTAACACTTCATGTTACGCTTATTTTTTAGTGTATATGTAGGCCTATATGTAACAACATGTAATATTATGTAATTAGACTGTACATACCTGCAGGGGCACTGCTAGAAATTGTGGCCCCCCTGGAAGAAAATAATTTTGGGCCCCAACCCCAACCATATTAGAATCCTGATCTACCATCACATATAATTTCATATACAATATACTTTATACTGTTATATGCAATACTTTTGTTGTTGTTGTTGTTGTTGTTGTTGTCTTGTCTTCCAAGGAAGTGGGCGGGAATCCTCCCTAAATGCTGTATCCGGCCTCTCAGTATGCTTCCACAGCAAAGATTGCGTGCATGTGTGTGTGTGTGTGTGTGTGTGTGTGTGTGTGTGTGTGTGTGTGTGTGTGTGTGTGTGTGTGTGCCATTCAGCACCCACAGGGACATCTGGTCCCAGGATAGATGATCATACACATGCAGTCTCATTGCCAAGAGGAATTTCTCTTTTCTATGTGTGTGTGTGTGTCTGTTTGTGTGTGTGTGTGTGTGTGTGTGTGTCTGTTGTGTGTGTGTGTGTGTGTGTGTGTGTTGGCTTTCAGAATAGGGTGATTAGGGTGGTAAAAACCCTGCCAGCAGGTGTTTATGGGCACTAAAGCATTCCTTAATACCACTGGGGGGGTGAAAACCAAACTGATCTCGAGTAACTGCATATTGTCTCATGTCAGATCTCCCAATTCACAGTCGCTGTGAAGAGATCTTCATGTGGCATTCAAGTGGACAGGAAAGAAAGATTTTCTCTCTGCAAGGAAACATGTTTCTAACTACATATAACAATAAACTTTGAACTTTGAACTTTCAACAGTGCTACAGGCGTACCCTATGTCTCTCTGCCCATCCTCACCTTTGTTTGATTGTTTGTTTGTTTGTTTGTTTTGATGACCCACGTGACGAGAAATAAAGTGCCTTCATCCACCGTCTGAGTCCCTTTTCTCCGTCAATCAAAACACAAGACAGACAGAGAGGCAGCAACACTGTTGTCCACACCCAGAGACTGTATATATGAATATACAGTCAATGGTCCACACCAGTCGCACTGGGCCTACGGAGAAATACAGGAGACGGGTTGAGTGGTACTGCCCTCTAGTGGACATGTCATACATTACGTCACTGCACATATGGTTATGCTTCCACTACATTGACATGGAGCATCCTCCTCTATGACCTAATCGGTGGCTCATCGCCTCATCGCCTGACATTGTTCCGGCGTCCAACAGTGGAATACACTCCTCACAGAAAACAATGATAAAACATTTCCCATATTTTGAAGTAAGGTATGGCTTAAAGTATAATAATGAAGACAGTCCATGTGTATGTTTATTGTTATTGAATAATTTGTCAGTTTTGGGTTGTCATTGTCATTCACAAGGTACAACACACATTCTATCTATCTATCTATCTATCTATCTATCTATCTATCTATCTATCTATCTATCTATCTATCTATCCATCCATCCATCCATCCATCCATCCATCCAGGGCCGGCCCCCCCGTTAGGCAACATAGGCAAATGCTAAGGGCGCTGCCGCTCCAGGGGGCGCCGAGCGCGAAAATCCTCCACTGTAACATTTCTAAAACATCATCAGAATGAAAGTAAATCAGCACTAAAACCAATAAATAATGCCTAATTCGGCGCCCCGTGTATTGTTAAAGAGCTTAAGTTGTTAAACTTGTCATTACAAAATACTGCGTTGCCCCTTTGAAGTTTGGTCGGGTTTTTTTTTGGACATGCTTCAAACAGCCAAGCCAGAGCCGTAGCCAAGCTAAAAAGTTAGGTGCTATGTCAAAACGCCCCAAACTGTCTGGTGCTCAGGGGAGGGAAAAAAGGAAAGAGGAGGAGGAAAAACGCAACAAAGACAGAGGTAATGTTCCAGTGAAGATGATGCCATGATTGTTTTCCTGTTGCAGAAAGAATATTAAGTTTGAGAGTGTCATTGACTATTAGCATGTCATATAAGCTAGTCGATAAATAGCTAGCGTTAACTGCATCCGTTTAAGCAGACTTTTTATAGCAGTATGAGACTGACTTTGATAGAATGGCAAAGCTATAATGGAAACGAATAATAATTGCCTCCCCCTTACCTTCCTCAGGTAAAAAGGCCTATAGCAATACTGTAGATCTAGATTAATCACCAGGTGCCACTTATTATGTTGCTCTGTATTTGACATCTGGTTAGCTAAACATTACTGTGTGTTTTTATTGTGATAAATTTTCTATCAGTGTACATTCCTTCATGCAATAAGCTTACTATATGGATATACTAACAATACCCAAGTCTTTCTCTTTACTCTAGGATCCTTATTGATTATTTTCGTCCCACTGTAATATCATAAGGCCTACTAATACAGTATATACAATAAATAAATTAATATTATAACAAGCCTTTCAGAAACATCTATTGTGAATTATGTTCATGCTGTAGGTAACACCATTGATGTACAGTGTTTTAGCTTTTTTATTTATGTCATATTGACAAGCAATGACTTGAGCAAAACAAAGCTGTTTGATTTCTTGTAAGTATCTGTACTCTAGCAGCGATTTTCTTTTTTTTGTCAATCCAAGGGGCGCCACCTGAATTCTTGCCTAGGGTGTCAAAATGGCTAGGGCCAGGCATCTATCTATCTATCTATCTATCTATCTATCTATCTATCTATCTATCTATCTATCTATCTATCTATCTATCTATCTATCTATCTATCTATCTATCTATCTATCTATCTATCTATCTATCTATCTATCTATCTATCTATCTATCTATCTATCTATCTATCTATCTATCTATCTATCTATCTATCTATCTATCTATCTATCTATCTATCTATCTATCTATCTATCTATCTATCTATCTATCTATCTATCTATCTATCTATCTATCTATCTATCTATCTATCTATCTATCTATCTATCTATCTATCTATCTATCTATCTATCTATCTATCTATCTATCTATCTATCTATCTATCTATCTATCTATCTATCTATCTATCTATCTATCTATCTATCTATCTATCTATCTATCTATCTATCTATCTATCTATCTATCTATCTATCTATCTATCTATCTATCTATCTATCTATCTATCTATCTATCTATCTATCTATCTATCTATCTATCTATCTATCTATCTATCTATCTATCTATCTATCTATCTATCTATCTATCTATCTATCTATCTATCTATCTATCTATCTATCTATCTATCTATCTATCTATCTATCTATCTATCTATCTATCTATCTATCCATCCATCCATCCATCCATCCATCCATCCATCCATCCATCCATCCATCCATCCATCCATCCATCCATCCATCCATCCATCCATCCATCCATCCATCCATCCATCCATCCATCCATCCATCCATCTATCTATCTATCTATCCAGGAATTTGGGCAGTGCTTTCAGAACTGCACTTAAGCAGTTGGGAGGAAAAACTATAAAACATCTAAGTATGTGGACAGCTGCTCTGAGCTCTACCTTTTCACTCTTTCACTCCTTTTCCCCTTTCCCTTTCTGACTCATACTGTATGTAGCACTGAAGGGCAGAAGGGCAGGAGAAAGAGTAAGTCTCTATGTGAGGTCTGACGTCTGTTTCAGTGTAATCAGTGCAGGTAAAACCATCCAGCAGCATTACACACTGACATTGTAAAGTGTGTGTGCAGAATTTCAACTTGATTTTTTATTTATTTCTTTTGTTCAGAGCGAGTCGGCAGGAGGCCTTGTGACTGTGTCTGCCAGCATGGCCGCTGTGCTGTTGTGTCAGCGTGTGGATCAGCACCACCGGCACCATCACCACCGGATCAAAGCCGTCCTCGTTTCCCACTCTCGTCTCCCTCCCGCACAGATGGTCCGGAGTTTTTAGATGAGCTTACAGTTCTTTAGAACCTTCTAGAAGTCCAGATGGCCCAACACTCTTCTCACTTGAGGAAAAAAAGACATCGGAGAGGAAGCGAAAAAAAACAAACAGAAGGAAGAGAGCTATTTTAGTAATTGAGAAATATTTAATAAAATTAGGTTTGAGATTTTGAGATTTAAGGAGGCAAAAGGCCCAGTGAAACATTGCTGTTGATTGTGGGCCAGGACTGTAGCCAGGCCTAATTACACTCTCAATAACCAGAACTAATCATCTGCTGTGAGAAAAGCTGGACACACACAGGATACACAAACAAAGACATGGAAGCTGCTTAAAAGGGGGGAGTGAGTGAGTGAGTGAGTAAAGGAGTGAGTGTATGAGTGAGTGAGTAAGTGAGTGAGTGAGTGAGTAAGTGAGTGAGCGAGTGAGTAAGTGAGTGAGTGAGTGAGTGAGTGAGTGAGTGAGTGAATAAATGAGTGAGTGAGTGAGTGAGTGAGTGAGTGAGTGAATAAATGAGTGAGTGAGTGAGTGTGTAAGTGAGTGAGTGAGTGTCTGAGTGAGTGAGTGAGTCAGTCAGTCAGTCAGTGAGTGGGTGGGTGAGGGAATCAGTATCTGAGTGAGTAGGTAAGTGAGTGAGTGAGTGAGTAAAGGAGTGAGTGAGTGAGTAAGTGATTATGTGAGTTAGTGAGTGAGTGAGTGAGTGAGTAGGTAAGTGTGTGAGTGAGTGAGTAAAGGAGTGAGTGAGTGGGTGAGTGAGTGAGTGATTGTGTGAGTTAGTGAGTGAGAGTGTGAGAGTGTGAATAAGTGAGTAAGTGGGTCAATGTGTGAGTGAGTGGGTAAGTGAGTGAGTGAGTGAATGTGTAAGTGAGAAGGTAAGTGTGTGAGTGAGTGTGTAAGTGAGTGGGTAAGTGAGTGAGTGAGTTAGTGAATGAGTGAGTGAGTAAGTGTGTGAACGAATGAGTAAGTGAGTAAGTAAGTGAGTGTGTGAATGAATGTGTGAGTGAGTGAGTGAGTGAGTCAGTCAGTCAGTCGGTCAGTGAGTGAGTCAGTGTGTGAGTAAGTGAGTGAGTAAGTGTGTGAATGAATGAGTAAGTGAGTGTGTGAATGAATGTGTGAGTGTGTGAGTGAGTCAGTCAGTCAGTCAGTAAGTGAGTGGGTGTGTGAGTGAGTGTGTGAATAAATGAGTAAGTGAGTAAGTAAGTCAGTCAGTGCGTTCACATGGACAAGTCGAAACCACTTGGAACTGGTTTGGGATCGTACCAGCTTCATGTGAACAGAGATTGGTTTGGTTTGGAATTGGTTTTCCTAAACCAATTGCGACGCCAGGCCTAGGCTGTTTCCAAACCACTTCGACTGCCATGTGAACGGGGATCGGATTGGTTTCGGGTATTGCGCATGTATCAACGAAATAAAAAACGCAGTTTGTTCCTTCATACGGACTTTCTAACACAGCAGAATGCACAACACGTACGCGAATGCGTCAAACTCCTGGAACACCATGTTTGTATGCCGCCAGAAAGTTTGTTTATTGTCTTTATTTAGTAGGAACAGTGCAGAGCCCATAGAAGATGTGCCAGAGTATTACGTTTTTGTTTAGACCACCTTATTGTTTAAATGGGTAATAATATCAGGTGAAAGGAGGAGGCTATGTAAATACATTTGCACTGACTGACTTCTAAGATTTTCTTTAGCCACTGTTTTGCGATGTGGAATAACCGGAATGAGAGGTGAAAAGTTCAGTCTCCTCCGTGTCGTCTGTGTGTGTAGGCATATGTGTGCAGTGCTGTAGTCTGCTGTTGCGTATACGATAAGATACATCTTACCTACGTAGCAGCTTTGTTGTGGGCAAATGTTTACTCGTGTTATGTCCATTATTTTAGTTATGTGTCGTTAGTCGCGTTATGTCCAACATTGTAGCAGCTAGCATTGTAAATCTTATCAGCCTGGGTCGTCATGGCTGGGTCGGCACGGTTTGACCGATATCTTTGGCATTTTTTGCCCAAACAACACGAAACTTGGCACTGCACACACTGGTAACATTATGATGACGCCGTCCAAATTTGAGATCAAGCGGATGAGTGGTTCAAGAGTTATGCGTGGAAGAGATGTTCCTTGCATTAAAAGATAATAATAGAAAGATAGAAGTTGACTACAGCGCCCCTACCTAGCGTAGCGGAAAGGGCCGGGTCTCTGGCCGAATCCGCTTAGACGAACTGCATGTGAACAGGGACTTGGGGACAGACCACCCGTTGGGAAGCAACACCCAAACCAATCCCAAACCAAACCAATCCCACCATGTGAACGCAGTCAGTGAGTGAGTGGCTACTTAAACCACAGACGAAGTGGAGACCCATGTGGACCATGAGCAGGCTGAGCAGAGAAGAGTCTGACCACAGTGGTGGCAGGGAAGGTCAGACCAGCCTGACCGCCTAAAGGGGATCAAGGTCATGGCCAAGGTCAAGGTCAAAGGTCAAAGGTCAAGGTCAACTTTATTATCCCACTGGGGGGAATTCAGGTGGCCCAACACTGAACATTTCATAAAAACATACTGTACAGTGTTAAGACGATAGACACACCCCAATACAAACAGACAACATAAAAATAGACAGATAATAATTCTTTAAAGAGGGTGTGTGTACTCACCTATCTATCTATCTATCTATCTATCTATCTATCTATCTATCTATCTATCTATCTATCTATCTATCTGTCTGTCTGTCTGTCTGTCTGTCTGTCTTTCGGTCTATCTATCTATCTATCTATCTATCTATCTATCTGTCTGTCTGTCTGTCTGTCTATCTATCTGTCTATCTATCTATCTATCTATCGGAATGCTTTGTCACCAGACAATATAAAATGTCCTGCCATAAACTAAAGGACTGTTGTCCATGTGTATGTGTATCGTTATTGACTAATGTGTCATTTTTGGGTTGCCATTGTCATTATAAGGGGTATTTTAGGGAGTGTTGTACCCTGTGCACACGGTGTACCGCCCCAGGCCAGGAGGCTGGCAGTGTGTGTGTGTGTGTGTGTGTGTGTGTGTGTGTGCTAGTGCTGCTGAGTGCTCTGCTCTGGCAGCCAGTAAAGCATCTTTTGAACCAGCGCCAACGAGTGCAGTGCTGCCTCTCACTCCCCTCTCTGGGCCAATCCAAATTAAGTTTCTCCCCACGGGTAGGTGTGTGTGTCCGTCTGTGTGAGTGTGTGTGGCTGTGTGTGTGAGTGTGTGTGTGGCTGTGTGTGTGTGTTAGTCTGTGTGAGTGTGTGTGTGTGTGAGTGTGTGTGGCTATGTGTGTGTCTGTGTGTGTGTGTGTGTGTCTGTGTGTGTGTAGATTGTGTGTGGGGGGGGGATGGGGTGTATGAGCCATTTGGTGGTACTGAAAAAACTGCTGCATCACTCCACTCCACCGACCACACTAGACAGACTATACGATTGCACCATGATAAAGAGACTCACTCACACACACACACATTTTCTGCAGAGTTGTTGGTCTGTGGCTATTTTCTGTTTTCCCTAGTCTTCATAGTAAAGACCATTTTTTTAGTGTGTTTGACAGATACAGCAAACGCAATAAAAAAAAGAATTCCTCCTCCTTTCTATTCTGGTGGTTTTGGAGCTGAGTGTGTTTGGGCATTTGTAAACAGCCCTTGTGTGTGTGACTGAGATGAGTTGTGAAGGGCACCTTAAAGCACTTATTGCCAAGCCAGTGCCCAGTCTTGGCTCTGTGTTGTTGGGTTACTTTACTTTTTCATTACTGTTATAAGCAGGGAACATATATTACAACACTCGTCCCCTAAGTGTCTTTGCCCCACCTGTGTGTGTGTGTGTGTGTGCGTGTGTGTGTGTGTGTGTGTGTGCGCGTGTGTGTGCGTGTGTGTGTGTGTGTGTACAGTACCTTTGCCAACATTCATAACTCACGTCTTTCTCCTGATTGGGTTGTCCAAGTTTTTTTTGTTTTTTTCTTTTTTTTCACGGTTTGCAGCCAAAAGTGCGTTTGAGCTTCATCATCATAGGCAATCATTTGGGGCTCATTTGCCTTCCTGGTCAGTGTAGCTGTACCTGTGTCAATGACCGCTACTAGAAGGGAGATTTGGCACAAGAAAGAGTTTCACAAGAGATCTCAGACCTGCAGTTTGTGTGCAGAGAACAGGAGTATAAATGAGAGATGGTGAGGTGGTTTGAAATAAAGAAAGCCGGCACTTTGGAACTGACTATTGACAGCATCACCATCAGTGTTAAAATGACCATCGAGGGCACTGCCAAAAGCGAAACACAAATGCCCAGCGACAGGAGTTCGGCAGATGCACTACACTCGACACCCGCAAGGGGGCACTGTGTGCATTAGTGTTATCAGCACTCTGTAGCGAACAATATCATCACTGCTTAGCAAGCAGAACGCATACTGTGCAGACAGACACACACACACACACACACACACACACACACACAAACACACAGAGATGGCCGCCTGCACCTGTACCTATATATTTAGCCTTGTTGAATAATAATTTATATAAAATTCAGAATGTATGCATGTGTACCCTCGAGTTATCTTGCTGGAATGCAAGACTCTTGTTGTTGTGTAGATGGAGAATGGAGAATATGACACTCATTTATTTTGCATACAAATAGGAAATGGAAAAGGGGGAATATATATTCACATCTGCCTGCACGTATCACCTGGCAAAGGAGCCTTTGCATAGTGTGAGAAATCTAACATCAATCCAGGGAGACACGTGCCATCAGGCTATATCCAACAGGCGAAATCGATTTGTCTGCGACACCCAAACAGGCTCTTCATGAAATAAACATCCCCAGCTTGATCCACTCTGAGCAGGAGACAGATAGACAGACAGACAGACGGACGGACAGACAGACGGACGGACAGACAGACAGACAGACAGACAGACAGACAGACAGATGGACAGACAGATAGACAGACAGAAAGATAGACAGACAGACAGACAGACAGACAGACGGCCGGATGGCGGTCAGACGAAGGGATGCCTTCAGCTTCAGCTGTATGTACCGGTGGCCCCTTTATAAGAAACCCACCATGCTGGCCAGGGCTGACAATGCTGTGCTGGTGAACTGTCAATATTATGCTAAGAAACTCCCGTGGGTCTACAACCCTCTCCCACCCCCCCTTACTCACCCCACCACCACCCCCACCCCATGCTCATCCCCCACAATGCATCTCTTCCTCAGTCGCCAGGAGGAGTCACCCAGGAGAGAGCTGAGATTGAAATGATATTCCATTGAGTCACTTGCAATTTCCATCCAGAGCTGTCTGAAGCAATACTTGAAGCACTAACAGAGGCGGAGTGGAGGTGGTCTATATACATACACATACATACACACACACACACATACACACACATACACATACACACACACACACACACACACACACACACACACACACACACACACACACACACACACACATACACATACACACATACAGACAGACTTACCTGCTGTATAAATAACACACACATAGAGATACTGTTGAAAGCAAACAGATATACAAGTATAAAGATGCGTGTGTGCATACATACAGAAAGATATGCTGCAGTTCAGATAGAGACAGATGCAGACTCCTACTGTGCACTGTGCATACATGCATGATCAATTATAATGCAATACAGGCACAGAGAGATAGACGTACAGGCGCATGCATACATGCAGAGTACACACATGAGCAGCAGCAGTAGCTACCATCTGAAGCCTGCTTTTGATGCACACTGTTACATGTTGGTGTTGGTGTGTGGGTGGTGGTTGGTTTAGGAGGATGCTAAGGGCATCTTGCACCATGCATTTTCCTAGGGGCCTTTGACAACATGCAGTACAGTTACATGCAAGCAAACAATCAGATTTTAGTCAGGTATTGACCATACTCTGACCAGAAATGGTCATGTAACTCGATAAATCTGATTAAAATCAGATGTTAAGTGTTCACTTGGTATGTAGAGATATTTCAGAATTCTGAATACTCTCGATGATTAATAATGCTTTAATCAGATTCATCTCTGCATGTAACCACACTGACTATCAGAGGTGTCAATCCTGGGTTCAGAAAGTAAAAACCCTGCTACATTTTCCTGCTAACACAGGTGACTTCACTAAGTAGCTGACCTATCTGTCTTAAATGCTCATTATTATCAGCTGATTCAGAGCTGGCTGGATCAAATTTGTGGCAGGGTTTTTATTTTCTGAACCCAGGATTGACACCTCTGCTGACTATCAATACCATTATTGACATTACTGTAAAAGGGGCCCAGAATTGTATTGTGTACTTTCACAAGACCTGACATTTGGAGTAGCACCACCCCTGTTCTCCCTCCAAAGGCAAAGTGCAGTAACTATGTGAACATAGAAACTGAGAAAAAAATGCCTTTGAAGTTGTCACGCTGCCCAGTCAAACATGTTGTAGGTATAATAGTGGTCATGCTTGTATGTACTTTCCTAATAGGAAGAAGTAAAAGACTTAATCACAAGACAAAAAAGGTGTTCAATTTCTAGTCAATTTCTAGTCTGAACTCAGTTTTACCAAAATATGCAGTAACTGCCTTTTGGCTTTGTAGGGCAGTGTTGGTGTGTCTTTGTAGGGCCAGGGTGTTGGTGTGTGTGTCTTACTAAAAAGGACACTTTGACACACGAGCAGGCCTGGCCATGTGTGTGTGTGTGTGTGTGTGTGTGGAGGGTGTGTGTGTGTGTGTGTGTGTGTGTGTGTGTGTGGAGCAGGTCTGGCAGCGTGTGCTCTCTGTCTCCCCGACATCTGCTGCCCCTCCTGGGCCTCTGCCACTGGCGTGCTGGGCCAGGGCCTCCGTACGGTGGGGGGACAGCAGGGGTGATTGCCTGGCCCCGCGCTGACAGGGGGCAGTGACAGACCATAATGAGCGACATTATGATTATGGGATGGGGAGATGGGGGGTGGGGGGGGGTGAGTGGGGTTGGGGTGCATATTAAGATGTATTATTATCTTTTTTCCATGGGGCCTATTATCATAGCTGCTTTGATTAAGACAGGACTGCTTTATGGATGAAGATTTTTTCGTCCAAGGATTTCTCAACAAGTTTTTTCTTTCTTTATCTATCTCTCTCACACACACACGTGCATTCACACACGTGACCCACGCATGCCACACACATGTGCACAGACACACACAACCATGTGCAGACATACACACATGCACACACAACCACATACACACAACCACGTACACACACACACACACACACGGTTACTCACTTATACACACACACACGCACACATTAAAATCAAAGCATTAATAATACAGTGAAGTTTTGGTAACCAGACACCAGTGTGAGAGTAACAGACAGACAGACAGACAGACAGACAGGCAGAAGACAGTGCACTGTTAGCAGACAGACAACATAGGCGTAGCCACGGGTAGGCTGGGGTGGGCCTGCTCCCACCCACTTGTCAATCAAGCCCACCCAATCAGAAGGCTCGGCTCTATAAGTTTGATAGACTGTTTTAGTAATAAAAATAACCTATGCGTTTTGGCCAAGTGTAACTGATGTTAGCTACCACAGCTGGACATACAACTCAGAAAGATCTGCTACTGACTGAGGAAATAGTCCAGCTTTTAGCTTACCTGGTAGCGTCTCTGTCTCCCATACTGGAGTCGCTGTGAGGTGTGACACTGGGTCTGGACTGCACAGGGAGACCCTTAGTTAGACAGACACACAGTATGGGCCAGTGTGGTGTCGTCACAGACCATAAGGGTGTGTGTATGTGTGTGTATGTGTGTGTGTGTGTGTGTGTGTGTGTGTGTGTGTGTGTGTGTATGTGTGTGTCTAGTGTGTGTGTGTCTGCAGGCTGGACAGTAAAACCGTTATCAGACATTAGCCCCCAGAGAGACCATATGAGTGTGAGGCCTGGGCGTTTGTCAGAGTTAAGCACTCACACATGCACACATTAGGGGCACAGCCGGAGTTTTGGCAGGGGAGGGGAGACAGACTCGTCCATGGAGCAGCGTGTTGCATATGCCTCCTGTCCCTCCCGCGAGTGTCCTTCATTTCATCTGGGATGAATACAGTAAAGTACCTCTACTACTCTACTACTGTATGTCTAAGCACGGACAGCAATCACTAATCTTTAAACTTAGTAATAGTTTTGTGTTATGACATATTGTAGCCTTTACTTAAATTTGATTCATGACATGTCATTAGGTAAAAATAGACAGATGGAGGTGTGAGCGATGCAGGATGGATGGATGGATGGGTGGATGGGATGCATGCATGGATGGATGGCTTCATGGATGGATAGATGGATGGATGGATGGATGTGTGGATGGATGGATAGATGGATGGATGGATGTGTGGATGGATGGATGGATGGATGGATGGATGTGTGTATAGATGGATGGATGAATGGATAGCTGGATGGATGGATGGATGTATGGATGGATGTGTGGATGGATGGACAGACGGAGATGTGAAGGGAACAGAGGATGGAACATTCTCTCTCTCTCTCACACACACACACACACACACTACCTCCTTTTTTCTCCTCTCTTTCCATGGTCCATCTCCTTTCTAGGGTAAAGGCCCCTCCAAGTTAGAGACTATGCAATATATAAGCTATAGTGAAAATATTTGTTTTTTTTTTTCTGATATTCTAGAAATTACAAAGATTCTTTTTTAATGTTAAACACAATGTTTGGTTGATAGGCAATAATGCTTAACACCAACAGGAAATGTGGTAACTGACTTACAAACCCCACAATACAGAAATGACATTCTATAACCGGACATGAGTGACAAATGCATATCATGTGTTAAAATACATCTTTTGTGGCTTATTAAGGAAGACATTCCATTCAGGCGGATTCTTTTTTTTTATCTGCCTCTGTTTGAATGAAGCACTTATGTCATTTTGCGACGAAACTACCCAATAAAATCCCGCCCATAACGCGACTAAAGTCATCAGCGAGCCCATTTCCCAATCAGCCAATTATCTTCCAAATTGGATGCTCGAGCCGGCGGGCGATGCCTTCGGGCTGCATTACTGCATGACATCGCTACTGGACAAAATCCCTGTCAATCAAAATGCAAATTGCAGGGCTGCGACCCCGCCCCACTCCACCAACATTGATGGGCGTGTTGCGCGTGAGCTACAGCCATACCAGAGAGGCGTGAACGACTCCCCGTTACACACACGCACCTACTCACACCCTAAGCAACGGAACGGAGGGACCTCGTGCAGCACGTCTCCCTTCCATACGGTGTGAATGTACTGACGTGCGTGTGTGACCCAAGACTAGGCAAATCACCGAGCAAGCTTTTTTCTGTTCGGTTTGGGTTTGTTTCGACGGGGGCTGGCATCTCGTGTGCACAGGTGCTTCACGGGAGAGTCACGGGAGCCTGGGCGGACCTCCCGGCGCGTGAGCAGCGGATGGGTGGTGAATGCTGATATCACCGGTTGCATCCCGTCACCTCTCCCCGCGGACGCTACCCCGGACCCCTCGCCCTGAGCGCGGACAGTGTGTGTGTGTGAGTGAAGACAGAGATTGTGCATTTTGCCATGGCGCATAGACCGACCTAGGCGCGAAGGGACACACACTTGTAGCCAGAGGCGGGCAGACATTTGGACGCTTGGATAGGTTACCCTCCCCGGAGTCCACATGCCGGACCTTAAGGACTCAAGCATGTCAAACCTGCCCAAGTTCAAGAAGGACAAGGAGATTGTTGCGGAGTACGAGAGTCAGGTGAAAGGTGAGTACGTGTGTGTGTAGTCTGTGTGATGTTGCAGGTACACTCCCTGCTTGGCGCTCGCAAGAAGCTGGCTGTGTATGCGAGAGCCTCTGTGTGTGTGTGTACACTGTGCCTGTGTGTGTGTGTGTGTGTGTGCATACCGGGCAGAGAAGGGTCATGAGACGTTCAGGTTGAGGTGTAGCGCTTCAGTCTGTAGTCTCGCCTCGAGCAACCCCTGAGATGTGTCCTGTGTTTGCACTCCCGTGCCTGCGCGAGCTGGAACGCGCTGCATCCCGGGGTTTCTCGGTGGTGAGGTGTGTGTCACCCCGTTACAATGCGCACACAGCCACCGGTCGGTACATGAGCGCGGCGGGGATGTGTGTGTGCAACCATGTTTGATCGATAAAACCGGATACCGTGGAGCATGCGGGTGCCATGGCAACCGATTCTATCCACTCCGGTTGTGGAAAGGTGTATGCGCATGCACACCTCCCGCAGAAGAATCGGACGGTTTCTAGGGAGATTAGGCATCCGCCGGCCGCCGTAAGACCGCTGCCTCTATGGGCTCTGAATGGGTGATTTTCTCACCGTGTGGGCTAAGCAAATGACAGAAAAAAAACACACACACACACACCCTCTCTCACACACACATACAATATCAAAGACAAACCCTTAAGCTTGTTGACCTTTATTTATCATTCGTTAATGATTAGTGGTATAAGAATAAGGTTGGAACTGTGGTGCATTCTTCCAGTTTGTGTGTGTGTGAGAGACAGAGAGAGCGAGAAGAGAATGAGAGTGTGTGTGTGTGTGTCTGTCTGCCTGCCTGGCTGTCGGTCTGTCTGCTTGTCAGTAGAGTGCTGGTTCAGCTATTGTGCAGTTATGTGCAGATTGCCACATAAGGTGTGCATGTGTACTACTGTGTGTGTGTGTGTGTGTGTGTGGTGCTCATCAATGCAGCACATGTGCAATGCAGCAATACACTATTGCCAGGCAGTTTTAGCAAGACATGATTGTGTGTGTGTGTGTGTGTGTGTGTGTGTGTGTGTGTGTGAGAGAGAGAGAGAGAGTGTGTGTTTTGTGCTGGCGTATGTGTGCGCATGCGTGTGTATGTGGACTAGGCTTACTAGGGAGTGTTCCCTCTTCCTAAAAGAGAAAAAACACAACTATCAGCCTTCTGCTGTGTGTCCTGGTGCTCTGGCTGCTGGCCAAGTGTGTGTGTTTGTGTGTGTGTGTGTGTGTGTGTGTGCGCGCGTGTGTGAGTGTGTGTTGCCTAGGAGTAAGGTTGACCAATGGGTGGGTGGTAGAGAGAGATCCCGGGAAAGCTCTGGAATGCTAGGTTGTGTGTGTGTGTGTGTGTGTGGGGGGGGGGGGGTTGAGAGAATGTACTGTCCATCTTATTGACTGAGGTATGGCTGTAAGGTAAGGTAAGGGCTGGTATTGCTATTCTTAGGTGTGCACACATATTCACATATACAAATCCATACCCTTGCACATAGGAGCCATTTCAGCATGTGTGTAGGGCTGACCTTGAAATGCAGTTTCTGCAGAATCCCTCAGGACTGTGTGTGTGTGTGACTGTGTGTGTGTGTGTGTGTGTGTGTGTGTGTGTGTGTGTGTGTCCATGTGTGTGTGTGCGCGTGCCAAGAAATGACAGGATATGGACTTTGTTTGTCACAGGAAGAGTGATGGATAGAATTCAGGACACTCACTCACTTACGCGCACACACACACACACACACACACACACACACACGCATACACAAACACACACCAAATGGACACTTACAGTTTGTGTGATAACACATGCATTCAAAACATTCCCTATTCTCATACACACACACACACACACACACACACACACGATCGCCGTGGTCAAAGTTTAAAGGAAAGACGCTGATGTAGAGATGTGGTATTAAGGGCTAAATTCCAGAGAGCAGCGGTGACATTCTCTCTTGCTCTGTGTGTGTGTGTGAGGGGGAGAGAGAGAGAGAGGTGAACGTGGTGTGAATGCTAATTGGGAGCAGCAGAGTTTTTGCTTCATCAGCAAGTAGCAGCATTATCTGTGTGTGTGTGTGTTCAGCTCGGTAATGCAGTGACACTGGCTGGAGATTTTACACCAGAGCAGTAGCACACACACACACACACACACACACACACACACACACACACACACACACACAGACTAAGATATCAGCCTCTGATTATGAAGTGTTTTACATGCCGCACCCAAATATTTTTCTGCATTAATTTCCGTGTGGTTGTGTGTGATTGCTAGCATGTGTGTGTGTGTGCGTGCACGTGCACGTGTGTGTGCATGTACACACACACACATGCGTACTCACACACACACACACACACACACACACACACACACACACACACTCTTAGTCAGGAAACGCACCCATTCCATTTCTGTGTACATCTAATTGGATCTGATGTGCACTTGGGAGGCTGGCAGGGAGCCAACCCACAGCACCTGTGCAGCTGTACTTCTGAACTTCAGACACACACACACACACACACACACACACACACACACACACACACAACTGATGCATAAATGGATGGCTACATTGCTAGATAAATTGGAGGATGGATGGATGGGCAGCAAAGTTGGAAGGGTGGCCAGCCAGGAGAAAGCACACTATACACACACACACACACACACACACACACAGACGCACCCACGTGCTGCACACACACACACACACACACACACACACACACAGACACACACAGACGCACCCACGCGCTGCACACACACACACACACACACACACACACAGACGCACACGCGTGCTACACACACACACACACACACACACACAGACCCACGCGCTGCACACGCACCCACGCGCTGCACACACACACGCTGCACACACACACACACACACACACACACACACACTAAATTAAATAGAAATGTAGTGAGGCATAACAAATATGGCCTGATCTCTGTTGGTAGCTGGAAGCTTCTACCCACTAAATGGCTGTGGAGAGGGTGGGGTGCAGTAGGGTACTCATGGTGGATAAGTGCTATATTACTTACATGAATAAATACATCAGTTAAGATCTGGATATGGCTTTAACCATATTAGGCCATGAGCCAGACCACCGTTCGCAATCAAAAGGGTGGGCAAATTCTTGTTGGTATTTTATTATTGCTATACATGTCCAGATTATGGAATGGTATGATAACCTTGGCAGAACAGTAGCTTTATCATATTTGTCATGCATTTCTTATTTGAACCATATGCATTCCACACGGCAATAGTGCCCATTCTTAGATGTTGCACATATAGCAATTTAGGTACTTCTACTGATGATTAATATCTCTGTTACAGTTTTTTAAGTCCCTGTACTGTATATAAGTTGTTATTAACCAAGAGGAATTGGCACAAACTACTGGTGCAGAGTGAGCAAGGAGGGAAATCGAATTTAACATTACAGTTGACATATCTCTTTTGTGTATACATTGACTTTGCATTTTGATTTAGCTAATCACAGAACAACTCTGGCTCTTCTGCAATTTTTTGAAGAAAATAAAATCCTTGTTTTTCACTGAACCATGCCATAGGTCATTACCTAAAAGATAACTGACTTTTAACATCTGAAATTCCATCGGGTTGCCTAGTTAGCTTCAGAAATTCGCTGTGGTCGGTCATACAGTTTGCATCACCCCAAGCTAATTTTGTATGTTTGCTGGTTGAAATTATAAAAACTAATAATAAACGAATACATAATAATAATAATAATAAATTGCCCATAATTTTTATTCATTATTGTAACCTAGCTTGCTTGCTAGCTTTGCCCTTCGGAAATTCGCTGTGGTCATCCCGTTTGCATCCCCCCAAACTAATTTTGCTATGTTTGCTGGCTGAAACTATAAAAACTAATAATAATAATACATTTCCCTTATTTTTATTCATTATTGTGACCCAGCTTGCTTGTCTCTGCAAAGTCGCTGTGGTTCCCCAGTTAGCTTGGCCCCAAGGGAATTTTGCTTTGTTGCGGACTTAACATTATTAGGATAATCTTTTATTATTTCAAATCAACTCAGGGATCAGGGATCAACTCAATCAAACAGGCAATAAACAAATTCATAAGAATAATAACAAGCAAATAAGGATAACAGATTTTTAACTTGAATTAAAACTAACTGAAATTCAATCTGATCGCCCAGCTAGCTTTGCCCTTGGGAAATTCGCTGTGGTTGCCCTATTTGCGTTACCCCAAGCAAATTTTGCTTTGTTGCTGGCTGAAATTATAATAACTGATATTTTTCAAAACTGGAGAGGCTGGTCAATTCCTATCAAGCAGCACCCATCCTGGCCACTGGAAGGAAGTGGACCCCGCTGGCTGCAACAGAGCAGGCAAAGGCAGCACTCCGACACCGTGACATTGTGGGACATGTTCAGGAGGGGAGGAGCGGTCTTGGCCTTGGTACTAGCAGACCGACTTGGAGCAAGGCCAATCCAGCTCAGAGACGCAAGCTGGTGGTCCAAGAGGTATGTCGGGAAGAGGAAGCAGCAAGGCGCACCCAAGCCGTGGCACAGGCAAAGCAAGGGCAGTGGATGGCGTGGGAAGGGGTAGAGAAGAGTCTCTCTTGGAAAGTTCTATGGGAGATGGAGGCATTCAGGGCAAGCTTCACCATCAGGGCTGTATATGATGTTTTACTTTCCCCCGCAAACCTAAGCCAATCGTATGGCGACGACCCCGTATGTGCCTTGTGCCCAAGCCCAGCAACACTAAAGCACATCTTAGTGGGCTGCAAGACTACCCTCACCCAAGGTCGCTACACCTGGTGACACAACCAGGTGCTAAGATGTCTTGCGGCAGTGCTGGAATGCCAGCGGGTGAGCGCAAATGCACTTCGCCCCCCGCCATCCCACCGGCAGCCAGCACTCTTTGTCCGGGAGGGTCAAGCCAGCTTCACCATCACCAGCAGGGCTGACATTGGGTAGCTGGATAGAGCACAGGACTGGAAAATGCTGGCAGACCTGGACAAAAAGCTGTGCTTTTTCACCGGAAATCGCATCCACCAACCTTTGCCCAGACCTTGTTTTGTGGTCTTTCTCACTCAAGGTCGTGTACATCATTGAGCTCACGGTACCATGGGAGGGTGCAGTAGAGGAAGCCTACGAGCGGAAGAAGCTGAGATACACCGATCTCGTAGCAGACGCCCAACAACAAGGCTGGAACGTGAGGGTACGGCCGGTGGAAGTAGGCTGCAGGGGATTCATAGCCACCTCAACATCTAGGCTACTCGGGGAGATGGGGGTACGAGCGAAGGCCCACAGGCGGGCAATCAAGGATCTTTCCGAGGCTGCTGAGCGAGTGGCTGTGGAGCAGGAGGAAAGACCTGACCTGGGGCTCCAAGTGTGTGGTGGTTGATGGGAGTGAACCTGGGACGCTGGGATTCACTGCTGAACCCTCTGGAGGTGGGCCTATCAGCGAAACACCCAAGAAGGAGGGCACCCACTTGAGAACCCAAAGGATGCCATCACTCACTTGATGGCCACAGTGTCTCGTCTGTGCCTTAGGTATCTACTGGGATATCAACACCTAGCCCTACACAACAGATCTGTCTCAACAGCCTCAACAAAAAAGTGCAGCCTCTCATCAAATGTTGCTGAGTGGACACACTTAAAGCCCCAGCAACCAACAAACGCCCAACTGGAAAAGTATTCTTTCATGTATATTCATGCATATTTCCTGTTTGTCTGACGTAATGCTGTAAATGTTAATGTTATTGATACGATACAAACACTTAAAGATGCACTGTGTAGTTTTTTTAGTAGTTCGTTATCAAAATGTATGCTGCCCATTTACAAATTAGACTTTTCATGAATATTTACTATTATCATCAATTCTAAGTATTCCTTTTGGCTTCGAAATTCAATTTTTATATACATGAAAAGGGGGAAGACTCTCCATGTACATGTGACATTTTGAATTACCAGTCATACACATCATACACATCTTTGGCTGTAATACCTACTCTGGCCTGAGTGGACCTCCTACACAGTTTACCTTTAAATTTCAATTGTAGTCAGTGCACTCTGTCTCAAATGTTTGTAAATAAACCTATTTAAATTCAACTCACTTACATCTCATGAGTCTTATTTTGTGGGCCTATCAGCGAAACACCCAAGAAGGAGGGCACCCACTTGAGAACCCAAAGGATGCCATCACTCACTTGATGGCCACAGTGTCTCGTCTGTGCCTTAGGTATCTACTGGGATATCAACACCTAGCCCTACACAACAGATCAGGCCTATTAGTGTGGTCTAACAACCCCTGTAGGGTATTGATGGAAGGGAAAACATTCCTTGGGTAATTTAAGCACCCTGTGTGGTCACCGAACTGCATAATAATAAAGAACCACAATACATAGTTTTCACGTTTCCATTTTACTGGTCCACCATTTCAATACATAATAGCTACCACTAAGCTACCTGTTTGCAATGGTTATCATGCCATGTTAATGTGTATGGTTATCACATGCTAATGTTTATTTGTTCATGATGTTTGTTCTTCTTGTTGCAGGAAAAGTAAAAAAAAAAAAAAAAAAAAACGGATTTCATATGTTCTCATTTTTATCACATTTTGTCATTCACCTATTGCTGAGGTGATTCTATTATGCCTATTAGTGTGGTCTAACAACCCCTGTGGGGTCTTGATGGAAGGGAAAACATCCCTGAGGTGATTTAAGGACCCTGTGTGGTCACCAAACTGCATAATAACAAAGAACCACAATGCATAGGTTTTACGTTTCCATTTTACTGGTCCACCATTTCAATGCATGATAACTACCACTAAGCTACCTGTTTGCAATGGTTATCATGCCAAAATGTTTACTTGAGATGTCCAAGAAGTCAAAAAAACAGATTAGAAATTGCCCACCCGTTCGATTGCGGGGGGTCCATTTTGGGGTCCTGGCTCACGGCCTATATGGTTTATGGTTAAGTTAGAAATAAGGTACATATGTCCCTATACACATCAGTGGTAGCCTAGAAGGACAGGTGTCTGTGTCTGTGTCTGTTTGTGTGTGTGTGTGTGTGTGTGTGTGTGTGTGTGTGTGTGTGTGTGTGTGTGTGTGTGTCTAAGGTCTGTGGTATCCTTCTCCTCTGACTGCTCAGTGGTTAGCTAGAAGGTGTGTGTGTGTGTGTGTGTGTGTAATGTCTGTGGTATCCTTCTCCTCTGACTGCGCAGTGGTTAGCTGTCAGCTGCTGTGGTTAAAGTTCCATCACACGCGTCAGATAAGTGTTTGGTTTTAGGCAACCACTGAAGAGCTATTGATCCGAACATGAATCTCCCCAACACACACACACACCCACACACACACACACACACACACACACACACACACACATACCCAGACACTCTTTTCAGTCACACACACACACACAGACACACTGCTAGAGTAGAATCTGGCTTAATCACACACATTACCTTGTGTTTGTGTTCACGTTCCATCCATTTCACATTCCACAGTCTACTCTCTCTCACACACACAACCCACTAGAGTAGAACCTGCCTTAAACACACACACATTACCTTGTGTGTGTCTGTCTCTGTGTGTGTGTGTGTGTGTGTGTGTGTGTGTGTGTGTTCATGTTCCATCCATTTATGTAGCGGCGCAGCCGAGACGCTCGGTGGGCATTTTTAATTCATGACGGCTTTTATTTTTGGCCAAGTGTGTGTGACTGACGAGCTCTGTGGGAGGGAGAGTCTTCCTCAGGCCTGCAGGTTAGGATGGTACACACACACACACACACACACACACACACACACACACACACACACACACACACACACACACCTACACACACACACACAAACACACACACCCATACGCACACACACACAGCCAATCAGCCAGCCAGCCAGCCTCCCTGTACTGTACTGTGTGTAGGAAGACCAGAGGGGAATGCTACAGACAGTGTGTGTGGGGGGGGGGGGGTACTTTGGAAATGTAGTCCCTTACAGATTACAGAATAATACTGTACATGCCCACAAAAGTAATCTGTACTGTTAATGTGTTACATTACTCAATCTGAGTATCATAATCAGAATACTTGGATTACTTTCACATTTGTCTTGAATTTCATTTCTCATTACTACATGAATGTAGACCATGTATTTCATGGTCTTGAGTTTTAGTACTATATAAATGTAGACCAAATCAGGCCATACTTACTACGTTGTAAACAGAATTATTATATGTGTTGTGTTTTAGAGCTGGCTGAATGTATTAGGCGTAAGCCTCAGAAGAAGCACATTACCATGTGCCTCACTAGTGCTGTAGTCTAGAGGTGGCTAGGTGATAAACCTGCTGTAGTTAACCCAGATGTACTGTAGTTGTAAATCTCTGAGTAGAAGAGGGCTATGTAAATGCATGCATTAGTGCAGCATCATAGTCCTGATTGGGGAACAGCATGAAGACGATGTACATGCCGTTTAAACACACCGTGCATAACATAGGTAGCTTAAGCAACAAGAAAAAAAAAAATATTTTAACACATTTGCTTGCGGACCACTTGGGATTTCTTGCAGACCACCACTTTGAGAAACACTGTTCTAATACAAGTCTTGACACCTCTGCCTCATCTGTCCTTTTGCCAAATGAATGAATGTGCTGGTATCAGTCAGTGAACTGTAAGTGGTGAAGCACACCATTGACCTTTTTAGTGTCTGCTCTTAAGCCATTATCAGACGTACTTCTCCTGTGCAGACTTCACCTGCGATTAAGGTTAGATAGATAGATAAACAGACAGATAGAGAGACAGACGGATAGAGAGACGGATAGAGAGACGGATAGAGAGACGGATAGAGAGACGGATAGAGAGACAGATAGACAGACGGAGAGAGAGACAGACGGAGAGAGAGATAGATAGGTGGATAGACTGATAGAGAGACAGATAGATGGATAGACTGATAGAGAGACAGATAGATAGAGAGACGGATAGAGAGACAGAGAAAGAGAGTGATATTGTACAGTTGCAAGAATTTCTTGTCTCTGTGTTGAATAATTTCTGGTGTAAACACAGATCATCATCTCCCAAAGTTTACAACATCTGACAACTTCACCTCTCCCAATTGAGTTGAGAATTCGATTGAGCCAGATGGTATTAGTTCAGTATTGGGGAAGTACACTCACTGGGCCACTTCCTGGATTGGTACAGACATTAGCAGGCATGGATCCTATTGGTCCCCTTTCAGCTGTTCTCCTATTGCATTATGTGAACGATCCTATCTGTGCGAAGTAGCCTTTGGCTTTTGTGTGTGACCTCCAAGCACTATGAAATAAAAATCCTTTTTTTTCCAGGGACAGCACCAACATAACACCGTTAAACCTGAGAACTGCCACATAACGTTTAGCATATTTTAAAGTCAAGGTAACAGTTGGGTTTTGTTCTAAAGCTTTCAACACTCGATTAATTCTTGGCTTCATGGCAGCTGTAATTATTTGACAAATGAAGACACCAGCACCACCGTTGATTAATTTAAGACTATATTTCAGTCGACATTTTGCTTACGCAGTCAGTCATTGACAGCACCTTCAACGTGCCTGCCAAAGTAGCTTATAATTTTCTCATTCTCTTCACCGCAGAAGGTATTGAAAAATACATAAATACGTTTCTTGCTGGTTTAAAAAATTGGAGCTTGTTCGTGTCTTCCACTCATGCCAATGATTTGAGTCATTCATCACTGTAGGAGCCATCGAGCCATCAGTTTCTGGCTCTTGCCGAACTACCTATTTTTATTTCATTTATTTATTTACTTATTTATAAGAACAGCAGACATTAATAAACATAGATGTTAATGTGCCTGAGTTAGCCAGCAGGCTCATTTTGAACTTTAGGCTAGTCTTTTTGGCCAGATGTAGTTGTTCCTAAAAGCCAATACTAATATATGGTAATAAGAGATAATGTAGAGTTCAAGGCTAATTTCCTCCCTGAAAAGGGCCCTGTTGGAGGTCTCTACTGCTGCTGCTCTGGTGGTTCCTGTGTAGCCTGCATTTATTAGCGTGGTTTAGCACTGTGTCAGTCTGGATTCAAATCCACTAGTCTGCAGCCCCATAGACAGGAAGCAGGGTATGCTGCCATCAATATACTTACTGCACAGCTACCAGCCGAGCTGTTGGCTACGTCATTCGCATATTTACGCAAGGTGTTGGGAAGAGGGGATATACCACAGGGGTGTAGCCAGAAATCATGAAATCAGGTGGGTCTGGCTCAAAACACATAGGTACTCTGCAACCTAATAGACAGGGAGTACGGTCTGCTACCAAGTGAGGCAATAGCTGAGCTATTAGTGAGCTAAGTCAGTATCATATTTCTATGAAATATTGTGGTGTTGTGTGTGTGTATAACTATCATACTTACTGCTCAGCTACCTGCCTGCAGTGTGTTTCCGGTGTGAATTGGTTTAGCCCTGCATCACCCTTAACTCAAACCCGCTTCTCTGCAGGATTATGGATCGGGAGTAGGATGTGCTACAAAGGGAAGCAAAAGCAGAGCTGCTAGCTAGGTCAGTAGCGGATTTCCATGAAGCATCCGAGGGGTGTTCAGGGTGGAGGGGAGTTGGGGTGGGGGGTGGGGGAGTGGGGGTTATCAATATACTGCCTGCACAGCTACCAGCTGAGCTATTGGCTAAGCCAGTGGCATACTTCTGCAAGGTGTTGGGAGGGGGAATATACTGCAGGGGCAGAGCCATAAATCATAACATCAGATGGGCCTATCCCAAAACACACAGGATATTTTTATTACTAAAACAGTCAGTCAACCTTGCAGAGCATTCTGATTGGGTGTGGTTTTGATTGACAAGTGGGTGGGCACACGCCCACCTCACCTCAGCCCACTCGTGGCTATGCCTAGGACATACCAATATGCTATACGTACTGATATGTACCTACCTCACACCTACATACCAATATGTACCTACCTCCCACCTACCCGCCTGCTTCCGCCAACACCTACATTCAGGATGTGCACAGAGGTCCCCAGTCCCCCTTTAGCCGAGCCCACACGCTTCTGCAGCAGAGAAGCACCCCACTGATGGAAATGTAAATCAGCGCTGGTGATGGGGATGAGGGTGGGGGTGGGGGTGGGGGGGCTGCCATCTGCTCGCTGCATAAATGTAACATGTAACAGGGAGCCATGAATGAATATCAGGACCCCATCAGACCAGCAGCCACCAACAAGCCAGCAGCGATCAGCTCGGTGTTGCATTCATGGACAGTGACAACGGCGATGCTGTGCACACATTTTTTCCTCTCTGGGGATCCAACCATGGATGCAATTACAGGGGATACTCGGGGAGGGGGGGGGTACGGTACCCCCCAGTCAAGAGGTAAAAAAAGACTATAAAATATAGCATGATTGGGGGGTACCAACATGTAATGTATCAATAATGTAATCAATGTAAAACATAACTGTAGTACTCCCCACTTATGGAGGGGTAATGTACACACTAGATCCAGCAGATCCCCCATTGTCTGCATGCTTTTGTATGTTAATTGTGCCCTGTCAGGGGACTGCAGATGTAAATTAGCCCGAGGCTAACTCTGGTGCAATGCATCAGATGGCAACATTTGTGTGTACATGGTCCCCAATAAACAAAATAACATGACAACCAACATTACCATACACACCCTGACACCAGAGAGGTAGCTAGCCAACAGTCAACACGGGCAACTGCCTAGGGGCCCCCAAAGCCACTCAAGGACCTCGGAGGACTGACAACCCTTTAAACTACACCAGTGTTGGTGGCAATGCAGTTTTCGGTAAAGGTGGCCAAGCTTTCCATGTAGGGCCCCAAGAGGGAGTGTAGAATGGCCTAATGGTTAGGGAGTTGGTCTTGGAACAGCCGTGGTCTAATGGTTAACAGAGTTGGTCTTGGAATCGGAAGGTTGCAGGTTCGAATCCCATATGAGTCATGGCTGAAGTGCCCTTGAGCAAGGTATTTAACCCCACATTGCTGCAGGGACTGTAACCAATACCCTGTACCCAAATAACTGTGGATAAAAGCGTCAGCTAAGTGTAATGTAATGCAAAGTCAAATACATATACTCTGGGTCCCAGAAGGGAACTTTCTTCCATTCAGTTAGCTAAACGCCCACTCAGGTAAATGAATTAGAGGGGAACCGCCGTCAGATCTTCTATTGCAGCGCAGATGTCTGAAAGAGATACTCAGACAAGACAATGGTGGCAGAGAACTACAGAACTCTGTGTGTGTGTGTGATAGTGCTACGCTTTTGACATCAGCGCAATCTCGCAAAAATGAGTAGAAAGGACGTCTTTAGTGCCTTTCATTGAACACGATGGCTGACAAAAACCGTAGTCCTGATCTCGTTTTCTTTTTTTTTCCTCCTTTCCTCATCTTCCTTCCTCATCATCTCGGCATGTTTGACGCCAAAGAGGCCGTCCACTGATAGGGGAAGGGAGGGATAAAATGGCTCATTGTGAGTCTCCTGACATTACAGATGCTCGCAGATAATTATAGAGGTGCGAAGCTACGGCATTGGAGGCTGTACCTGTGAGAGCGCATCGGAGATGGGGAGAGGCGGCTCTGTCTTGCAGGTTTGGGTGGAGGTGGGAGGTGGGAGGTGGGGAGAGGAAGGAGGCGGTCGGGTAAGAGGATGGAGACACTACAGGGATGTGGTGATGTGTGTAAGTACACACACACTGTCACACACACACACACACACACACACACACACAGGCATTTGGGAGTGTAGACACACACACGGACACACACACACGGACACACACAAACACACGGACATACACACAGTCATGTGGTTGTGTATACTCTCACACACACACACACACACACACACACACAGGTATGTGGTGGTGCTCTGGGATACCAGTGGATGCAGGAGGAGGTGACATTATGAGAGCAATGAAGAGCCAAGATTAAACAATGTCGCATCAGAGAGTGTATATGAGGGAGTAAGAGAGAAACCAATCTGTGTGTGTCTGTGCGTGTGTATGTGCGTGAACGAGAATGAAAGGGAGAGAAAAAGAGAGAGAGTTGAATGAACAGAATGATGGTTATATTTTAAAATTGCGTTGGGGGAACAAAAACCACGGAATCAATTTGTGGCGGTGTGTGTTGATTGCATTGTGGCCACCACATGTTGGTCTGTGTATGGGAGACACTGATTTACATACAGTAAAACCTAGCCTGCCTGCATATGAGGTAGGAAAAAAACTTAACAATACTTCGTGATAACCCAATAAAAAGGGCAAAAAACAGCAGTTAGTGCTAGTTTAAAAGGCTTTTTGTAAACCGGAGTGCCTCAATTATGTTGATTTTTATTAATTATCCAAAGGCTGGATTTAAGACCCTGTATTGAAACCTACTCCACTCTACAAGGATACAAGGATACAAGTACCATTAAAAAACAGGGGAATTATAGTAAGTCAGTTCAGTTGTGTGGGGAAAGAGATCACCCTGATCAGACAGTGTCTCTCCTCACACACACACACACACACACACACACACACACACACACACGGCCGAATTAGCCCATTTGTGAGCGAGGCGTCCTGCTGGGTCTGGCTATGTAATTGGACTCTATTCTGCCTGGCCCAGTCCCCGCGCTCTGGATCGGTCCAGTGGATCAGGTCCAGACTGCAATGAACTTGGCAAATGTGGCTTTGGCAAAGCCAGGCCCTCGTAGTCTGGCCTGACTGTGTGTGTGTGTGTGTGTGTGTGTGTGTGTGTGTGTGTGTGTGTGTGTGTGTGTGTGTGTGTGTCTGTGTGAGAGAGTGAGGAGAGAGACACTGTCTGATCAGGGTGAACTCTTTCCCTACACTGAACTGACGATTCCAGGCTACAGTCAAACCCAGCTAGGTCCGTATCTGCCACTTTAGTCATTCAGCTGCCATTGTACAGTATGGCTCTCAGAAACGCTAAAATGGGGACGCCATGGTGCTTTTGGCTAAGGTACCTATACCATGTACCCAGGGACACAGGTTTAATTCCGGCCCGTGGCCATTTTCCGACCCTTTCCCCATCTCTCTCTCTTACACTCGTTTCCCGTCATCTCTCAACTGTGCTACAGTGTACAATTAAAATACCATAAAACCCACAAAAATACTGCAAAAAAAAGGTAACGCTAAAGCGAAATTAAAAATATTTTCCCAGGTAGCAGCACTGGGAAATGGCAGTATCTGCAAACATGCTGTCTCTCTCCTCTCTAAGGCACAGCGATAGCCTGCTGTTAGGAATAAAGGGGGAGAATCTTCTAGAAGCGATTTCAGACAAGTGTGAGCGTATGAAGAGGCAGCTAATTGGCTCGTCTTTTTGAAATTCTAAAGATGTGATTGGACGAGTGGGATGCTGTGATGGGGGGGTGGGGGGGGTCCTGAGGTGGGGGATGTGGGGAGTCTTTTTGGATTGTGTGCACCACATGGAGATGCATTAAGGTCTGTAGCAGGAGTGGAAATTAACTTTGCCAAATGTAATTTTTTTTTTTTTACCAGACACTGACACACAAATAAATGATATAATTTACCAGCCACTCAACAGTAAATTATTATTTTGGGTCCGAAACCTACCAGCCGCTTTTCATATTTTGCCAGCATGTGGCTGGTGCAAATTTGCATTTCCCTGGTCTCCAGATGAGTTGGAGAGCGGTGATGGTGTTTGGTGATGATGGTGTTTGGTGATGATGGTGTTTTCAGGCCAATAGAGTTCCTACACCTACTTTCGAACCGGCGACGTGTTCACACAGAAAATCAGAGTATTTGGGAACCGAAGATTTGTCTCCCGATGGGCACCAAGTAGAATGTGGTTTTTCTAAGCAAACCGTGATGACGTGTTTTTATCGTCTGTCGATGAGGTGTCATGGGCTCGCATAACATTGCAGAAACCGGCTCCAACACCAGGCTGGCCAGTCTGAAAATAGCTCAAGTGCACTGACTTACACACGCACACACACACTCACACTCATACGCCCATACACGTGGACATGCTAGTGGCCCTGCTCTAGACACACACACACACAGACACACTCTCTCTCTCTCTCTCACACACACACACACACACCTATACACACACACACACACACACCTACACACACAGCCTGCGGCAATGTTCAGTGTTTTCCGTCTTGTTCAAATATTTGGATTGTGCCTGTGAGAAGTTGGAGCTGATATGAAGTTGTGCTCCGAATCTTAAAGGTGTTTTATTTGAGGATAGTGATGGCATTTTTATGTGAGTGATGACATGTGGTCCTGGTCTTTTCTCTAAGCTTGGGCTGTGTGTGTGTGTGTCTGTGCATGTGTGTGTGGCTGTGTGTGTGTGTGTGTGTGTCAAGTCACTGCAATACCTCATGGTAAAACAGCGTGTGTGTGTATGTGTGCGCACGTGTGTGTGTGTCTGTGGGCGTGTGTGTGTGTCAAGTCACTGCAATACCTCATGGTAAAACAGCCATCCAGAGTGCACTGACTGTACTGTTCTGTACATTACAGACCCCCCCCCCCATCCAGTGGGTGAGGGTGCCCGTCCCTGGTAAGTCGTAGAGAGCCATTACAGGCAGTTATTCTTGGCCAGCCAACGCTGCAGCCAGCCACTAATGCATAGATTATTCATGAGGCTTGTTATATCCGCGATTAATTAACACGTCCCAGGCCATTGGCTTGCAGGGCTGTGTTTAATCTGTTAACCGCGTGTGACGGACAACACTTTCACTCATGTCCCTTTTCCAGCAGGAAAAAAAACCAGTAGTTCCGAGAGCGTGGTAGTGTATGAAGTGTGTGTGTGTATATAGTCCAGTATATCTACAGTAGGACACACACATGGATACAAACACACTTTCTGACCAAAAAAAACATTAGCCCTATGGCGTTGAGAGTATACAGCCATACAACTTATATTTTGTGCTTTTGGGTAAAAGGGTAGATACAGAACATGCACAGAAGCACCACACACACACACACACACACACACACACACACACACACACACAAAAGTACAATGCCGCACACACAGATCAGAGATGATGTCCTTTTGTTCCAGAGATATCTGCTTCAGCCAGGGTGATGGGATAAGATGATGAGATAGCACTCAG
>CM059275.1:19004353-19011853 GCA_030347295.1 Setipinna tenuifilis
AGACGCAAATCCTTCGGTAACTCTTTATTTTACTTTTTATTTAGTGTTGTACATGTAACAACATGTAATATTATATACTTACACTGTACACACCTAACCCTAACCCTATCCCAAACCTTGTGGTACAGTGTAATTACATAATGTTACATGCTGTTACACACTTTGTTACACTGTACCTAGTTGAAGTAACGGGGACAGTAAAATAAAGCTTAACCAAACTTTCCAATTTTTGTATAGCCTTGTTGGCACTGCAAGAAGATGCTAGTTGGTGTTCAGTGGTAATACAGTTAGCAGTGTCATGCTGTAAAGATTTTTCTTCTTTTATTACCTCCGCCAAGGAGGTTATGTTTTCGTTTTGGTTTGTCCGTTTGTCTGTCTGTCTGTCTGTTTGTGAACAACATAACTCGAACAGTTATGGATGGATTTTGATGACATTTTCAGGATAGGCCAGAAGTGGCCTAACTTAGAACTGATTTGATTTTGGTGGTGATCCGGATAACCATCTGGATCCAGGAATGTTTTATTCAGTCAAGTTACCAGTGTAACATGGAATCTACGGCCACTTTTATTTTGAAAGGAGGGAATATAGGTTGGTACGGAAATGAGGCTCCTGTTGCGGGTCAAGGTTGTTGAGTTTTTGGTTAGAGGGTTCGGTGAAAGACAGAGGACAGTTAGAGCGGTAGTGGTGAGCAGCCCAGTAGTTCATGTAGGCAGTGGAAATTAGATAAAGTACTTTCCTGCACCGAAGAGGGAGGGATGAACCAAGTTCGTGTGAGCATGAGTGAACGAACCGTCTTAAGGTGAGAATGACAATAAGGTGGAGACGTAAGCTGCCTTGGCGGAGGTCTGCGCTCTCTGAGTGCTCATCTAGTTTGTTCTGTTATTCTTTCTTTTATTTTGTGGTGGGTTTCCTGCCCTCTGCCCGGAATTGCACAGTGCATATCCCTGATGGCAGCTGGGAATAACACTTGTATTTGTCCATCCCTCATATAACTATAAGCTATCCAAATGACTTTGGAGACCAGGTTCAGGTACCGAAACAAACTGTCTAATAGAAAACGAAACCTCAAATAGTGTTAAAGTTGCATAGTCAAAGGGGCTTAGTTGTATGCTCCAGCTCAACTACCATCATAGTTCGAATGACCTTGTACCCCCTGAAGAGACCAAAATAACAGGGTAGGGGGGTATTACTATACAACATATTAATATACTCAATACTAAACATAAATGGTAGTATCACATGTAAAAGGTAGTACCCCCAATCATTCACCCTCTGACTACTATGACCTGGATCTTCATCATATTGCCAAAGTTATAGTAGTGTTGTTTTAAAGTATACAGAAATAGGCGTCAAGAAATCAGTATTATCTCCCATGGGATGTGTCCTTTATGTCGTTTATCTCATATAATCTGCAGCGCATTGGGTTTAAGAGGTCACGAAATAAAGGTCACTAATTACTCTGCTGTTAATCACTTGTTTTTGTGAAGTAATTATTCTTCCGAATATCAGATGCGTAAAAATATATCACGTCTCTCATGTCTTAGAATGTACCAGCAAACGGCTTCACTTTTATTTTTTCTTTATCTTTTTCCCTTTTTTGTGCACAGGCTGTATTATCGGTAGAAGTAATTAAAGAGGTCTAGAGAAATGTCCCGTCATTTATCACTGCAGCGCGCAGTCTCAGAGGAAGACCAGGCGGGCGGGCGGGCAGGCAGGCGGGCAGACTGGCATCGAGCGCCGCAGAAAGTGGACCGGAAAAAATGGAGGACACACGGGGGTATGGAGGCCATAAAAGCCTCGTTTGCAGCAGTCGCAGCCGCCGTCCCCCTTAAAAGCCGCTTTATTTTTGGCCTGTAATTAATTTTAATTTGTCCATGGTTGGTGTCGGGCAGGGGTGGGGGCGGGGTGGGGTGGGGTGGGGTTGGGGTGTTGGAGTGCTTGTCAGATCAGATTGTCAAACAGATTGTGTCCCGCCCTGGAGGAGTTGTCAGGACCAGCGAGAGACACACGCTTGATCACGACTCGTGCTTCTGCACACTGAACTCCTGACCTTCCTCCCATTGGCTGGCATCAGGCTGTGGGTGTGGTCTCAGACAGAAGTATCTGTTTCGGTTAACTGAAACTCGTCAGTGCTTTAGTCTAGTGAATAGTCCAGTACATTTGCTGGCAAGGAGGACTGAGAATGACCTGCCATTGGCTGACATCAAACACATGATCATGACTCACGCTTCTGGACACTGAACTCCTGACCTGCTATTGGTTGGCATCAGAATATGGGTGTGGTCTCAAACAGAAGTGTCTGTTTCAGTTAACTGGAACTTGTCCCTGTGCAAGTGAATAGACCAGTACATTTGCTGGTAAGGAGGACTGAGAACAACCTGCTATTGGCTGGCTGGCAAGGAGGACTGAGAGTGATCTGCTATTGGCTGGCATCCAGTTGTGGGTGTGGTCTCGAACAGAAGTGTCTGTTGCAGTTAACTGGCACTTGGCAATGCTCTAGTTGGTAACACTTTATTTGAAGGTGTCTACATTAGAGTGCCATGAGCATGTTATAAACATGACATCATACATATCATAAACATTAATGAATGTTTATAACTGTTGTGATTAAGTGTCAATCATTTTTTTGTGATGTATACATCCCTAAAATGATGAACTGAACATCACAAAAACCAAATGACACCTAATGACAGCAGTCATAAACATAAATGAAGTGCAATTAATGTCATGATTATAAAGGACTCTTATCACCCTTATATAGACAATTAAACCTCAATTAAAGTGTTACCCTCTCGTCTAGTAAATAGACCAGTACACGTAGGGGCAAGGAGGACTGTGAACAGACTCGATTTATAACACTAGGACCAGGACATCACTCACATGTGATCAGGGGTTAGATGACAATAAATCCTTTTTGTCGAGTCATTGTTAACCAGCTACTAAAAAGATTAGGCGAATAGGCCATTAAAATCAACTAGCACCCCTCTCCTTCAGTGGTAGGCACCCCCTCTCCTTCAGTGGTAGGAGAGCCCAGTTATGGGCACATAACAGCCGTGGTTACTGCAGCGGGGACGCCTGATGCTACTTGAGAGAGCACTTGTGTTTCCTGGCCTGAAGTGCATTATGGGTCCCCGTGCGGCAGTAAAGAGGCGGTGGCGGCGAGGGGGGGGGGGGGGGGGGGGGGGGGTGGGTGGGGCTCGTCGCTCGGAGCATCTGTCTCCCACGGGAACGATCGCCCTGACGGATGAGTGTGTGTGTGCATCCCCTGCAAGTCCTCTAAGCTGCAAGTCTGCCAGTCCCTCTGGGTGTGAGTTAGGGTGACGTGTGCGTGCGTGTGTGTGTGTGTCTTTGAGCTTGTGTGAAGACTGTGTGCGTGTGTCTGTATCTGTGTGTGTGTCTGTGCGTGTGAGCTTGGTTGAAGACTGTGCGTGTGTTTGTGTGTGTGTGTGTGTGTGTGTGTGTGTGTTTGAGCTTGGGTGAAGACTGTGTGCGTGTGTCTATATCTGTGTGTGTGTGTGTGTGCGTGTGTGCGTGTGTGTGTGTGTGTGTGTGTGTGTGTGTGTGTGTGTGTGTGTGTGTGTGTGTGTGTGTGTGTGTGTGTGTGTGTGTGTGTCTATGTATGAAAGAGAGTCCCTGGTGGCGTGTGTTTGAACTTAAAGGCCACATTGGATTCAGACTATTAGTCATCCTTTAAGTCATGTATGAAAGTGCCATCAGTGGTACTTAGTGTTTATTTTACCGCCTCCTTCCTCTTGTTAGTGCAGTCTCATACACACTGATCTCCGCTATACCACGGTTCACCTTTCACAGTCCCACTGTCATGGATTTTTATCTTTGATATATGCATGCTATATCACTACGCATGTTAAAGAAACGTTTATCAGAACAATATTATTATTTATGATAACTATACGGTAACATATAAGTATATATATTTAAAAAGCAGTAATACATCAATAATACATACAGTAAATGTATTAAAACAGTGTGTGGGAGGGGTATGTTAAGGCTTAAACTATAAAATAAAATGTTTTCTATATGATCTTGCTATGTCGCAGATTTTCACCTATCACAGGGGATCACTGTAATGTTAAACTATTACTGAAGCACTATTGACTACTTTGGCTGGTCTGGCTGAGAGAGAGAACATGGCTTGAACACATACAGTAAAGAATATAGAGTCGAGCCAGAACACTTCTAGAATATAGGACATCAGCAATAGACGGGGGATCACTGTAATGTTAAACTATTATGGAATCACTATAGGCTTAGACTCGTCTGGCTAAGAGATAGAACATGGCTCGAACAGATAAAGAATATAGAGTTGAGCCAGAACACTTATATAATATAGGACATGAGCCTGCGATATAATATAATATAGCACACAGCTCTGCTCCATGGGCCATATGGACTCCTCAGAGAGACATGAGTTATTGCCCACCACTTCTAGACCAAGGAGCCAAGATTATGCTATACTATATACTATAGAATAGAATAGAATAGAATGCCTTTTCTGCTATACTGTATAGAATAGAACAGAATAGAATAGAATAGAATAACATGCCTTTTCTGCTATACTGTATAGAATAGAACAGAATAGAATAGAATAGAATAACATGCATTTTCTGCTATACTATATGGAATAGAAGAGAATAGAATAGAATAGAATAACATGCCTTTTCTACTATACTATATAGAATAGAACAGATTCAAATAGAATAGAATAGAATAAAATGCCTTTTATTCCCACTCTACAGAAGTACAATGAGTGCAAACATGTATGCAGAATATTTACAACATGGAATAAAATAAATAATAGTGCAAGAAGGGAAGAATAAAAAAGGAAGAAGAAGAAGAAGAAGGAGTGTAGAAGAAAAAGGAATGGAGGGATGGAGGCTGAGGTGTATGAAAGTAACTAAGGCGGGCTGAAATGAAATGGCAGTTTTGACATTTTGTGTTGCACAAGGGGTTTGTGGGACTCCAGAGCCTTGGATGTGGGTGGGGTGGGGTGGGGGGGGGGGCTATTGTGCTGTAATGGGATACTGTAATGTAGTGCTTTTTTGGGAGCTGGTGTCAAACCTAGCCATGCAGTCAAATCTAGCCATGTGTGGTGGTGTATAGATGTGTTTTGTCACTTCGTTGTGTTGCTGTGGGCCCTTCCTGCTGTGTGTGTGTATGTGTGTGTGTTTGTGTGTTTGTGTGTGTGTGTGTGTGTTCGTATGCACACCATGTGTGTGTGTACTGTGTGTATTCGGGTGTTGCATAGAGAGTTGTGGTTTGTCACCTTGTTGTGTTGTTGTGCTGCTGCAGGCTCATCCTGTCGTGCATGTGTGCGTGTGTGTGTGCGTGTGTGTGTGCGTGTGCGTGTGTGTGTGTGTGTCTCTGCGCGTGCACCATGTGTGGCAACACCAGGGCTGTCTGTACGCATTGTAAAAACGGCTTTTGTGGCCAACATGTCTAGATCGCATGCAAATCGCAAATTTAAAACGTGTGATTAAAAAAATGTGTGCATGTCTCTCCATGCGTGCAGTGTGTTCGTGTCACTGTGTGTGTGTGCCTGCGTGTTTGTGCGTGTTTGTGTGCGTGTGTGTGTGTACATGCATGTGTGTGCACAAGTGTGCATGCCTGTGTGTGTGTGTGTGTGTGTGTACTGTATGTGTGTGTATGAATCTGTGTGTGTGCACGTGTGCGTGCGCGTGTGTGTGTGTGTGTGTGCGTGCGCGCATGCTTGTGTGTGTGTGTGTATATATATCAATGCCTCTGTGTGTGTATATATAAATCAATGCCTGTGTTTGTATCTGTGCGTGTGTGTGTGTGTGTTTGTGTGTGTATATATATCTATGCCTCTGTGTGTGTATCTTTGTGTGTGGGTGTGTATACTGTATATCAATGTGTGTGTGTGTGTGTGTGTGTGTGTGTGTGTGTGTGTGTGTGTGTGTGTGTGTGTGTGTGTAGAGATCTGTGCTCATCTGGTGGAGCAGCTGAAGGTGTTGGAGCAGCAGACAGACATGCGTGCCTGTGTGTGTGTTTGTGTGTGTGTATATATATATGTATCTATGCCTCTATGTGTCTCTGTGTGTTTGTGTGTATATAACCGTGTGTGTGTGTGTGTGTGTGTGTGTGTGTAGAGATCCGTGCTCAGCTGGTGGAGCAGCTGAAGGTGTTGGAGCAGCAGACGGACATGCGCGTGCAGCTGTTGCAGGACCTGCAGGATTTCTTCCGCAAGAAGTCGGAGATCGAGAGCGAGTACTCGCGCAACCTCGAGAAGCTCGCCGAGCGCTTCATGGCCAAGACGCGCAGCACCAAGGACCACCAGCAGTACAAGTAGGATACTGTGTGTGTGTGTGTGTGTGTGTGTGTGTGTGTGTGTGTGTGTGTGTGTGTCATGGGCGTGTCATGGGCAAGACACGCAGCACCAAGGACCACCAGCAGTACAAGTAGGAGAGTGTGTGTGTGTGTGTGTGTGTCATGACCAAGACGCGCAGCACCAAACACCATCAGCAGGACAAGTAGGAGTGTGTGTGTGTGTGTGTGTGTGTGTGTGTGTGTGTATGTGTGTATGTGCATGTGTGCGTGCATGTGCCTGTGTGTTTCGAGGGTGGGGTTCTGCTGAGTGTGTGTGTGTGTGTGTGGGGGGGGGGGGGGGGGGTCTGTATTGGAAATCTGAATCAATTTTAAGGGTTTGGAGCTGTTGTCAAGGAAGCCTTTACTTTAGGCCTTGCTTATTGAACCTGAATTATACATCAACAAGAGGTATTCGCTATGTGTGTGTGTGTGTGTGTGTTTGTGTGTTTGTGTGTTTACTTCTGTGTCTGTCTGTCTGTTTGACAAAAAGACACAGATCTTCCATCTTTCCTCAGTCTGTCCTGAAAATGGTGGTGTTTGTGTATATGTTGTTGTTGTGTTTACTTTGTCTTGTGTGTGTGTGTGTGTGGGGGTGTGTGTGTGTAACAAGAACAAAAGTTGCTGTGTGATGTGGCTGGATAATAGGGGTGAAAGTGTGGTGAGTCTGACAGAGATGGAGAGAGAGAGAGAGAGAGAGAGAGGCGGAAAAAAAGACATACATTATTTAAGGCCTGTTTCAGGCCGTCTGGTGGTAATAAGAAATATCACTTTTCTGTCTGCCCATCTTTAGTCATGTGATGCACACACACATGTCCCCTGTTACAGACACCCCACTCTCTCTCTCTGCTCTCTTTCGCCTCTCCTCTCTCATCTCTCTCTTTTTTTCTCCCTTTTCTCTCCTCTCTCTTTCCTCTCTCTCTTTCTTTCTCCCTCTTCACTCCTCTCTCTCTTTCCTCTCTCTTCACTCTCCTTTCTCTCCCTCACTCCTCTCCCTCACTCCTCTCTCTCACTTCACTCCTCTCTCTCTTTCTTCTCTCTCCACTCTCTTCTCTCTTTCTCTCCATCCTTTCTCACTCCTCTCTCTTTCCTCTCACTTTCTCTCCTCTATCTTTCTCCTCTCTCTTTCCATGTGCCTTACTAGTTTAATGGAAGGT
>CM059275.1:19016853-19026853 GCA_030347295.1 Setipinna tenuifilis
GTGAGTGAATGTGTGGCTGTGTGTGTGAGTGGATGTGTGTGGCTATGTGTATGTGAGTGAATGTGTGGCTGTGTGTGTGTGAGTGAATGTGTGGCTGTGTGTATGTGAGTGAATGTGTAGCTGTGCGTATGTGTGCGGGTGGATGTGTGTGAATGTGCGGCTGTGTGTGTGTGTGTGGGGGGGGGTGGTGTATGTGGAGGTATATGTGTTTGTGTATTTGCGAATGTGTGGATGTGTGAATGTGCAGGTATGTGTGAGTTAACGTTTGTGTTTGTGTATTTTAAATGTGTTTTGGGTGTTTGTGTATTTTGAATGTGTATTTGTTTAGGTGTGTTTACGATTGATGTGCACCCATAAGATAGTGTTTGTTTTTGTTGTTTTTGCAAAATAATAAGCATCATTAAGCATTCAAAAACATAAACTATCCACATAAGGAGAGTAGTTAAAATAACACAATCCAAATGTTTTTAGTAGATTGTGATGTTATAGAAATGAGTCTTGTATTGCATATTTCTTTGCATATGTCTGTAACACACTCGTGCAATCACATACTCATATACTCACACGCCACACACACCTCACATGCGTGCACGCGCGCACACTCACACACCTACACACACTGGCGCGCACACACCTACACACACTGGCACGCACGCACACACACACACACACACACACACATTATAGTCATTTAAAGTGCTGTGTGTTGTCTCTTCCAGGAAAGACCAGAACCTTCTGTCCCCGGTCAACTGCTGGTACCTGCTGCTGAATGAGGTCCGGCGGGAGAGCAAAGACCACGCCACCCTGAGTGACCTCTACCTGAACAACGTCATCACACGCTTCGCACACATCAGCGAGGACACCACACGCCTGCTCAAGAAGGTACACACACACACACACACACACACACACACACACAGACACACACCTGAGCGGCCTATACCTGAACAACGTCATCACATGCTTCGCACACATCAGTGAGGACACCACACGCCTGCTCAAGAAGGTACACACACACACACACACACACACACACACACACACACGCCACCCTCAGCGACCTCTACCTGAACAACGTCATCACACGCTTCGCACACATCAGCGAGGACACCACACGCCTGCTCAAGAAGGTACACACACACACACACACACACACACACACACACACACACACGCCACCCTCAGCGACCTCTACCTGAACAACGTCATCACACGCTTCGCACACATCAGCGAGGACACCACACGCCTGCTCAAGAAGGTACACACACACACACACACACACACACACACCTGAGCGACCTCTACCTGAACAACGTCATCACACGCTTCGCACACATCAGCGAGGACACCACACGCCTGCTCAAGAAGGTACACACACACACACATACACACACACACACACACACACACACACCTCAGTGACCTATACCTGAACAACGTCATCACACGCTTCGCACACATCAGCGAGGACACCACACGCCTGCTCAAGAAGGTACACACACACACACACACACACACACACACCTGAGCGACCTCTACCTGAACAACGTCATCACACGCTTCGCACACATCAGCGAGGACACCACACGCCTGCTCAAGAAGGTACACACACACACACATACACACACACACACACACACACACACACCTCAGTGACCTATACCTGAACAACGTCATCACACGCTTCGCACACATCAGCGAGGACACCACACGCCTGCTCAAGAAGGTACACACACATATACACACACACACACACACCTGAGCGACCTCTACCTGAACAATGTCATCACACATTAGTGAGGACACCACACGCCTGCTCAAGAAGGTACACACACACACACACACACACACACACACACACACCTGAGTGACCTCTACACACACACACACACACACACCTGAGTGACCTCTACACACACACACACACACACACACACACACACACACACACACACACGCCACCCTGAGTGACCTCTACCTGAACAACGTCATCACACGCTTCGCACACATCAGCGAGGACACCACACGCCTGCTCAAGAAGGTACACACACACACACACACACACACACACCTGAGCGACCTCTACCTGAACAACGTCATCACACGCTTCGCACACATCAGCGAGGACACCACACGCCTGCTCAAGAAGGTACACACACACACACACACACACACACACACACAGACACACACCTGAGTGACCTCTACCTGAACAACGTCATCACACGCTTCGCACATCAGTGAGGACACCACACGCCTGCTCAAGAAGGTACACACACACACACACACACACACACACACACATGCACACACCATCAATAAACACACACACATATGCCTGCAGGAACATACATACATCGATATTTTAACTTTAGTATGGGTACCCAAGTGTGTGTGTGTGTGTGTGTGTGTGTGTGTGTTAGTGTGTGTGTGCAATGGAGTGTATTATTTATGTGCTTCCTTGTGCTATTTTATTCATGATGGAGCAACGGTTGTCCTAATCCTCTCTGCCAAAACGTTTTCCAAACACACACACACATGCGCACACATACAGACTCACACACACACACACACGCACACATACACACTAAATACACACAGACACACACAAATAGACACGCACATTTAGAGAAAGGTCAACCAGTCAGTTCAAACAACACCTCCTGTAGAGAAGGATGGCGAGGGAGAGGAAGAGAGCGAGAGAGCAAAGATGGAGAGAGATAAAGAGGAAGAAGGAGGGAGGGAGAGAAGGAGGGATACAGAGAGAATGTCTGCTTGCTTAACCACAGCCAGCTCAGGAACTTGGCGATAATAAAACTTCACACCCTCTGTCACACCCTCACTGCTGTGTGTGTGTGTGTGTGTGTGTGTATGTGTTATCTGTGTGCATGTGTGTGTGTGTGTGTGTGTGTGTGTGTATTTGTGTGTGTTATCTGTGTGTGTGCGCGTGTCCGTTTGTGTGTCTGTGCTGTGTGTGTGTGTGTGTGTGTGTGTGTGTGTGTGTCTGTGCTATCTGTGTGTGTGTGTTTTTGTGTTTGTGTGTGTGTGTGTGTGTGTGTGTGTATGTGTATCTGTATCTGTGTGTATCTATATATGTATGTGTGTGTGTGTGTGCGTCCATGTGCCAGGACCCCGACGACACACACACATACACACGCTCGCATTCCCGGTGGTTGCCATGGCGATGTAGCCTGGTTGGGAATGTGTGATAAACGACAGTGTGGGGATCTCTGCGCATCCGTCAGTGCCAAAGCATTTGATTAGCGTTTATGAAACGTTTGATTGTGTTTCCGCAGGCACTAGCTTTATGTAATACACTGCCTCTGCCTTTCTCTTTTCTCTTTTCTTATCCTCCTGCATTCGCCTCTCCATCCATTCTCTCTCTTTGCCCTCTTCTCTCTTCTGACTGCCTTTATCTCTTTTCTCAATCTTTTTCTATACCCCTCTCAATCTCTCGGTCTCTCTCTATGTCTCTCTTTCTATCTGTCTTGAACTCACTATATCTCTTTCTTTTTCTCGCTCTCTCTCTCTCTTATCTCTCTATCTCTCTCTTCCCTGAAATCCCTCTCTCTCTCTCTCTTTTTCTTTCTATATACTCTCTTGTTCTCTTCCTCTTTCTCATTCTGCCCCCCCCCCCCCCCCCCCCTCTCTCTCTGTATCGATCTATCTCTGTGTAGAGTAAAGAGATCATCTTCCAGCTGCAGGAGGATATGATGAAGGTGCTTAATGAGCTCTATACGGTGAGTGACATCACCCTACACACACACACACACACACACACACTCACACACTAATACAGTAGTGTCACCCCAATCACCCTGTACAGTGCTGCATTGCTCCTACACACACACACACATACACACACACACACACACTAATACAGTAGTGTCACCCCAATCACCCTGTTTCTACAGTGCTACATCGTTCTGCATTCATACACACACACACACACACACACACACACACACACACACCTGAATCACCCTGTTTCTACAGTGCTACATCGCCCCTGCATTCTTTTCCTTTCCACATTTCATCACTTATTCTCCTCCCTCTCTGCCCCCCCTTCCCTCTTTCCCCCCCATGCAATCCCATTCATGTCCAACGCTGTGATTATACAGCTCTCATAAAGTCTCCATGAAAAGTGCCAATGAGTGGTGTGTGGTTATGGCCTCCATAAATCCAGTGTGTGTGTGAGGTGGAGGCTGAGGAGGAAGATGGTGTGTGTCCTGGTTCTGCCCTTTCACCCACGGACCGGGTCTCGGGTCGCTGGGTCACCGGGTCTCTGGGTTGGGTCACCAGGCCCATGACACAGCAAGATTCTGGGGTTGTGTTTTTTATTTATTCTGGTGGAGCCCACAGAACGTGCTAGAAAGATCTCGCTCGCTTCCACAGTTAGCGTAGCAGAACACAGTGTGACAGAACAATACCCAACTGCATCAGCAAGTCTGCAGAGTTGCCACCACACACTAATGGGCCCAACAGACACACACACACACACACACACACACACACACACACACACACACACACACACACACACACACACACAAATACGTATGTACGCACACACACACGCACACACACACAAATATGCACACACCCACGCCCATGCACACACCCACACACACACGCACAGACAAACACTCACAAACAAACACACACACACCCATAAACCACCTCAGTTAATGGCAGATTGCGAAAAAACATGCAGTGTTTGCAAGATTTATATCCCGTATGCAGAAATATCGCTCAGTCAAGGTCTGTGGCATGATGTCACTGCATAGTCTCTTGGCAGCAAAGTTGGGTGATATCTTGCGAAAGATTCGTAAATATTTCACTGTTCACTTAAAAAAAAAAAATAAATAAATAAAAAATGGAGCTGAAAGTAGCCGCCATCGCCCAAACCTGTCACGTAGTGTTGACACACCCTGTCACTGTCCTCGTCACTGAGGTTTGTCCTTGTCTGAGGTCAGACAGTCACCGCTTACTCTCAATCAAACCCTATTTTTTACTATTGTTCTAGCTAATATTTATGTTTTATCAAAATACATTATAGATTGTAAGTTTTTGTTCATTACATTTTAGTATTATTTATAGATTTTTATTTTTTCCATTTCTATTCCCAAATTACATGCAGTGTAGCCGGAGGGTCCATATTCTCCTCACGGTGTGTGTGTGTGTGTGTGGCTCTGATGGATTGGAAAGCGGTATGTGTGTGGCCCAATCAATTCTGCATTAAAAGCAGCGCAGCGCAGACAGAATACGTAAGTGCTCGTCAGGCTCTGGTGTTTGTCTGGGAGTCTGCTTGTACCTGACTTACAGAGAAAGCGTCTGATGTGGTAAAAAATGTGTGTTTGCAAGATCTGAAGTCTAGAGACATCTGGACATCTGGAGTCCGATGTGGTAAAAAAATGTGTGTTTGCAAGATCTGTTTAGAGCAGTGTTTCTGCAAGTCCTTTAGACTGATGACCACACACCTTAAAAAAAACAAACTCACAGACCACCCCTCACCCTTCTGAGACTAACAGGGCTGTAAATGCATGAATTAGTGCAGCATCACAGCCCTAACATGAACATGATGATTTACATAACACACTGTGCATAGATGCATAGAATAGGTAGCTTAAGAAAACATGAACCAAATATTTTCACACAACTGTTCACAGACCACTTGGGGTGTCTTGCAGACCAGCAGTGGTGAGAAACACTGGTTTGGACTGTAAACTACTGGATTAGACTGTAGGCTACTGGCTTGGACTGTAGGCTACTGGTCAGCTGAAATCCTCAGTGCGTGTACGAGTAGGTTTCTCTCGGATGTAGCTTTTTATGTGCAGAGCCTCTGTTGGAAGCTTTCCCAGTTCTGCTAATGAACCTACAATTTTGCATTGAATTGATCCTCCCTTAAATTACACCATTCTCACCAGCGCTCCTGCACACAAACGTACACACACTCCCACACACAGAGACACAAACAGTAATTAATTCAGATTAAGAAAAAAAACAGCCCACAGAAAGCATAGGCTCTCTGAAGCTCAGACTGATTGGGTTGTGTGTCAAAGGAAGCAAGGCTTTTGTCCAAATGTTACCTGACTAGTCTGACGTCCATTTCTTTCAACACTTACACACACACAGTTATTCACACCCGTGACACGCACACACATTTTGATTATTTTATTTGGGAGGACCAATAGTTATTAAAAAGCACACGCACGCACGCACACACACGCACACACACAAACACACATGCACACACACACACCAATACAGCCTCAGCTCAAATATTTCTCTCTTTTTAAACTCAGTCACAGAGAATACTTCATAGCTCCTGAGACACTGTGTGTTTCTGGTTGCTGTATGTGTGTTTTTAAGACACACACACACACCAGCACACACTCACACACTCACACACTCTCACATACACACACAGCTCATGGTGGAGAAGTAATTAGAATGAACTCGCTGCGAGTAGGTAGATAAAGGGCTGTCTTTATTAAACTGTGGTCTCTTTCTCTCACACACACACACACACACACACACACACACACACACACACACACACACACACACACACACACACACACACACACAAGCTTTGGCTACAAGAGGTGGCTTTACCCCTCCTGCTCTCTCAATATCTCTCTCCCTCTCTTCCTCCTTCTTTTCTGATCTCTCTCTTTTATACACACACGCAAGCCAGCATATACTCACACACAAACACACACTGACACTCACCCATGCACACACATGTGCACACACACTCATATGCTTGCACATACACACCCACAAAGACGCATGCATGCACAACATGCTCTTTGACCATACACACACACACACACACACACACACACACACACACACGCACGCACACACTCACAGGTACATGTTTACACCTACCCATGAATAGCCTCCCAGCTAGCTTACCCAACAGCACCATTTATCCACCCACACAAACATAATTATGTCAAAAATGTATTTTTAGAGACATATTAGTAGCACAGTTATTATACAGTATACACACACACATGAAAAACCCCATTTTGGTGTAGTCGTCTGCACCCAGTGTGGACTTTGCCCTGAGAGAGGCCCACTAGTAGCCTGCGGTGTATTTAGACGATCTAGTGCTGAATGCTGAAGCGTTGAGCTGTGTACCCAACAGCCCAGTGAAGCCTAGCAGGCCTAGCAAGGATTGATTCAGATTTACAGTCATTCCTTATGTGTCCCCTAGGCAAAATTTGCTGCCATACATTCATACTCACAACAATAAAATACAATACATTTCACTCAACAATAAATATGGCCAACCAAGAATAGATAGATAGATATATATAACATTCATCAGAACAAAATATAAAGCAAGCACCCTTCCAGGAAAATAGCACTTGGGCACAAATTACATAACACAAGATAAAGCGTATACAAGCAGAAGCACAGTGGAATAGAATGGAGTGGATTGGTGTGGAGCAGGGCGGAGGCCTGTGGAGTGGCGTGGAGACAAAACATATACAAGCAGAGGCACAGTGGAAAGGAGTGGACTGGAGTGGAGCAATGCGAAGGGGTGTGGAGTGGTGTGGAGGGTTTGCTGGCAGGCGGTGGTGGTGGGTGGCGGGAACAATGCGGATATTGCTGGCTGGCTGGCTGGCTCATGGCTGTCTGGCTCATGGCTCAGGGTGTAATGACTGTGGGTCCTGACGGTGATTGATTCAACGCCGAGTGCTTGTGCGCGTCCTGTCCTGTCAAACATCCATCTTCACGTTTGTGCGGAGGGAGAATTTGGGTGGTGCTGTGCCCTCTCCACCTTAGGGGGGTGGGGTGGGGGGGGGGGTTTAAGCAATGAGCCTTGGGCCTCAGTGAGATATGGTGTGGCCCAACCGCAGGTTAGAGAGAGGGAAAATGACATTTATGTGCCCAATGCAATGGTGGAACCTCTTAACGTGGAAGGTATCTAGGATGTGCTCTTTAATTAAGGTGTGCTTAGTGGCAGTGGTAGCATAGCGATTAAGGTAATAGACATGTGACATCAGGATCCGAGGTTCCCAGGATCGTTGGTATGGCAGTCAGAGCACACCCACAACCCTAGTGATGGTCACTCCATCACCCTGCCTTCCCCTTCTCCCACCATGCTTCACCCATTGCCCCACATACTAATGCTTCACCCATCACTGGGGTCCCTCACACCGGGGTAAACCTAACCTGGGGGTCCCTGATATGGCTCACACAGTTGGTACACCTCCGATGGCCTCACGCCAAAGCCATCCCACTTTTGACACCCATTTATTGCGAAGGGGAGGAGAAGTCACCCCACCCGGCTTCAAACACGGGTCTCCGGGGTACCAAACATGTTGTCTAAGCATAGGGAGTAGAAATTACACTCCTGTGCCCAGCAATGGTGGAGGCTGTTTGGCAAATTTGAGCACATTTTGGTTATACTTCCACACAAACAGTGACATGTGTTGGAGGCAAATTAGTTTTCTCTGAACTTAAGGACGTGTTTGTGGAAGCGTTGAAAATTGTTTGATGCAAACTTCAATCACTGAATATTGCAAACATTAAACAGCTGTACCAGCTTCCGTTTTTTCACTACCGCAAACTCCCTAACACCGTTTTGTGTGTGTGTTTTCACAAACGTCTGACCTTGAAATCAAAGCAAAGGAAAAACATTTGCATTTGTTTGTGCTTGTTTGGCATTCTGAACGCAACTTCCATTTCCCTCCGGCTGGTTTATGCGTTTGATCCCATCGTTTATGTGCGACCCATGAACGAAAACGGTCGCTGTATGAACATGACGGCACAGTCACTGTACCACCAATATCAGCACAGTCGCTGTACTCCTATAAAAAGAGAGCAGAGTGGTGCCAGGGCCCTGGTGCCAGGGCCCTGGTGCCAGGGGAGTGTGTGTGTGTGTGTGTGTGTGTGTGTGTGTGTGTGTGTGTGTGTGTGTGTGTGTGTGTGTGTGTGTGTGTGTGTGTGTGTGTGTGTGTGTGGAAGGTGGGTGTCAGGTAGTGTCTCAGGTAGCAGAGCTGTACTGTACATCACATTAATTGACAGACTGGGGGATTCATACTGCACCCCCCTTCTTCAGCTGAGCTGTCTGGAGGTCCAGCTACATGCTTTTTGCTGAATCATATTCAACCCACCTGAATATGGGTGGGGGGAGGGGGGGCGGAGGGGGTGGTTTACATCACACACACATTGGCAGAGAGATGGTTTTAGACAGAATCATTTCTAATGGGCCAAAGACGTGTTCCCGAAGAATAGGCTTTGCATAATGTAATGTCTGTTCCATTGACACATGTCTTAGGGTAGCCATCATTGACATTGAATTGCTTTTTATGAATCAAGTAGCTTATGAATATATTATTATTCGGTTATAAACAATATGGTGGACACATGCGTGTGAGTGAATGTTTACTTATTTTTACTACATGTTATATAAATAAAAAAAATTCTGTTATTTATTTTTTCCCCTTGTGCATTGAATGTGGAATGTGTGGGATTTATAATTGTTTGTGAGATTTTTCAGACTCTTTTATCTAAAAGAACAGGAACTGCTAGCCCGTGGGGATTGAATGCAGGGCATCTAGTGTTTACCAGACAGTGATGCTGCCGCTGCTGCTGCTGCTGCTTCTGCTCAGTCATGCCTCATTTCTATTCATTTGAATTTGTGTACACACATTTTTCTTGCTGTGCTTTGATATTGCTATGTATTTGTCTGTGTTTATCAGTCGTGTCTTGTCTAACTTTCAGGCATATATTTGTGTGTGTGTGTGTCTGAATGTGTGTGTGTGTATGAATGTGTGTGTGTATGTATGAATGTGTGTATCTAAATGTGTGTTTGTGTGTGTGTGTGTATGAATGTGTGTGTGTGTGTGTGTGTGTGTGTGTGTGTGTGTGTGTGTGTGTGTGTGTGTGTGTGTATAAATGTGAATGTGTGTGTGTGTATAAATGTGAATGTGTGTGTGTGTATAAATGTGTGTATGAATCTGTGTGTGTGTGTGTG
>CM059275.1:19031853-19046853 GCA_030347295.1 Setipinna tenuifilis
TCTCCTGCACATGCGTGTCTTTCCCCACGGAGCTTACCTCAGCATGAGGCATTTGCTCTGCGTCTGTGTGTGTGAGCTAGGTGGGGTGTGTATCAGAGAGGGATTGACGTGTGTGTGTGTGTGTGTGTGTGTGTGTGTGTGTGTGTGTGTGTGTGTGTGTGTGTGAGAAAGAGATGGAAAAGAGGGATAGAGAGAGAACAGAGCGAGGCTGAAAGAGGTAGAGATAGAGAGTGCTTCAGTGAGTGTGCATGTGGGTGGTTCAGCATGAGTGTGTGTGTGTGTGTGTGTGTGTGTGTCTGATTAGCGGGAGCTCTCAGAGCGGTCAGCAGTATTTGGCAGATACGGATGCGCCTGTGTGACCTTCACAAAGGTCATCCAGCTCTCTCAGGAGGAGATGAGGAAGTGAGAGGCAGACTACAGACTACAGAAGCTGGGGGGATGGAGGGACAGAATGAGAGAGAGAGAGAGAGAGAGAGACAGGGAGAGAGACAGAGAGGGAGGGAGGGAGATGGAGAGGGAGAGACAGAGAGGGACAGACAGACAGACAGGGAGAGGGAGGGAGGGAGAGAGAGAGAGGGAGAGAGAGAGAGATGGAGAGAGGGAAAGAGAGAGAGGGAGAGAGAGGGAAAGAGAGAGAGGGAGGGAGAGATGGGGAGAGACAGACAGAGAGATGGAGGGAGGGAGAGAGAGGGAGAAAGGAGTGAAAGAGAGACAGGAGAAATGGAGCAGAGGGAGCAAAAGAGAGATAGAGATGGAGAAGAGACTGAACTGTGCTGTGTGCAGGGATGAGACGATAAATTGTTTTTGTATCTAATCGCAATTTAAAATGCCACAATTAATTCATCGTAAAAGCTCCCCTGCATCGCCACGATGACATTCTTTTAAAGATATGTGCATTACGCCGGTAACCGAAACTTTAGACCAAGTGGAGACACTTGCATGGAAGAAAAGATAAAGCTCCAGCTGCAGCTTGTTTTGGCTGTGGTGGCCTGAGGCCTTGTTGGCGGCCCAGTCAGGACGACCGCTGGGACTGGGGCAGAGACAATGACGACAGCAGACTGATTTCCTCCCAAAACGCCACTCAAACCACCACTGTGGCCATACATGACAGTGGTGTCAGTGATTTCTGTCAGATTGAAAAATATTTCTTATAATATAATATATTTCTTATTTGCATTTAATAAATAACAAACATAACAAACCGTGCATTGTTCCTGTTGTTTCTGGCACTTCTTGGCTTATTGGTTTATTATTCCATAATAATCGTAATAATCTTGATTTTTTTCTTAGACAATAATCGTACCATCAGAATCTGCGATCGTCTCATCCCTAGCTGTGCACACACACACACACACACACACACACACACACACACACACACACACACAGAGACCTTAATGTGGGAACACTTGAGCTCCTCTCTAATCACACACACAGATGGCTACGCCACGACCCTCAGGAGGGAACTAGCAGTCAATATTTGCATTTCATCTCCGGCATGAGATTAGTGGAGGCGTGTTTTCAGGGTGTTATAAATGCTTTTTCTGGCTGTTGTAAAGGCTTTATAAACATTCTGTAACTGCTATTCTTGTGTAACAGACATTAAACATAAATGATGACCATCCTGCTTCGGTGCTTGGATGTGATAACTTATCTGTGTGTGTGTGTGTGTTTGGGAATATTTGTCTTGCATGTATGGGGGTGGGGATGGTGGGGTTTCAGTCGGTGTACAGTTGTTCTGGTTAAAAGGGGTGTGAATATTTACATTTCTACTTCACATTAAAGAATGACATGACAGTCATACGCGCAGGCACACACACACACACACACACACACACACACACACACACACACACACACACACACAGCTGTGATTGTTGATGGCTGTAGTGAGGACAGGAACTGGTACACAGACACAACTAGCACTTGGTTGGCCATAGTGATGACAGGAACTGGTACACAGACACACATACACAGACATCTGTGAATACACACACACACACACACACACACACACACACAGACACACACACACACACACACACACACACACACACACTCACACCCCTACAGCTCCTCCTGGTCACACTTAACATGGCGAGCTGTGTGTGTGTGTGTGTGTGCGTGTGTATTCACAGATGTCTCTGTGTATGTGTGTCTGTGTGTTTACACATGTGCATGCATAGGCGTGTATATGTGTTTACTCACGTGTGTGTGTGTGTTTCCAGAGCTGTGACCTGGGCTACTGTGTGTATGTGTGTGTTTCCAGACCTGTGACCAGCACTACTGTGTGTGTGTGTGTGTGTGTGTGTGTGTGTGTGTGTGTGTGTGTGTGTGTGTGTGTGTGTGTGTGTGTGTGTGTTTCCAGAGCTGTGACCTGGGGTCCAGTGTGTGTGTGTGTGTGTGTTTATGTGTTTGCAGAGCTGTGACCTGGGCTACCATGCATTGGCATGTGTATGTGTTTATACGTGTGTGTGTGTGTGTTTGCAGAGCTGTGACCTGGGCTACCATGCGGGCCTGAGCCGTGCCCTGCGCACCTACCTGTCGGCGGAGTACGGTGTGGAGACGGCGCGGCACGAAGGCCTGGACATCCTGGAGGGGGCAGTAGAGAGCCTGGACCCCCGCAGCGACCGCCAGCGCTTCATGGAGATGCACCCCTCCGCCTTCACCCCCCCACCACGCTTCTCCTTCCAGCCACACATGGGAGACCAGGTACACACACACACACACACGTACGTACATGCACCCCTATGCTTTCACCCCCCCACCCCGCTTCTCCTTCCAGCCACACATGGGGGACCAGGTACACACACACACACACACACACACACACACATACATACACAGAGTCCGAAAATTCAAACATATTAACACACTTCTCAAATTTATATGCCATTATTATAGTATGTATGTATGCGTTTCTTTGTGAAAAAAATACATATTCATTTAAATATTTATATATAATTATATAAGAATTGTGTGTATATGTGTAAATTATATTACAATATAAGTCTCCTCCTCATACGGAGGTAGTGCATTGACTTGTAAAAATCCAGTTTGATCATGTGACTGTTTCCCCAGTCACGTGATTGGTTGTGTGCTGTGTGTGCTGGTCATGTGACCTGTTTGGCTCCTCCTCCTAGATAATGCAGCTGACGGCGCTGCCTCAGGTCCAGTCAGAACTGCTGCTGCGCTACACACAACTCCAGTCTCGCCTAGCCACACTCAAGATCGAGAACGAGGAGGTAAGCCTCACAGACACACACACACACACACACACACACACACACACACACACACACACACACACACACACACACACATACACACACACACACACACACTCTCCAGTCTTGCCTAGCCACACTCAAGATCGAAAACAAGGACATAAGCCACACACCCCCCCACATACACACACACACACACACACACACATACAGCTTCTTCTTGTCTTCTCTTGAAGGTAGGAAGTTAGGAGTGAGTCACAGGCTAGCACTTAAGTAGACGGATCTGCAGCCAAAAATGGTCACAGCTTAAATTCCCCACACTGACAGGTGGGTGGTTACTGACAGGTGAGTGGGGGGAGTGAATGACCAGCCCTGTCCTCCTCCATCCTCAATTCTCCTCCACCCCATGACTACGGTGCCCTTACACACCTCAAAACAAATCGCACCTCACAATACCACACGCATATGCATACATGCAGTCACACACAGACACACATGCACACTCAACTTCAGTCATCATGTTTGAGAAGGGAGAATGAAGAGTTGGCATTAAAACACGTAACTCCGCTCTACATAGATACTGTGGAGATGACACACACACACACACACACAGTTCAGTGCTATGCATGAAACACACATGTACACACACTCACTCACACACACACACACACACACATGCAACTGTAAGTGCTCTTGGCCAACATGAAGTTATGGAATGACACTGTTACATAAAGACACCTCGGAACACTATTTCTGTCTGGCCCATCTCAGGATGGAGAACGATGAGGTCTGTGTGTGTCTGTGCATGTGTGTGTGCCTTTTTTATGTGTGTGCCTTTTTTATGTATGCCTGTGTGTGTGTGTCTGCATGTGTGTGTGTGCCGTGTGTGTGTGTGTGTCTGCATGCTTTTTTGATGTTCTGTAGTCCCAGCTGTTTCCTCTGTGTGAAGGTCAGGAAAGTGCTGATGCAGCCCACACACACATGCTGTGGATGTAGAAACACACACACACACACACACACACACACACACACACACACACAAACTTTTTGTACTTTGGAACATGAGCGCAGAGCCTGCAGCACAGATCCAGACAGAAGCGGGGGCTTGTTGCAGGTTAGTGGATCAGGCGAAGCATATGCGTGGTACTGTTCCAGGGTCAGTAGGACTTCACGTCTCAAGGTAGACACTCTACGCTATGTATAGCAGAAACTGAACTGAGCTTGTTTTGCATTGGCTACGCACTTGTACATGGTACACACACGCATACAGGCAAACACAGACTCACTAACAAACACACACACACACTCTCTTGCACTCACACACACACACACACAGCAAAATAATCAAAGAGGAAGTATGACTTTTGTTGTTGCCTCTCGTCACTCACGCACACACGCACGCACACACACACACGCACGCACGCACGCACGCACGCATGCATGTACAAATACACTTTATGCCCTTTTCCTCTCTCTCCCACACACACACACACACACACACACACACACACACACACTTTATGATGCTCTCTTCTGCTCTCTCCCACACCACACACTCAAACACTCTCTCCCTGTCTCTCCTGTGTGCGTGTGTGCGTGTGTGCATGCGTGCGTGTGCGTGTACGTGCGTGCGTGCGCGTGCGTGTGTGTGCGTGTGTGTGCGTGTGTGTGTGTCAGGTGAAGAAGACGTGGGAGGCCACGCTGAACACCATCCAGGACCTGGTGAGCCTGGAGGACTACGACGTGTCCGAGAGCTTCCAGCGTAGCCGCTCCACCGAGTCGGTCAAGTCCAGCGTGTCCGACACCTACCTGAGCAAGCCCAGCCTGGCCAAGCGCAGGGCCAACCAGCAGGAGACCGAGCTCTTCTTCTTCATGGTCAGTGTGTGTGTGTGTGTGTGTGTGACCAAGCTCTTCTACTTCATGGTCAGTGTGTGTGTGTGTGTGACCGAGCTCTTCTACTTCATGGTGAGACAACACTCTAAAAACTAACAGTTCTTCAGAGCGATGCCATAGAAGAACCTTTTTCAGTGCTTCAAATAAGTGTCAAGGCAACAGTTCTTTAAAGAACCATTTGGTGCCGATATGACATACCATAGCCCCTTATGATTTGAGGCTCTTAAGAACCATTTCCTGTGTGAAGTACATTTCACATACATGCAAAAAATAGTGTCATTAATGTTCATAATATGTCTTGCGCCATGTTTATAGAGGGCTCATGTGACCCTTATGTAGACATTATCCAATAAAGTATAACCTAAGTTTGACTGCGGCCAGTGCAGGGCTGAACTATGCGATATCCACAGCACAGGACAGGACAGGGGACATTCTCACAGACAGCCCTGGGCAGTACGAGCGTGTAGTTGCTGTTGTAAGACTAATTTCCTGTCTGGCCTCTCGGAGGAGGTGTTCCATATGCATGGGCAGTTGGTGTCCTGTGTGTGTGTGTGTGTGTGTGTGTGTGTGTGTGTGTGTGTGTGTGTGTGTGTGTGTGTGTGTGTGTGTGTGTGTGTGTGTGTGTGTGTGTGTGTGTAGTGGCCGGGCTGACCTGTCACCCAAAAAATTCACAAAAAGATGGGCTCGCTTAAGGGCCACGGTTCTGCCTGAGGTTTCTTCCTATACTTTAAATAATCCAATGCAAACAATCCAATGCAGAGTTTTTCCTCACCCCTGTCGCTCCTAAAGACAGTAGCAGGAACTGTCAGCAGTGTCTTGTGTTTTCCTGCCAAACTGTTGAAGCACTTTGAGCTACATCTTGTATGAATTGTGCTATGCAAACATGTATCATTGTTACTATTATTATTGTTATTATTAAAAAGGCACACACAGATTTCCGCCTGAGCATCATGTGCAGGCTCTGATTTTGAAATTTGATGTGACTCAGGCTCTAGTGGTCCCTTGCATAATTACACAGCAAAAACTGGAGAGTGAACATTTTAAGGTTGAAAATTTGGGAGTTAATTTTAACTCCCAGAGTGTAATTTTAACCCTTGCAGGTTTAAATAGCGGCCAGAGTCTAGAGGGGTTTATTTTTTTACACGTTGAAAGTGTTAATTTAACTCCGAAGAGAGTGGAGCTATATAAACCAACTCTGTGGGAGCCAATTCGACTCTTTACTGTGTACTTACGTACAAATGCACACACACATCACTTTGGGCCTAAGAAGATTTGTGTTTAGAATCAGAAGTATGTTTATTGGCAAGTCTCTACAACAACTAATGAATTCGGCTTGATGTAGGTGCATTGCAGATAACAGGATGGAAAACTCAAGATAAGACAGAGGTCAAAGATGGAAAGATTGAGGACAGACAGGAACACATTCATTTAAGTGTGTCTGACCTCTGTCAGGACAAGGAGGAGATGGAAATCTACCAGGTGTGACTGATGTGTGTGTGTGAGGCAGGCAGGAGATTTGTCTGTCTGTCCCAGTTTACCATTAGAGCGCCCCCTTCAGGAATTATGGCGAGAAAGCCAACGCCTAAAGACTGCAGTTACATCACATTACATTACATTACATTAATGTAATTTAACATAAATAGCAGTCATAGTGTGATGGTCTGTCTTGAATAGGTTGCGTTCTTTGATTGAGATTGATTGTTGCTGTTCTTTCATTGGTCTTTCACTGTAAGTATATTTCTAGGTTCCTAATAGACACTCAGATTCAAAACATCATTTCATCAGAGGTGTAATGAGGTTTCAGCTGCAGTTTAATTTCTCAGTAGGAAGAAGCAGCATCAGCATGATCAGTGGTGGATTTGTCAAACCTTGCATCACTGACAGTAAGCTCGGCGATCGATTAACGATGTCTGACTAGAGTGTGTGTGTGTGTGTGTGTGTGTGTGTGTGTGTTTTGTTTTTGCAGAAACTGCGAGAGCACCTGGAGGGAAGCAACCTCATCTCCAAGCTGCAGGCCAAGCATGACCTCCTGAAGAAGAGCATAGCAGAGGGTGCGTGCTCTCCTTCTTTGGAATTTCCCTTCTCTCTTTCTTTTTCTACAATTCCCTTCTTCTTTTTCTTTCTCCATTCTCTAACCCTCTGCCACACTGTCTTCTGTTTTTTCTTAAATCTCTCTTTCTCTCACTTCTCTCTTCATTCATTTCTTTAAATCTCTGTCCTCCCTTCTCTCGTTTTCTTTCTTTTTTGTGTGTGTATGTGTGTGTGTTTTGTTGTCATACACACAGGGCTAATTTTGTTTTTCCTGCCCACAGGTTATAGAGGAGATGTATTGACCACAAAGTGAGTATTGTATGGAGGATTATATATATGGAGGATTATGTGGAGTATTATATACAGTATGAAGTATTATATAAAGAAATGTAATTGTGTACCTCCTCTCCTCCCTCTCTCCTCTCCTCCTCTTTCCCCCTCTCCCTCTCTCTTTTTTCCTCTCCTCTGTCTCTCTCCTGTCCTCCCTCTCCTCTCCCCCTCTCTTATCCTCTCCTCCTCTCTCCTCTTATCCTCTCCTCTCTTAACCTGCCTTTCTCCTCTGCTCCTCTCTCCTGTCTCTCCTCCCCTACTCCTCTCCTCCCCTCCTCCTCCCTCCTCCTCTCCTCTCCTCTTCTCATTGCAGCCGTCGCCGCAACTCCCACAGCAGGCAGCAGGTGAGAACTATGTCCTGTCCATCCATCTTTCACCCCCTGTGTGTGTGTGTGTGTGTGTGTGTGTGTGTGTGTGTGTGTGTGTGTGTGTGTGTGTGTGTGTGCACTCACTTCTCCTACTGTGTGTGTGTGTGCACATGTGCTCGCTGCTCCTAGTATGTATGTGTGTGTGTGTGTGTGTGTGTGTGTGTGTGCTCACTTCTCCTACTGTGTGTGTGTGTGTGCACATGTGCTCGCTGCTCCTAGTATGTGTGTGTGTGTGTGTGTGTGTGTGTGTGTGTGTGTGTGCGTGCATGTCCACACTCATTCCCCACTGCTGCTGGATAATTAACATAAAAAATTGGGGTCAGTTTCTTCCGTGAGAAGTCTAAAGTCTTGACGAATAAGTCATGATATTTCTAGTTCTATTTCTAATGTCTGTGTAGTTCATGTGTTCACTAATAGCCTGTGTGTCCATACCCCAGTATGAAATATGTCCTATAGGTTTAGCCGCCTGCTTGTAATGCAGTGTGTGCGTTTTGTACCATTACACACAGTGTGGTTGTATGCATTTAGGTGTGTTTTATGGCTGCTGTTTGTGGTGGGGTAATAGAACTGTGATTTCTGCCCCGGTGTCTCACGCCCGCAGGAGCAAGGAAAAGCCATTCCCCTTATCGTGGAGAGCTGCATAAGATACATTAACCTGCACGGTCAGTTGCACGCACACACAAACAGACACACACACACAGGCACACAGGCACACACAGACACACAAGCACGGACGCACAAACACAGGCACACAAGCATACATACACACACACACACACACACACAAGCATGGACGCACACACACACACACACACACACACAAGCACGGATGCACACACACACACACAGATGCACACACGCACTCACACACTCACACACAAGTACACACACACAAACAAACACACACACACAAACACACACACACTCACATAAACAAACAAAAACATCATGATCTTTTGTCTGTCTGCAGGATTACAGCACCAGGGGATCTTCAGAGTCTCAGGATCTCAAGTGGAGGTCAACGACATCAAGAATTCATTTGAGCGGGGTTAGTAGCCCACACACACACACACACACACACACACACACACACACACACACACACACACACACACACAGATAAATTCTTATATTTCGGATACTTGTGGCCTTCAATTGCGATGTCATTTCGAGCTGTAACAGCTCATTTTCTAGTCTGAGTGCAAGATCTAAAATGGGATTTGTTGTTGACCTCTCGTTGCCTAGGAAACGACCCCTTGACGGACGAGGAGAACAGTCCAGACATTAACTCTGTGGCTGGGGTTCTAAAGCTCTACTTCCGAAACCTGGAGAACCCACTCTTCCCCAAGGAGCTCTTCAATGACATGATCGGCACCGTGCGTAAGTGGCACACCCAGACTGTGTATGTGTGTGTGTGCGTGTGTGTGTGAGATTCATTGTGTGTGTTTGTGAGAGATGCATTGTGTGTGTGTGTGTGTGTGAGAGATTCATTGTGTGTGTGTGTGAGATTCATTGTGTGTGTGTGTGTGTGAGAATCATTGTGTGTGTGTGTGTGTGTGTGTGTGAGAATCATTGTGTGTGTTTGTGTGTGAGAATCATTGTCTCTGTTTGTGTGACAGAATCATTACGTGTGTTTGTGTGTACTGTATGTGTGGGTGTGTGTTTGTGTATGATTCAATGTGTGTGTGTACTGTGTGCACATGGGGAAGTGTGTGGGCAGTATTTTAACAGTGTGTGTGTGTGTGTTACTGGTTGTGTGTGAGTGTGTGTGTGCTTTTTTTACATGTGTGAAATGAAACGATTGTAAAGAGGGCCAACGCAACCAAGGCTATAAACACTTCCTGCATCCTGGGAATTCTTATCTTGTGTGTGTGTGTGTGTGTGTGTGTGTGCAGGCATAGAGAGTCTGTATGATCGGGCCCTGAGCATCCGTAAGCTCCTGACGACGGCCCCCCGCACCTCCATGGTGCTGATGAGATACCTCTTCGCCTTCCTCAACCAGTGAGTGCAGCTGTCTCTCTATCTCTCTTTTTCTTCCTCTCTCTGTCCTCTCCTCTCACCTCTCTATTCTATCTCTCTTTCTGTCTCTCTCTCTTTCTCTCTCTCTCCTTCTTTGCCTTCCTCAACCAGTGAGTCCTCTCCTCTCTCCTCTCTAATCTATCTTTATTTCTCTCTCTCTCTCTCTCTTCCTTAACCAGTGAGTCCTCTCCTCTCACTTCTATTCTTTCTCTCTCTATCTCATCAACCACTGAGTCCTCTCCTCTCTATTCTGTCTCTCTTTCTCTCTCTCTCTCTTCCTCAACCAGTAAGACCTCCCCTCTCTCCTCTCTCCTCTATTCTATCTCTCTCTCTCTCTTCCTCAACCAGTGAGTCCAGCTGTCTCTCTATTTTTCTTTTTCTTCCTCTCTCTGTCCTCTCATCTCACCTCTCTATTCTATCTCTCTTTGTCCTCCCCTCTCACCTCTATTTTATTTCTCTTTCTGTCTTCCTCAACCAGTAAGTCCTCTCTTCTCACCTCTCTATTCTATCTCTCTTTCTCTCTCTCTCTCTTCCTCAACCAGTGGGTCCACCTGTCTTTCTATCTCTCTTTTTCTTCCTCTCTCGGTCCACTCATCTCATCTCTCTATTCTATCTCCCTTTATCTCTCTCTTTCTTTTTCTGCCTGCCTTCATTTCCCTTTTGATTTCTCTGTCACTTTCTCACTCTACATTATTGTCTCTCTTTCATTCCATTTCTGTTTTTGTCTCTTTCACTCTCTCTTTCTCTCTCTCTCTCTCACTCACTCACTCACTCACTCACTCTCACACTCTCTCTCACTCTCTCACTCACACACACACGCACACACACACACATACACACACACACAGACACACACACACATTTTGCTTCCTTGCTCTTTCTTACATCCCTTTGTAAAGCTTTCTTGCTTTTCCGCTTCCATTTTGTTTCTCTCTTGTGTTCACTCAGACTGTTTATTACAAAACTCTTCTATTCCTTTCTGCTTCTCATTTCCTCTTTTCTCTTCTCATTCTGACCTCTTTTCATCACACACTCCCCCTTCATCTCCTTCGCTTTCACCCCCCCGACCCCCCCCCACCACACACACACACACACACCACCACCCTCGACCCCCCACCACCCCAGACCACGATGCCTTTCTGGAACATTCTATTGTTCTACGCTCATTTTCATTTTCTTCTTCTCTGACTCATTTTTCTCTCTTTGTGGTCCTGTCACACTCGACAAACACATGTACACACACACACACACACACACACACACACAAACACACATGCATAAGTGTGACTGTGTGTGTGTATGTGTGTGTGTGTGTGTGTGTAGTTACTTTCTCACAAATTTCTACTGTACCTCCAACCCCGTGCCAGTTGGCGCACACAGACAGAAGAGGATGTAAGGAGTGTGTGTGTGTGTGTGTGTGTGTGTGTGTGTGTGTGTGTGTGTGTGTGTGTGTGTGTGTTAGGGAGTGTGTGTGTGGGAATGTGGGAGGGAGGTGTTGAGGGTAAAAGGCGTCAAAAGCAGCCTTCTATTCTGGCTACTTCACTTCAATTTCACTGCCACCAGCATCACCACTCCCACCCCCACCGCCATCATCTCTCTCACTGCACCACCACCCCCACCCTCATCACTACCATCACCCCAACACCCCCACCGCCACCATCTCTCTCACTGCACCACCACCACCCCATCAGCACCATGACCACCCCCATCACTACCACCACCACCACCATCCCCATCACTACCACCCCCACCCCCATCACTACCACCACCCACACCCTCATCACGACCACCCCCACCACCACCACCATCCCCATCACTACCACCCCCACCCCCATCACGACCACCCCCACCCCCACCACTACCACCACCATGCCACCATCTCTCTCACTGCACCACCACCACCCCATCACCACCACGACCACCCCCATCACTACCACCACCGCCCGCCACCATCTCTCTCACTGGCGTACCTAAAGCACATGGGATTAACCTCTTAGAGTCCAGTGCAATCCAGTGCAGACTGCAGCGAGATCCATTCAGGCCACTACACCACAGACGTGTTTAATCCAGCACCATGGGAAAGCCCCTCAATCCTTTTGTCTGAGTCAGACATGCAAACCAGTGTTATTTATTGAAATCCTGTTGTTTTTAGACTCAAGAATCCTTTAATATGTAACACATGATACATGTGGTGGGGATGGGGGTCAGTGATGTCTTGTTGTTTTGAGAACATCTCTGTTTCTGAGTATGTTTTGGCCTGTTTTAGGGCTTTGTTCAGACAGGATAGTGAAGAGAGTGACAGGAAGTGAGTCGGGGAGAGAGAGATAGACGGAGTAGGGTTTGGGAAATGACCACAGGCAACAAGATTTGAACCTGGGTCGCCATAAGCACTGGCCCATTCATGGCTGCTCTAACAGTTGTGTACAAATTACTTATTGAAACAGTTCTTTACATTACATTACATTATATTTAGCAGACACTTTTGTCCAAAGCATCCAAGGTCCAATTCTTACTTTCAATATTTCATCCTGGTTCAATTCCACCCCTTGTCAAGAACAAATCTAAGCTATGTAGGATCGTTAATCAAGCAAGTAAAATAATTGGGTAAAATCAAACACAGCTCTCTGTACTACACACTCAATCAGCACAAAGGAATGCCAAGGGCATCATTGCTGACCCCACCCACCCCCTGCACGAGACTGTCCATTTATTACTGTCAGGTCACCGTTGCAAAGTCCTCTGCTTCAGAAGGAACATCTACTGTAACTCATGTATTTCCACTGCCATCAAAGTCCTAAAAAGCAATGCCTCAGCCTCCTAGCGCCCCCCCCCCCCCCCCCCCCCTTCTTTCCTAACTTATTTATTGCAGAAGTCACTTTCAGTTTGTCTCAGTAGTACTGTTTGTGTGGCATTGTCTTGTTTTGTCTCTGTTTGAGAGTCGTGCCTAAGAGAGTTGTCTGTCACGACAGACAATAAAGTTTCTCTGATTTTGATTATGAACCACTGGGCCTCTGCATCCCCATAAAGTTATGTCATGGCTTTCCTCACAAAAACAACAGTAAATGTGTCTTCTGTGGCAGCCTCTGAATGCCCAGTGTTGCCTCATTATCATATGAGGAGTCCACAGAAATAAACAGGCATAATCATAAAATACAGAAACTTGTATTTTAATATGCAATTTAGAACTTTAATTTTAGATTTGATTAGTACTGTTGAAGTAAGTACTGTTTTAAAATGCTTTTAGCTCGAGACTATGCTCGTCTATCCACAGGATTACTTCTGAAAAAGCTGCTGTTTCAATACAACTACCAATAGGGGAAGTAACTTGAAAAATGTAGTTTTGTGACATTTTTCCCGTGGACTCCTCATATGTTGTACTGTAGCATATGAGCTGATCTAACTGATGCACTATATAGAGCACTTTGCAGGGAATTACACAGTGGCCTACATAGTGGACATTTTGGACAGAGTTATTGATTTTTGCCCTATCTACGCTGAATTTTGATTGGATGACCTTTTGACCTTTCACCCCTGCCCCTGGCCCTGTGCAATCTGTCCCTGTACAGCGATGAGAACATGAACTATCTATCTATCTATCTATCTATCTATCTGTCTATCTGTCTATCTGTCTATCTGTCTATCTGTCTATCTGTCTATCTGTCTATCTGTCTATCAGTCTGTCAGTCTATCAATCTATCAATCAATCTATCAATCATTCTCTCTAATGTAATCTATCTATTAATGTAATGTAATCTATCTGTTAATCTAATGTAATGTATCTATCTGTGCAGCCTGTCCCAGTACAGTGACGAGAACATGATGGAGCCGGGTAACCTGGCGATCTGCTTTGGTCCGACGCTGATGCCCACACCTGAGCTCCAGGACCAGGTGTCGTGCCAGGCGCACGTGAATGAGGTCATCAAGACCATCATCATCCACCACGAGACCATCTTCCCCGACCGCAAGGAGCTCGACGGACCGCTCTACGAGAAGTGCATGAGCGCCACCGAGTACTGGTGAGTCTGTGTCTGTGTGTGTGTGTGTGTGTGTGTGTGTGGGTCAGTGTATGCATAAATTGTTTGTTTTGGGGGATACCTGGTATTTGTGTGTGTTGTTTTTTTGTGGGTCACCTAGTTTGTGCGTGTTGTGTGTCCCTGTGTATATGTGCATATGCATAATTTGTTTGTTTTGTGGGTTACCTAGTTTGTGTGTGTGTGTGTGTGTGTGTGTGTCCGTGTGTGAGTCCATGTGTTTGTGTGTGTGTCCATGTGTGTATGTGTGAACATGCATAATTTGTTTGTTTTGTGGGTTACCTAGTTTGTGTGTGTGCGTGTGTGTGTGTCTCCATGTGTGTATGTGTGAATATGCATAATTTGTTTGTTCTGTATGATGCCTAGAGAAGATGAGACTTCATTGGATGGGAGTTACTCAGATAAACCTGTTTGTTGTTATTTACTGTTGGTCAGGACCCCGTGGTTATGCATTTGTTTATGGAAGCATACCTGCCTTTACTAATTTAACACCGCCAAGATGGCAGTGCATGGGAACAATCCCTTGTTTATGTGAAGTTGGCTTGTGTGATTTTGTGTATTTGCACTCTGAATAACATGCCTTGTGTTTGTCTGTATTGCCTCTCTCTCCTCTCTTCTTTTTCATTCTCTTTCTTTCCTTTTTTTCTTTCCTATCTCCCAATTACCTCCCCTCTTCTCCATTCTCTTCCACTCTCTCTCTCTCTCTCTCTATCTCTCTCTCTCTCACACACACACTCTCTCTCTCCCTCTCTCTCGCTCTCTCTTCCTCTCTCTTCCTCTCTCTTTCTCTCTCCCTCTCTCCCTCTCTCTCTCCCTCTCTCTCTCTCTCTCTCTCCCTCTCTCTCCCTCTCTCCATCCCTCTCCCTCTCTCTCTCTCCCTCTCTCACACTCTCTCTCTCCCTCTCTCTCTCTCTCTCCCTCTCTCTCTTTCTCTCTCCCTCTCTCCCTCTCTCTCTCTCTCTCCATCCCTCTCCCTCTCTCTCTCTCTCTCTCTCTCTCTCTCTCTCTCTCTCTCTCTCTCTCTCTCTCTCTCTCTCTCTCTATCTCAGTGAGAGTCCCTACAGTGAGTCTGGAGCACTGGAGGAGGGAGAGCAAGATGGA
>CM059275.1:19051853-19081853 GCA_030347295.1 Setipinna tenuifilis
CACACACACACACACACACACACACACACTGTCCTCATAACACAGAGCTTGGCCTGGATATTTAATCCAGACTGTCTGCCTCTGCCACACACTCGTGCACACACACACACACACACACACACACACACACACACACACACACACACACACAGACAGACACACGCACACACAGAGACACACACACACACACAAACTCATGCCCACACACACACACATACACACACTCACACATGCTCTTACACTTACACACACACAGAAGACTGTGTGTGCCCTCAAGAGATGAAAAATGTTTAATATCAACATCCCTCTGGGTTACACACACACCCACTCACATACTTATTTCTCAACTATTATTTATGTTCCTTTCCGCTCCCTCCCTCCCCTGTCTCTCGCTTTCCCTCCTTCTGTCTCTCGCTCCCCCTCCGCTCTTTTTCCCCATCTCTCTCTCTCTTCCTCTCTCTCTCTCTCTCTCTCCCTCTGTCTCTCTCCCTTTCTCCCACTCTTTCTCCCTCCCTCTCTCCCCCCTCTCTCTCTCCCTCTCTCCCCCTCTCTCCCTCCTCTCTCTCCCTCCCTCTCTCCCCCCTCTCTCTCTCCCTCTCTCCCCCTCTCTCCCTCCTCTCTCTCCCTCCCTCTCTCCCCCTCTCTCTCTCCCTCTCTCCCCCTCTCTCCCCCCTCTCTCTCTCCCTCCCTCTCTCCCTCCCTCTCTCCCCCCTCTCTCCCCCCCCCTCTCTCCCCCCTCTCTCTCTCCCCCTCTCTCCCTCCTCTCTCTCCCTCCCTCTCTCCCCCTCTCTCTCTCCCTCTCTCCCCCTCTCTCCCCCCTCTCTCTCTCCCTCCCTCTCTCCCCCCCTCTCTCCCCCCTCTCTCTCTCCCCCCTCTCTCTCTCCCCCTCTCTCTCTCCCCCTCTTTCCCTCCTCTCTCTCCCCCCTCTCTCCCTCTCTGTGTCCCTGCAGGAGATAGAGGAGACGGTGGCAGCGGCCCTGAGTGGTCTGCGTGTGCTGGAGAGGCAGTCTGGTGGTGGTGGGGGTGGCAGTGGGGGTGGTGGGGGGGGCAGTGTGTGTGTGTCCGAGCGCACCCCAGTGGCCAGTGTGTGTGTGCTGGACCGCCCCCCTAGTGGGGGCGGGGGGGGCAAGCAGGCCCCCGACCTGGTGCTGGACACCCTGGAGCAGGTCAAGAACGGCCCCCCCGTGGCCCCCACAGGCTCCACCCCCTCCAGCCTCTCCAGCCCATCTGATTCGCCGAGCCCCATGAGCCCCATAGGCTCCTCCCTCCCGCCCCTGCCGGGCCCCGCCTCCCGCAGAAGCTCCGCCCTGTCCGAGCCGCCGGTCACCTTCGAGCCCGTGACCTTTAACCCCGTGTCCATCGGCCGCCCGCCGGCGCTGAGGCCCAAGCCGCCCGTCATGCCCAAAAGCCACACCCCCTCCCAGCAGCCCTCCCCCACACAGCACCTGCCCCCTGACAAGTCCGGCACCATGTGAACACGTGGCATCGGAACCGGGGACCAGGACCAGGACTGGACCAGAATGGATTGGATTGGCTGGAACTGGACTGGACCGGATCTGATTGGCTGGAACTGGACTGGATGAGATTGGATTGGCTGGACTGGAGGGGGGTGGGGAGTGGGGCGGGATCAGGGCTTAGGCCCTAGTCACGACTGTTGTACAAAGACGACTGTAGGGCAGGTAGCTGCTTGGTCTGATAGATTTAGCCAGTAAAGACAAAAAAAAATGTGCCATGTGCTATTTAGGTGGGTGTGTGTTCCCTCCGTGTGTGCAGCCATGTGTGTGTGTTTTTGTGGTTGTGCTTCCTGCCCCTAAAGATTCAGAAACGTATATACACACAAACAAACACACACTTAGACACACACAGACACGCACACACTGAGGGATCTGTGTACAGGACTAGCACCCAAAGTATCCGGAAAACAGTGGTTTAGGTGTTCATGGGAAATGTAGTGTTTCAGTGGAGTGTGTTTAGTGATGTGAATGTTAGGGCCTTACTGCCACAGAGAGATCAAATCTGCTGCTCCCAGGGTTTCTTTTTGATTGGCCGAGCAAGCTGCTGTGTTTCCATGGTTTCGTTTGGTTGGCAGGAAAACGCTGCTATATTCCCATTTGCTTTTGTTTTGATTGGCTGGAAGAAGCTGCTATATTCCTCATGGTTGCATTTGATTGGGTAGGATAGAAGAAGCTGCTATTTTCTCATAGGAATGTTGAATTGGCTGATGATGGGGAAAGTAAGCTGGTGTTTTTTGATTGGTGAAATGGTTTGGCTCACAGGAAGAGAGAGGGCTGATGGGTACTGTAGTCAGTAAGCTTTATTCAAAGCCACGTGGTGCATACACATGGCATCCTTGAGTGCCAGACACTGAATGTATTACTCCTGAATGTTTCTTTTTGCTTTTTTTTGTTTTGTTTTTTTTTTACAAATGATTTTTTAGACGGATTCACACACAGCCTTCATTACCGTGGAGACGCCTTGGTGACCGTAGAAATGTTTAGGACCGCAGTCCTTTATATCACAGAAAAAAAAATCCTGTCATCCTGTTCATTTAGTCATTTTGAGGAAACACAATTTCTTTTTAAAATCTCAAACTACCCCTGCACACACAGATACATAACACACTCAACCACACATACACCTGCACATTCTCACACACACACACACACACACACACACACAAACACACATACACACACACAAAGCCCTTTCACAAGCTTCGATACACAGCCTTGTTGATGTGGCCTAAATCCACAGCCTGAGGACTCACTGGGTACGCTGCTGTTGCATCATGGGACATTTGGACCTCCCGGGCTTCCATCGCCGACAGCAACCATGGCTTGCTAGCGTTTCTCCCTCTGAGGACCAATGGCACGTCGCCGTTTCGACCAATACAAACATCCCGCGTACTTCCACTGTATGTGCCTGTGTGTGCTTTTGTGAAAGCAAGAGTGAGGTGACCTGTTTTCAGACCTATCCATGACAACATTCCTTCACTTGTAGGTCCTCTGTGTGTGTGTGTGTGTGTGTGTGTGTGTGTATGTGTGAGAAATGGAGTTTGAGAGTCTGTATATATGCACTTGTTGCTGTGTGTCTGTGTGTATGTGTGTGTGTGTGTGTGTGTGTGTGTGTGTGTGTGTGTGTGAATATGAATATATGTGTGTGGGAGTCTTCTACCTAAGCTATTTGTCTCGGTTTGCAAAATGTAACATAAGTGTGTTAATTAACAGAACCAGTCTGAGGAGTATAACTCTGTGTGCGTGTTTGTGTGCGTGTTTGTGTGTGTGTGTGTGTGTGTGTGTGTGTGTGTGTGTGTGTGTGTGTGTTCAAGCCATACACTTGCATGCCTGGTTGTGTACGCAAGTGATAACACTTGGCATGCGTGTGTGTGTGTGTGTGTGTGTGTGTATGTGTGTGTGTGTGTATGTGTGTGTGTGTGTGTGTTCTCTCTTGGTGCTCCACCCCCCCTGGGCTAAACTGCGTGGACAGGTGGGGTTTGGTTGTGTTCAGGAGTGTTGGCTTACGGCCAGCGTTGCAGCCTTTTACACCACCACCAACAGCAACAATACCTTAACAATACCTTAACTCTTCTGATTGAAGCCAATAGACACTCTCCAGACAACAGACCCAAAGTCAGTAGACCCTCTTTAGTTAACACACCTACACCCAACACACCCTCTCTAGTCAACAGACCTAAAGTCAGTAGACCTTCTCTAGACAACAGACCTAAAGTCAGTAGACCCTCTTTAGTTAACACACCTACACCCAACACACCCTCTGTAGTCAACAGACCTGAAGTCAGTAGACCTTCTCTAGACAACAGACCTAAAGTCAGTAGACCTTCTCTAGACAACAGACCTAAAGTCAATAGACCCTCTTTAGTTAACACACCTACACCCAACACACCCTGTCTAGCCAACACACCTAAAGCCAACAGAGTCTCTTTAGTCAACAGACCTAAAGTCAGTAGACCCTCTCTGGTCAACAGACCCAAAGCCAACAGACCCTCTCTAGTCAACATACCTGAGTATTACTCGCCATCTTGCACAGGTCAAAGGTCACTCGCATCCCCTGAGTGACCATAGTGGTTGCGCACAGCTGAACCACCTGAACACAGTATCTGCCCATCATGTCTATGGGGTGGGGGGTTGGGTACACAGGAAAGTGCCTTTGGGTAAGACCCCCCCTCTGTGTGTGTGTGTGTGTGTATATGTGTGTCTGTATGTGTGCGTGTATGTCTGCTTATATGTGTGTGTGTGTGTGTGTGTGTGCGCGAGTGTGTGTGTGTGTGTGTGTGTGCGCGCGAGTGTGTGTGCGTGTGTGTGTGCACTCTAACCTCTCTGAGCAGTAGTGCTGTGAGTGTGATAACATTTAAAGATAGAGCTCTTTCCAAACAGTCATTAAAATGAATGAATAATATAATAAGTATATAAACAGTTAATCCATTGTGATGTTGCACTTTTATGTATAGGACTGTGTGTTCGGCATGTGACCTTATAAAATCATGTTCCAGTGCATTGTAATGGGTGTCTCTATGAATGTCTTTGAAATAAAGGAAGTGCTTCTTTCAACATGACAAATATTTGTATGTTTGTTTATTTGTGCACCCATGTGTGTGAATCGATTTTCCAAAAGCATTTAAGGCTGCAGGTCATCAATCTGCAATCCATTAGTTGCGTTATAACTGTTGTAATAATTACTGAGGTAAACTTCACATCATTTCTGCCCAAAAAATCAAAGTGCATGTACAGTTGTGCTCATAAGTTTACATACCGTGGCAGAATTGATGTTTTCTTAACCATTTTTCATACTTTTCATGAAACTTTTCTTGCACTTATGGTTAGTGTGGGCTGAAGCCATTTATTGTCAAACACCTGTGCTTACTTTCTTTAAATCATAATGACAACAGAAGCTACCCAAATGACCCTCTGAAAAATGGTTGAGAAATCATCAATTCTGCCAGGGTGTGTACACTTATGAGCACAACTGTATATAATCAATAGAGAAGGGAGCTTGTTTTTTCTCTTCAAGTACATCCACTGAAAATAAAACCTATGTAAGTCCATGACACCAGTAAAACAGACTAAAAGTCAAACAGCAGCCCTGAAAGAGGTCTTGTGGGACGGTTGTTGCTCTGGTAAAAAAAAACCTCACAAAGTTGCTGTCTCCTTTAAAACGTCCTACAAGTTCTGTGAACATATATAGAAGCGCCTTGCACACTGAACCGGTGTGGGTGACATTGCTGTGTGAGGTCTCTGACATGTGGTTTGCTGTTTATCCGTGGCCTGTAGAGAATACAATCTGCGCTCTCGGTGTGCTGTCGAAGCGCGCCAGGTGACGACCTTCACTTGCGTTTTGCTGAAGTCTGTGTTTCGCTGTTCTGGCTGACCTGAGCCATCTAAAAACGGCCCAACTTTCTGTGTGGGTGTGTGTGGGTGTTATTCACACTTCTCTCACCTTTGCAGTCTCACACACAGACACTAATAATAACACTGGCCGATGGATAAGCTGACGTCAGTGTGTGTGTGTGTGTGTGTGTGAGAGCTGCGGATGCATACCTTCACCTCTCCTCTGCTCTGTGTGTGTTCATCTCTGCAGAAACATGAGCGCAGGAGAGCCAATCTAATAAAAAACTACAACTCCCACAAGGCATCTGTGTGTACTGAGCGGCTGCTGCCTCCATATGCCCTTGACTGGTGTGTAATATGGGATGTGCTGTGTTGTGCACCTGCATTTGTGTGTAAAAGACACAAAAAATGGGAGCTGAAGACATCAGTGTGTGTTTTCCGGTGTACTCGGCTGCACTGACTGTGTGTTTTCTCTGTATCTTCAAGATATGAAATATGTACAGATTGCTTTTCTCATCGATTTCACTGCACCTGCAAGCATGAGCAAATTTGTGCTGTGGCGTGAGTAGCTATGCTCTGGCGCCACCTCCTGGTTGATCACGTCATTTTTTTGTGATGAAGTCATTGTATGTAAAACAGTAGCCTAGCTATACCTAATGCACAGTCGTGAAAATATGTAATCTTAAATGTATGGTATGGTAGGTCGCCTTTAACCAAACACTACTTTTTAGTGAATAGAATGCAAATTTAAAATGTGTGTTAAAATGAAGTTGCTGAAGCGACCATACACAGTAAACAAGCACACACAAATACAGTCTTTAGGGTGATGTTATTCTGATAAATTCAAAACTTTATTTTGAGTCTCCAGAACATAAATATCTCAATCAATCAAGCATTCTGGGCACTTAAAACATTCATTATTTTAAAAGAAACCTTAAAGTAATCACAGATGTTTTTAAACATAGCAGCAACTGCTTGGAAAAGGTAAAGTGAAAGAATACTTAGTTAGTTTAGTCCTTTCTCCCATAGACAGTGGAGACTAAAAGATCAAGTAAAAAGAGCAAATGTGCACGAGTGTGTGAGGTAACCATGACCTCACCAGCACTGCAGCAACCTGCTTTGGTCAGAAATCAAGAAGGCAAGCGGCTGCCCATATATGCACATGGAGCAACTGGACCACTAGATGTTCAGAGTAATCGTTTTAAAAACAAAACAAAAAAAATATGTTTTTTAAAACATACACACATTTCGGTGTGTGTTATTTCAAGCAAAAAGGCTCAGCGACATTTTAGACTAAACACCAAAGCGACTTCACATCTGTACTCACTGCAGTATCTGTGGAGCCAATCAATGTCTGAAGACACTACAATCTGGCTCCATGTAAGCACTGTAGGCCTACAAGTGTGTGCGTGTGTGTGTGTGTGGGCATCTGTGTGGATTTAGTAGGTAACTGTATAATTATTTAAGAGTAAGGAGTGTGTGTGTGTAAAGAGGGAGGGCACTTGTATACAGTATGTGAGTGTGTATATACTCAAGAGTAGAGTGCAGTGTGTGTCTGTTGAAATGGGAGGTCATCTGTGTTAATGTACTATGTGAGTGTGTAAATACTCAAGAGTGTGTTTGTTTGTGTATGTGCTATGTACTATGCATGTGTAAATACTCAGAGCGTGTGTGTGTGTGTGTGTGTGTCTGTAGGAAGGTGGTGATGTAGGAGTCCTTGTCCAAACACCGTCCGTCATGTATGCATATATGTATGTGTGTGTATTTGTGCAATCATGCATCTGACCTGTGTATGGCATCTACACCCTTCTCTATGTGTATGTTGTATGTGTATGTGTATGTGTGTGTGTGTGTGTGTGTGTGTGTGTGTTTGTGCGTGTGTACGTGTGTGTGTGTGTGTGCGTGTGTGCGCATCAGCCCTTCGACCCCGGCTTGAGCCAGCTGAAGGCCTTGGTGTTCCGCAATGAGCTGGTGATCTCCAGGAGAAACGCAGTGATGTACGAGTCCTTCTCCGACCTCCGCCCGTCGAAGATGACCACCAGCGTGAAGTGCGGCTCAGGCCTGGCCAGGAAGTAGGTGCTCTGGACCTTGTCGTCGTAGAAGTGCACCACCTTGTCCAGCGCGTTGAGCTCGCCGGCGCGGTCGCTCATGATCATGATAACGTTGGGCCAGTGTGTGACGGGCCGCTCACCTGCGGGAAGTGACACCACGGCGGGGAACTGGTCCACCCCCTTGGGCGGCTCGCGGTACGAGTGCGGGTGGTGGTAGCCGTGGCCCTGGAAGCTCTCCTGGCCCCGGTTGTCGAACACGAGGGACACGCTCGCAGCGTCGTGCTTGCGGATGAAGGCCGAGGCGCGGCCGTAGTAGTCGGGCGTGGTGCGGGCGGTCAGCGCCTTCATCTCCGACGCCGCCGTCTGCCGGCTGAGCGCCTCGTGGAAGTAGAAGCTGAACTTGGCCAAGAGCGCCCCCTGCAGTCGCTGCAGCCACACGTAGAGGTGCGGGGGCTGGGCGGCCTTGGCGGACTGGCCGCTGCTGAACAGGTGCTTGCGCGTCTCCCGCTGGCGCTCGAAGAGCTGGGCCCAGGCGTGCAGCTTGGTGTGGGCCGCGTGCAGGCACAGCAGCGCGGGCAGGAAGCGCCACTCGCACACCTCCACCTGGCAGCGCAGCAGCTGCACCAGCACATCCAACTCCAGCTGGAAGCAGCCCTCCACACGGCCCAGGATGGGGTGGTGGAACCTGGGGGGGGTGTAGATACCATACACAGGTCACACAAATGCACAAATGCACAAACACACACACACACACACACATGCACACATTCACATTCTGTTTGCTCCACCTACTTACAACTCGTGCTCAGATTCAGTAAACAGCTAGTCGCCGTGATTTGGACAGAAGACATAACTTCATACACAAACACACACACACACTCACTTGGAGCTGTACTTGTGCAGGATGGTCTCAAGGATGCTGACCAGCTCCTCGGAGTTCACCGTCTTCTGGTTGGCCTGCGCGTACATCTTCTCGTAGAAGTCGGCGATCTCGGTGCGCGCCTGCGTGAAGTGGCACAGCTGCTCCGCCAGGTGACACAGCAGGTCCTCCAGGAAGGGGGCGGAGCCGGAGGACGAGGACGAGGGCGGGTTGCGCCCCATGGCCACCACCTTCTTCAGCTCGTTGAACACAGAGGTGTAGATGGTCCTGATGGAGTCCTTCCGGCTGAAGAACGACTGGCCCCCTGGTTCAAATCACAGTCATACACTTAAACAGGTACATATGCAAATTCACATGTGTGTGTGTGTGTTTGTGTGTGTGTGTGTGTGTGTGTGTGAGAGAGAGAGAGAGAGAGAGAGAGAGAGAGAGAGAGAGAGAGAGAGATCCCACACACACATTCACTCTGAAAACTCTTACTGACTGTCTCAATTCAATTCAAGTGAGCTTAATTGGCCAGACAAATAGTTCATTACATTGCCAAAGCAAAACAACACATTATGATAAACATACATGCATGTTGCATGTGTGTGTGTGTGTGTGCATCTCTCTCTCTCTCTCTCTCTCTCTCTCTCTCTCTCTCTCTCTCTCTCTCTCTCTCTCTCTCTCTCTCTCTCTCTCTCTCTCTCTCTCTCTCTCTCTCTCTCTCTCTCTCTCTCTCTCTCTCTCTCTCTCTCTCTCTCTCTCACACACACACACATAAAAGATTATTTATATAAAAACAGAAACTTCATTGCAGTCTATATTAGGAGTGCTAGAAAGACACCAACTACCACACCTTCAATTGCTGTCAAAATATATACATTTCTGGTCAGACTGGCAATCATGCTTTATTGACCTTTAAAGTACAAAGTACCAAAGTACCTTAGTGATTCTAGTCCTGCTTTGTGTTTGTTGTGTCCATTGATATTTTGTGCAACATCAGAACAACCACCCACGTGACCCACCCAAACCCAGACACAGTTTTGCAGAACGAATTCCCTGCTTACAGAATGGCAATTTAACACATTCTACACATGTTCTATATTCCTGTAGTAAATGTGAATTTGTATGTAAGTATATTTCTGGTTAATTATTTATATGGGGAAGCTAATGCTAAAACAAATGGTAGACTCGGATTGGAGTTCCCTATGTCATATTTTATAACATAATTTCACATAATAGGCTGCTTGGCTAGCCCTATTCTTTCACAAAAAAAAATCAGTATGTCCATACCCAATTTCTGACCGAGGAACGTCATGTTGTGGTAGGCTTTCTCTGCGGCAGCGAGATGGGCGAGGGCGGCGAGCAGAGAGGCCCATATCGGACCAGCGCTCTTGCTAGTATCCTTCTCCTTCTCCACGTAGTCCTTCGCCCGGTCGAACGTGAACATCCCCAGCTGGGTAAAGAAGCTTTCCAGTATCGCCTGCTCCCTCGGCACTGGTCGCTGATCATCGTTTTTCGCCGCCTCCGTCATGTTTTAAAATAATACATATGGTAGTAGAGAACACTATGCACAACTCAGCACCAGCTAGCTGGCTAGCTAGCGGTTAGTTTGACAGTAGCTAGCAAGCATATCGCCAGTGCATTGGTTCACATTCTGTTTGCTCTATCTACTTACAACTCGTGGTCAGATTCAGTAAACAGCAAGTTACCGTGATTTGGATAGAAGACATGACTTCATGAGACTCAACGACTTTTTTAGGCAAACGTGTTTGTTGTGGACCACATCACTGAACCCCACACCCCATCTTGGTTGTGTGACAACAATACGGCAAGCGACACGGGACAGTGAAAACGCGCAACCAAATAACAGCACTGGCACTCCATGGTTGGCTACAATGTCACATCAACAAACAGAACAACTGAACAGAAAACTAACAGTTTTCGGCAGATTTGTAGTTCAGCGGTACATTTTAAAGGCCCCAAAGCCGTCTTTCATGCCACTTACTTCTGTTTGAAGACTGTTCCTCTTTGTGAAAGTTGTCATGTTCAGTCCAACGCTGTATGTGCCAACAATCATAGCTTTGGTCTTTTATGTCTTAATCTATTTGACTGGACAGTGTGTAGGCCTAACCATGAAAGGGCTGAGTTGTTGTCCACCTCAAGCAAGGCTGCTGTTTTATTAAGTCGCAGGAATTGGCTAAAGCTTGATGTCTAGCATTAGTTCTCTTGCAGTGGACAGACAGGATTCCAGCGTCTCACATGCAACCACCACTCACGTGCTTCAATGTGATGTGGTAGACTGCAGGTCCTCTTATCAGTTAGGCTTGACAGTAATTAGAGAATGTTTTATTCAATATTGTCGGGGTTATGAAGATGTAGTAATGTAAACTTTAAATGTGTTTTAAATGTATTTAAGCTATCGTGGAATTAGGGAAACGACTTCAAAGACAAATTGTAGAAGGCCCACATTTCTACATGAATGAGCATACCCGTAAGCCTGCTAACTCATGTCAGGATTGTCCAAATATAAAGCATATGATTGTATTTGTCATTCTCCCTAATCACCATGCTAAGCTTGCATCAGTGTCGTATTGCAACATCTAGCTGCAATCTACGAAGTAGGAAGAATATATTTGGTAGGCTATACGCCTCCTGCAGCGGGGCGAAATAAATCCTACAAAAATAGCCAACCTTTAATGACCGACGGCAGCAGTGCTTTGAACGCTATTCGGGCAGGGCATGGATGCTGGAAAAACGCCTCCTTCTTGGGGGCGAGTCCGCCAACCCGATGCATCAAAACGCGAGTTTCCGCTTTCGCCAGCTGGAGTCACTGCACGGCACTGAATTCCGGTCGGTTGGGGTGCACAAGTACCTCAAAATAAAATGTCGAACTACGCCAGAGTCATTCATCATGCCACCAGTATATTGTGCTGCAACAAAGGCTCCATGGATCTGCTGCAGCTCTATCGCAAAGTCTACCAGCGTTTTGAAATCGAGGAGGACGATTTCTGGTACATTGTCAAGAAATGCCCTAGGTTCGCTGTGGTGAAACCCAGGGAGACAACAGGAGAGTGGGGGTCTGACTGCATCATTGTTGCCAAAACATCTCTTCGCCTCTGCAAAAACTACTCAAAGCAAGAATGTGCGGACTGTCAAGAACTCCATCTTTGCAAATATTTTGTCTACGGAAACTGTCGATACGGCAAAGGCAGGTGGGTGGTTTTAGCCACATACTATAGGCTACAACACAATGAAGTCGTTAGGTTTCGTTTCTGGTGTGATTTTTGTGGAAACAGTCACGACAACGGTACCAACTGTTAGGCCGACCCCAGTATTTTGTGGGTGTAGCAGTCTAAGGTGTTGTTTTCTTTCAGAATCAGGACCAACGTCACACCTTCTCTCTCCTGATTTGGGAATGGCGGAGTGGCAAGTTGGCATATCTTTCAACTAGTCTATAATTACATTCCATTAATTAATAGCCTCACAGCGGTTGGTCCGGTAGACCTTATTTTAGCACTGTATCACAAGGGGTAGCGCCATCGCGACACAGGGAAATAAGTTTGTACACAGGTTGCTGGTATCCACAACAAAGGTAGCCCTGGCATATTTTGGGTGCTGATGATAGACGCGACAATTATGCAATTATGCCCAAAGCTGTGTGTCGTCACCGGGGTGGGGAAGCTTGAACTCTACCTCCACACCTATCTACCTATTCTAAATCCGACTTAATTCGTTAACCTAGGCTGTTATATTTAGCAGTAAGATAATAGGCCATGTACGAGATAGACCATGAATAGAAGAGGACGTCAGTTGATATTAATTATAAAATATATTTTTGTTAGCGTGGAAAAAGGTCAAACAAAGAAAAGAATAGCCTCTAATGGAAACAGATAACAAAGGTTAAATGAGAGGAGGAAAGACGTAACAGGATGCCCCACTCTCCCTGCACTCTTGAGCGTCTTATGCTTGTTGCATTGAAGCTGTTGACAACAATGTTTACATGTCAAACACACGTGCTCTTCGTTTCACCTTCTGACAGACAGCCATGCAGAAGAGGAGAAGGTTTGCATCTTTAAATGTTTGTTTGTCAAGGAGAAGTTTTTACCATTGAAAAAAAGGGTTTTGATGTCTATTTGGGCTGAACAGAAAAGAATGCAAATATGGACTAAAAAAGAGTGCATTTGTTCCCATCATTCTTGCTTGCTTGCAGGTTGCCAGTACTATGACCTGAGGAAGTGGCATTTGTAACACACAAACATGAGTGGTGTAACATGCGGATGCTTGCGTGTTCACTGGCAGTTACCAATAGAATCACTTAGGGTGCAGCAGTAGTAACGCACAAACAAATCAAGTTAAAGGCTGACTGACATGTAGTAAAATGCTTATTGTGATATTGTGTGTGTGTGTGTGTGGTTGTGTGTGTGTGTGTTTTAAGCAGCAGTGTAAGTACTGTCATGATGTGTAATAACATGCTCATTGTAATATTGTGTGTGTGTGTGTGTGTGTGTGTGTGTGTGTGTGTGTGTGTGTGTGTGTGTGTGTTTTGGCAGCAGTGTAAGTACTGTCATGATGTGTAATAAAATGCTTATTGTGATATTGTGTGTGTGCGTGTGCGTGTGTGTGTGTGTGTGTGTGTCGTCCAAAAATTAGTTATCAACAAAGTAGAGACAAAGCCAAGCCGAGTAGTGGTAAATGACAAAACCTCCGAGGTTTATTGTGACGGATCCGGGAGCTTAATACAGCGTGCACCTAAGGCTGTGACCATACAAACTCAATCAAATGGGGCATACCGCCCTCCTTATATACAGGTGTGATGCCTTTGTTTAGTGTGGCGGGAGATTCGGGAGATCTGGTTGGGGGTGGGGATACACGTTGCAATGGAAGCACGCCCCAACATCCATGCATCTTTGATTTTTCTACTACATTACCCCCCTTTGAAAGTTTTCAAACTTTCACAAAACAAAAAAAAATGTTACATGTTACGTTACAATGGAAGGAAATAAAAACCCAGGTTAGAATAAATCAAAAACAGCCTTAACATGTACAAAAACATTCTGAACTTCAGCTTAAAAGGAAATTGACAGTACGGAGTCTGTACAGATGAAAAGATGGTTCCATGAACAAATGAAATACCGTAAACAGCGTGATATTATGACTATAGATCTAACTGACTTGACTATTACAATTACCATTAATGCATCCAAGAAGAACTAAACAAATACATTTACAGTTTCCATGAATGAGACCTGCCAGTCTCTCTTTTCTTTATCAGTCACACTCGCGGGGAAAGGCGAAAACCATGTTACCCAAAGTAAAACCACTATCATTGCCAATTATGTGGAAAACGATGAGAGGTTTGGGAAAATTCCTTTCCGGTGTCATGTGAGAATGACCACCCAGGTTTGGACAGCCGAGAGCGGACAAAAATGTGCATTAAAGAAGGTCTATACAATTGTGTCATCTTGTGTCATCTTTCTACATGTTGAAACTCTAATACTCTGATATTGTGGCTGTGACAGAATACTGTAGAATGTTGGAAATAAGTAACAACAACAACAACAATAGACCATGCTAACAGACTTATGGAAAGCAAAACAAAAACAAACAGACCATGCTAAACAGACATATGAAAAACAACAACAGACCATGCTAAACAAACATATGAAAAGTATGGTGAACACCATCATCTTGGTAGCTGTAGAATTCCTGTAGTAGAAAGAAGTATGGGGATGACGCATATGATGTTTGACTCCTCTTCATGTGGTGTGTGGTGTGCAGTGTGTCTGTGTGTGGACACACGCAAACAAGAGTAATCCTCTTCATCTTCTTAAACCTTGAAACGCCTATGCTGAAAGCCAGGGTAGACTGCCTGTGCCTTCTGGATCCGTACTGCTCATGGGGTTTATTCTGCCCACAGTAGGTCCACTATGCTAAAAGTGTGTGTGTGTGTAGTTTCTGTGTTGGTTCGTTGCTCCAATTTCACCAGCGACTTTCTCCGGTCTTCCTCCAGTAAATGTGACTTGGCACAGGGGTCTTTGTAATGTCCCCCTTTTGACACCTTGTGAATGTAGCAGAATCAGTAGAATCCTTGTTCTTCAATGGTGAAAGGCAAGGCGTCGGTTTCCTGCAAATCTCAAACAAATCTTAAGTGTAGTTATGAAAATGGTTAAACTATCTCCTATAGAGATTTCAGTTAGCTTTCCAGTGTCCATCTAAGGACTTGATAACTTGTAGTTAACCTATAACTTGTAGTATCGATAGTGCAGGCATGAGTACAGTCAGAATCACAACCCCTCCTCACCCCCATTGAAACGGATTTGATTCATAAGGCTGATTAGACTATACATGTCTGGCTGGGCTATTGGAGTCAGTTGTTTTCTTAGAATCTGACCTAAAACAGAGACACAAAGTCACAAGGACACAAAGACACTCTAATCCAACAGTACTTGTGTATTCAATATTGACACCCAAAGAGATTGTAGCTCAGAGTAGCTCAGACTGACCAGCTTTTGTTAGGCGACGATGGGTGTTGACTTAACGTGTCTGCAAAAAGGTGGTGATCCTAAAAACCATCAGGAAGTGATTCAAGACTAATCAGAAGGTGATCCTAGACTCATCAGCCATCAAGCTACCCCCCATTTTCCATTGAAAGTTAATAGCCTATAGTTTACAAACCGTACTCCTCCCCCTTTCTGATCTGCTAAGCTGTTAACAGCTTAGTAGATCAGGGTCCTTTGCAGCAAACACTACACAAGTTTTACCTTGTTTCAATCTTACAACTATCCTTAATGTCTAACCTTGACGGGGAAAAACCATTTAGTGTCCACAATTAAATTACGCCACAAGTTTAAATAACTCAGACGGGGAAGCACCTTTTGATCTCCACTATTAAGTTACGTCATTAATTAAACTTTTCACTCTAAATCAGCAAAGGAGAGATGACATAATACCAGAAGTGTACCAAAGCTTAACACGTGATGTGATTCTACAACCTTGCCCCTTCTCCTCTGCTCAAAATCTTAGCTTACTAAGTCCCAACATTTATCACTTTTAACCAACCCAAACAGTCCCGCCACATTTCTTTGAAGTGGCTTCACACACATATCAGTTTAGAGAACCGGACCTGTTGGGCCTACAGTGAGTTTTTTTCCCACTCACCAATACTTAACAATGGACCAAGAACAGCTTAGGTCTGATGGGCGTCGTGGTGTGTGTAGCAGTCAACACCTCTTAATGGTGTCTTCCTTCAGTGTTTTGCTTTGACCGTGGCACACAATTATTTTCTGAAAAACGTAAAACTGTTTAGAGAACACAGGCAGAATTAAAATAATGCACAACTAGAGGATGGTGTGGAGGTTGAGACCAAACTGCACTTTAGCCATTAAAGTTTAAGTGTCCTGGGCTTGCATTGTAAGCATAATATGTACTACAGATTGACATGAACTCTTCTTATATCAATGTGACCTTATGGACATAGAAATGACAATGCTAAAGACAGGACAACCAATAAGTCTCATCAGTGAATTAAAACAAGCAAACAATGGAATAACTGCAAACAAAATAAATAAATGAATCTCTGCATTGAGTATATGAGGCAAAATGAACAGTATAACTTAAAAGTATTAAAATGTATGTGTTTCTATGTTCTATGCTGAGACGTCTCAGACATCAAATTCATCACACCTTCTCTAGGTGACCAAATGGCAATCGATTAGCATAAAAAACAGGTATTAGCAGGAGTCTTTCCTGAGTGGTTTTCAAAGTCTGCTGAATCAGGGATTAAAACAAGCTGTTGCATCTGTTGTGAACGAACACAAAGAGGTTATGTAAAGGCAAAACATTTTGCACAAGTATACTCAATGATGATTAATCAGAAAACATATTTAGCAGTGACAAAAACAATTCGAAATCTGTTATCAAAATCAACTTTTTGTTAAAGTCAGGTTCTGCATCAAATCATATTTTCGCCTGATAGGTTTAGCTTCATAAACCTAAACAAAGAAATGGATAAAAGCGTGAAAGTTAAATGTCATGTTACAAATCCATAGTCTTTCAAATCTAAACTGGAAATCCTGTGAACAAATGAAAGTGGTAAATGTGGTCTTTGTAGCAACACTATGATAAGTATGCTACAAGTATGTTGTAAGTACAAACTTATAAAGGGTGCCCCGCGTTGTTCCTTTATATCCCGTCTGTTGTCTAATGCTTCTAACTGAACTGTGATACCCAGCACACATATATAACTTTATCCCAGTAAGGGTAAATCCCTACTTTCCCCAACATATAAAGTAAACCTTCAACAGCATAAATATTTACAACAATACACGTCCAAATTCAATACCCATAACATATTTACAGTCCACAGTTCGCCTTTCAAACAGTTCACCGTTCAGCGCAAACTTGATTCAATGAATGTCTGTGAGTTGCAGGCCTGTTCGGAGCTTGGGATCGGTGAGGCCACAAACTTAACAGCCGCTTCACTCTCATGAGCCAAACAAAGAAACAAAACAAAAAACACCTTTACCTCGTTGTTGCGCAATGTTCAGAAGACCTCAACAGTGGTGTAGCCTAGCTCCCCACAGCATCGCGGGACCCGTTGATTTCTGCAGAATCTCCTAGGTTCAACTTGTTCAGTCGAACGACACTCTGCGGCGTGTCTCCGTAGTCCCAACACTGTAAAAAGCTGCACTTCTACCGCCTAGCACTGTCTCAGAGTAGTTTCCGAGAACAGCGTTCTTTCTCCTGGAGATCGCGCACAGACTCACTTTCAATTACCGACCAATCAGGATAAATCAGAGTTACACATCCAATCAAAATTCACCATCAACTCTGTTTCCAGGCAAAATAGCCATCTGTGGGTTTTCACAGGCACATAAAAAAAACATCTTGCAACAGTACATACACACAGCCGTCACATACAACAAAATGCAAATAAAACATGAAATAAACAAGGTAACAAGGTAAATAAGGTTTTAACACAAAAAACATTACCTTGGCTGGCCTGGCCAACTCTCACACACTCATTCACTCGCTCCGGAGACAAAGGGGAATACATGCTCGTGGTTAGTGTTAGATTTCGGTTAATTGTTATGCTCTCAACAGAGCAGAAGACATGCAGTTTGAGGGAATAACACACAGACATAGATACGCACAAACATACACATACGCAACCACACACACGCACACACACACAACCTAGGCTCGCACACACGAACTTTTAATGGTTCGCTCGCTTAACGCACCAGTTCGTTCGCTCACTAACATTCAATGCCCGTCGGCAAACTAGTGGGAGTTATCAAGGACACCCATATGATGATAATAATCAGTACTAACGATTATAAACACTGCATGTACCAGATCTGTTCCTTCTATGACAAATACACACACAAAGTTACCAACACATTCTCGTTTCCGGCACGAGCTTCTTGCCCCGCAAGGTACAGACTCCCAGAGCCTTCCCGTTCCCTGAACGAGCTTCTTGTCTTCTGGACAAGGTGCTAGCAGCTATTTCCCTGAATAGACTTAGAGCTCGCTGCTTCCTCGAGCAGACTTTGGTACCGCTACTCCCAGAGTAGGCTTTTTATCCCCACGCTAGTATAACCAAATAAATAATTTATCAGCGCCCAATATTTTTGTAGTGGGGCGGTGTCCCCGACACCTTAATAATCCTCTGCCCGTCTAAGGGCAGGCAAACAATAGGCCTTTTTCCTGAATTATAGACACAGCTTTAAATGTGTAAATTCAGTGTACTTACCATACTCGGCTGGTTTCTCCCTTACACAGCTCGGTCTTTGCTATCTGATCCGCAGAGACACTCGAACGACGTCGGGAAGCAGGGTGCCACGGAGCTGTTTTGTATAGCTCCTTCGGCCTTGTCCCAAGCTTTTAAGGCAAAACTCTCCCCAAGTCGCGGCGTGGGAAGCCTTCCCTTCGTCGTCCGGCCTCAACTGCGTCTCAGAGATGAAAGACCCTGCTCACAGCGCCATAATGTCGTCCAAAAATTAGTTATCAACAAAGTAGAGACAAAGCCAAGCCGAGTAGTGGTAAATGACAAAACCTCCGAGGTTTATTGTGACGGATCCGGGAGCTTAATACAGCGTGCACCTAAGGCTGTGACCATACAAACTCAATCAAATGGGGCATACCGCCCTCCTTATATACAGGTGTGATGCCTTTGTTTAGTGTGGCGGGAGATTCGGGAGATCTGGTTGGGGGTGGGGATACACGTTGCAATGGAAGCACGCCCCAACATCCATGCATCTTTGATTTTTCTACTACATGTGTTTTAGGCCACAGTGTAAGTACTGTCATGACGTGCAGTAAAATGCTTATTATGATATTGTGTGTGTGTGTGTGGGCGTGTGTGTGTGTGTGTTGTAGGCAGCAGTGTAAGTACTGTCATGACGTGTAGTAAAATGCTTATTATGATATCATGTGTGTGTGTGTGTGTGTGGGCGTGTGTGTGTGTGTGTTGTAGGCAGCAGTGTAAGTACTGTCATGACGTGCAGTCGGAGCACAACTACCGTCTGCTGAGGGAGTGCACCCTTCACGAGCTCCACGAGGACGAGCTGTTCCTGCTGCTTCTGCAGAATGACCCCTCTCTGCTGCCCGAGGTACGCAAACACACACACACTTACACACTGTACACTATAACACACACGCATACACACACACACACACACACACACTTACACACTCTACACAGTTACACACACACAAACACAATTACACACACGTGCGCACACACACATTTACAGACACACAATTACACACTTACACATGCATGTGTGAGAACACACACACACACACACATTCATTCTCAAAACTCACTTTCTCTCTCACACACGCGCACACATACACACACACCAAGAAATATACTCACTCATCCCCAAAGCTCTGTCTCACAACCATAAACATACACAACCTAAACATACACAACCTACACAACCATAAACATATATGATATTATTCCAAGAAAATGTATCTATTACCACATACACACACACACACACACACACACACACACACACACATGCACATGCACACACATACACACACACATATGCACACACATGCACACACACACGCACACACACACACACACTTCCAAGTTCTAATGGAAAATGCCTGAAGTATATTTACTTAGCCCTAGATTCTCCACCCAGCTTAAGAGATTTACACCCTTGAATATAGACACATTACCACTAGATTGGTGTCCACACAGGGCATATCCATTGCAAGCCAACTAAAACTACATCAAGGCAGACCTGTACACAAACAGACATCTGATATACTCATTTGATCACCTTAACACCCAACACACACGTCAGAGCAGAAATTCACACATACACACACATACACACACACACACACACACACACACACACACACACACACACACACACAAACACACACACACACACAAACACACTCGAATATACACACACTCAGACACACATTCACACACACACACCTCCAGTAACACTCATTCAGTCATTAATGTTTTTGTTTTGTTCCTGTTTTCCTCACGCAAATGCAGTCTTTAACTCCACCGCTTCTTGCGTGACCTGCCTCTCGTCTCCCGGGCAACTCCTCCAAGCAACCAATCAAGCGCTCCCTTTTCCTTTTTTTACGTCAAGCCCCGCCTTATGCTTGCAAAATATAGCCAATGAGCACTGATGGCAGGGTGATTGACAGCTGTAGCTCTAATGAGGAAGCTCTACAAGTTTGTGAAGCTGTGTGATTTGACATACAGCTGCGTGAAAGTTGTGTAGTGTAGGTGAAGTGAAGTAGGGGAACAAGTTATAGTCAGTCATTTAGCACAGGATGTACCAAAAACATCCAAGCCAGACCAAAAAAAGTGGGAGAAAAAATAAAAGACCAAACAAAAAAAAACAAAAACAATTGTTACAGAAATGTGACAAAATGTGGAGAGCGGAGAGAAGAGAAAAAAAAAAGGGTGAGAGGGGAAAAGATTGGAGTTCACCGAGACGATGAAGATGATGATGATGATGCTGCACTTTGGTATGGAGATTGCGATGCTGTTTGGAGCTTGTTTAAAAAAAAAAGAAAAAGAAAAAATAAACAAAACAAAAACAAAGAAACAAAAACTAAGAATAAAAAAGAAAAAAAAGATATAGCCCAGTGGCTGGACAGTGTGTGTTTGGAATACATGGACCACAGAGGTAAAGTTAAACATTGTGTTCAGTGTGTGTGTGTGTGTGTGTGTGTGTGTGTGTGTGTGTGTGTGTGTGTGTGTGTATGCATGCATGACTTTGAGAAATGTATTTATGTGGGGAGGAGTGGCAGACCACGGGGGAAATGCAAATCACACATTGTGTGTGTGTGTGTGTGTGTGTGTGTGTGTGGTAGTGTATTAAATAGGGTGACCAGATGTCCCCAATTTCCAGGGACAGCCCCTACTTTTGGTGGTCTGTCCCTGGTCAAATACAAGAACACTTTGTCCCCGTTTTATGAAGCTAAAGCATGACTTATTGTAACAGTGTTTACTGTAGAAATAGGAACGTCCCCGGCGTCCAATGAAAACTCAGGGAAACGTCCCCCAATTTTCTCCCCAGAGGTCTGGTCACCTTAGTGCTGAAGTCTGTGTAATGGGGCTGAACAGTCTGCTTGTACACCATCACATGGGACCTGCGCTCTTAATATGGTGGTGCTGTTTGTATCACCACTGCTTGTCACATACATACATACACGCACCTGATTGTGTGTAGTAATTACATACTGGGGCAGCTGTGGCCTAGTAGTTAGAACGTTGGTTGGTCTTGGGATCAGGGGGTTGCAGGTTTGAATGAGCTGGGAGTTCCTTTTAAAGGGGTCCGTCCGTCAAAAAACACTTTTAGTAGCTCTATTTACACTGTGGTGGGTCACAACAAGCAGTATATGCACGCAGCCTTCCAAGACGTGAAATTCGACCCTCATGGTTTTACTGGTCATTGAAGGGTCGAGCTAACCAAAACGAGCGGATCAGAGCTTGCTAAACATATCTACGTCATAGGTCGTAAGCCCCACCCAGAGCCATGTATGGCAAGCCCACATCCCAAAGGAAGAACAGTGGACAGAAGCTAGGTGAGCGAAAGACAGCGAATTTGCCCAATCAGAGGTGCCTTATTGACACGTCATGGATATTCACGAGGGACACCGGAAAAGCCAGTCGTTCAACCACTAGACCTGTTATCGCTTACAGAAAACAGCGTCAAACAAGAGATCTAGGACATAATTTTTCACAGAAATGACGCACAATGCATTCAACCATAGTGGCGACACAGAAATATGAATAAAAAAAATAACGATGGAAGTTCCCCTTTATTGTGACACACCCACTGTGTCCTAGGCATGGCTAAGATCTTTAATACCTCTGTTGAAACTCTAGTACTGAGCTTTAGCTTACACATCATTTTAGGGTTGGTGGTGCACACTGTTTTTTTTCTTCACAGCACCTGATAATTCATGTTTGTAATAACAATAGTAGTACATGATAATATATACGTGTATAATCGTATAATAATAATACCTTTTTAAACTCAGTTTTAGCTTACGCAGCATTTTATGGTTGGTGGTGCACACACTGTTTTTCTCTTGGACGGCACAGCACCTCTGAACTAGTCTGAAACTAATATGAAATTAATACTAATTTATTAAACACACCCCAAAGGAAATTTGTGATAATTGTTAATTACATTGCACAAGCTGCCTGTTCACGTTAATGGCACTTACTTTACCTTTTACCTCAAAACTATATACACATACAATTAGGCTTAGGCTATGGTTGTTAGCATTGCACTACATCCATGTGACTTGCCCTCTTTAAAACATGCTCATGAGGAAGACATGATTTCATAAGCATATTCACATAGCATAGCACTTAATCCTGCCTTGAGTGGACATAGCAATTAGCCTAATTCCCTCCCACTCATGCAGTGCTTACCTGGGTTAGCCATTCAGTACTGCACAGGACCTCACCTCATTAGCGTGGGGCATTAGCATGGGGCCTTTTGTGTAGCGTACGCACAGTCATCACATTCTCGAGCCACAGTCACAGGCAGATTTGTTGCATGTGTAGCAACTGCAGTTCATGCAGCAATTGCAGTTTGTGGTTTTGTGTGAAAATGTACCAAGAACTAATTGTGAAGAAAGAAAACAATTAGTTAAATGGATGAATCAGAAACAAACAAATTAAATATAAAATAAAAATACAAGATAGATTTAATAAAAATCCAAGATGGATTGATGTTTGAATTTTGGAAAACAACAACTCTGAACCTCTGAACCCCAGAACCTGAACTCTGAACTCTGAGTTTTTTCCTCAGGAGAGAGAATCTTGCCCCATGACAAGCAGTCCATATTGTTCAGCCCTGTTGTGTGTGTGTGTGTGTGTGTGTGTGTGTGTGTGTGTGGGTGTGGGTGTGTGTGTGTATGTGTGTGTGTATGTATGTGTGTTTGTATGTATGTATGAGTTCTGCATGGACCTTCAAATCTCAATTAATCAAATGAATCAGAATCGAATTAATCAAATCCCATTTTGCTATTTGCATGCCTTATTTCCTCAGGTAGGGTGACAGATATCTAAGACCTTCCTACCTGTGTGTGTTTGTGTGTGTCTGTATATATGAATGTGTGTGTGTGTGTGTGTGTGTGCGCATGTTCAGGTCTGCTCGTACTATAACAAAGGCTCTGGGCCATATGGGTCCTGCACCTTTCGTGACGGCTGCACCAAGCTGCACCTGTGTCTGCACCTGCTGAAGGGCGACTGCATGTTCGGCTCGCGCTGCAAACGCCTGCACGCCGTCGACCAATCAGGACGCCGCATGCTGCAGGAGCGGGGCCTAGGTGATGACATCATCCAGGACCTGCCAATCATCTACCAGAATGTGTACAGGCTGACGATGCACACAGGTATGGTGTGTGTGTGTGTGTGTGTGTGTGCGTGTGTGTGCATGTGTGTGTGTCCGTCCAGTGTACTCTCCTCACATTGACTCCCCTCCCTCATCTCTGTCTCTTCTTCACTTTGCCACACACATGATTGCCCAGATCTTATCAACCAGGTTATATGAATACATATGTGTGTGTGCGTGCGTGCGTGCGTGCGTGCGTGTGTGTGTGTGTGTGTGTGTGTGTGTGTCTGTGTGTGTGTGTGTGTTCTGCACAGATGGAGCCTGTGATGAAGTGGTCAGGCTGGGCCCTCAGGTTGAGGAGAAGAGTGAGATTTGTCTCCACTTCCTGCGAAGAAACTGCAAGTTTCAGGGTGGGCTTTCCCTCTATTAAGTTCTGCTAGGACCTGTGCTGTTTTTGAGTACTGTATGTAATATTGGTGTGTAGGCCCAGGCAGCCAGAGGTGTCCAAAAGACAGTATACAAAATGTAAAACAGTCTAGCTAGAAAGTGGTAGCCTATGGCATACATGCCTGTTTGTTATGCCAAAAACAAAAAATGCTAATCAAAACACTAATAAATTAATTACATTTAAAATAAAGAAAGAAGTAAACCAGACAGGCAGCAGAAGAACACCTTAATAAAAAGCACTCAAGCATCTCAAATAAGAGCATCTCAACAACATAAATGCAACGCAGAGAGCAGAAAAGCACCCATTTGCAGTAAGGATAAAGCAATTTATGGTTTATTTGCCTGTGGACAGAAAAACAGCAAAAGGGTAAAAAAAAAATGCAACTTTATAACATATAGTGTGGGCTTCATTGTTTGGTCTGGAACATTGCTGCTTGAGTTCTAAAAAGCAAAGTAGGCTCCCACACACTGTCCTCATTTGCACACAAATTTATTTGCAACATTTTGGTCAGATAACTATCAACATGCAAAATTCCTTGATGATGGTTATCTGACTGAAACATTGCAAATAAATTAGTTTTTGTTGATGACCCTGTGGACTTTCTCCGACGCACCCATCTAAAGGAGATGTTGAAGGGAACTTTCATAAGTTCCCTTTTACATTACAACACCTCCAAATGTAGGCCAGAACAATGCAGTAGTTGGGGCTTAGCCTAAAAGCAGCTTGTATTCCTTTCTGAACAGCATGTAGGGTCAGTTTTGCTCCTCTTCTTGCCTTCGGTCTAAATATACTGATACTCTTCTTTTTTGCTTTGTTTCACTTTATGCATTACTGTTTTTACGATTCAAGGAAGTGTGTGTGTGTGTGTGCACATGTGTGTATGTATGTGTGTATGTGTGTGTGTGTTCTCCCTGCAGAGCAGTGTATGCGCGTCCACTTTAACCTGCCCTACAAGTGGGAGGTGTGTGAGGCAGGCACGTGGAGAGATCTACGGCAGATGGAGCAGATCGAGAGAGCCTTCTGCAACCCCCACAACACACACAGGTGTGTGTATGCACACACACACACACACACACACACACACACACACACACACACACACACTCGCTAGTTCTTGTTAAAAAGGGGCATTTAGACTAGATACAGCCACTGATACATTCCAAACACAACACTGATACGTCACGATTATCTGATATGTCCTCTGTCAACATGTCCACAAGACAGGCTGCAATGCGTCATGGTCAGAAGATGGATGTTGTCGGTGAATGCAGTGTACAACTTCTGCATGTTACCTTTTGCTGTGCCTCAGTATATATCCTTATGTGTCTTTATATCTCCATATATTGTGCGATATAGTTTCTGAAATGTATAGTTAAGAGTTTACACAGCACTACAATATGGCTGACTCCCTAGATAGTCCACCATATAGTGCTGCCAATACAAAAGCAAAGTGCAGTAACTATATGAACAAAGAAACTGAGAAAAATGCCTTTAAAGTTGTCACACTGCCCAATCAAACATGTAGGTATAATAGTGGTGATGCATTTATGTACTTTCTTCATAGCAAGAAGCAAGAGACTTAGTCAAACGACCGAGGAGGTGTTATAAAGTCAATTTCCAGTCTAAACTCACTGTGATAAATTCTGCAGTTACTGCCTTTTGGCTTTGTAGGCCAGAGTGGACAAGTGGGTAATTACCTCTGCCGTTTTTGCCGGCGTTGGTTTGTCTGTCTGTTTGTTATTCGCATAACTCAAAAAGTTATGGACAGATTTAAATGAAAATTTCAGGATAGGTCAGAAGTGGGCTAACTTAGAACTGATTTGTTTTTGGTGGTGATCCAGATAACCATCTGGATCCAAGAATCTTTTAAAGGATTCTTCACCATTGCGAGATAGGGGCAATTTGGACATTTTTGGTTATAACTCCACAAATAATGCCCACAATGTTTAGTAAAAAAAAAACACAGTATAAGACCATCATAAATGTCTTAAGGTGAGAATGATAATAAGGTGGAGACTTAAGCTGCCTTGGCGGAGGTCTGCGCTCTCCGATTGCTTTTCTAGTTACATTACATTACATTACACTTAGCTTGAAGCTCTTATCCAGAGCGACTTACAGGTATTTACAGGGTTTCAGTTACAGTCCCTGGAGCAGTGTGGGGTTAGATGCCTTGCTCAAGGGCATTTCAACCATGGCTAGGATGGGATTTGAACCTGCAACCCTCCCTAACCACTAGGCCACAGCTGTTCAGTAATGGAATCTTCTCTCTCTCGTTCCCTCAGTCCCGGCCCGAGTCCGGTGGACTTCCTGTCAATGAAGCGCGGCTACGACCCAGTGCGGCGTCTGTCCACGGTCTCCTCGGTAACCAAACCCGCCCACTACATCCTCACCACCCATTGGCTCTGGTATTACAAGGGTGATCACGGCAACTGGATAGAGTACGGCCAACCAGTGAGTGAGACACTCTAGGGTGTGTGTGTGTGTGTGTGTGTGTGTGTGTGTGTGTGTGTGTGTATGTCTGTGTCTGATTTAATAATTACTATTGGCATGACTGCTGAGAAACTTCAGAATTATGTATCTTCTGTATGTGTGTGTGTGTTTGTCTCTGTGTGTGTACGCATGTGTGTGTGTTTGTGTGTGTGTATTTGTGTCGGTTTGTGTATATGTAGGCTTTCAAGGTCTCAGAAACTAGTGTGTATTTTCTAAGTAGGAAGTGCTGAAAAGCTCCAGTTTTTTATGACTGAATGGGAAAGTTTCGTGGCGTGTGTGTGCGTGTGTGTGTGTGCGTGTGTGTGTGCGTGTGTGTGTAGGCTGACTGGGACTCTGAGTCGGAGTTGTACAGGCTGTCGGTGGGCGAGTGTTTTACGGCGTGTTTGTGCGCCCGTAGGACGATAAAGGGCGCGTGACGTCCGTGTCATCGCAGGAGCTGGAGGAGGCCTATCTCCGTGACGACAGCACCAACATCACAGTCAAGAAGGGACACCGGCTTTACTATATCAGTTTCCATGGTAACTTTCTCTCTCTCTGTGTCTCTGTCTCTTTCTCACACACAGACACACACACTGACGCACGCACACACACACACACACACACACACACACACACACACGTAGCTATTTATGAATGGGAACTGGTTCTAACGCAAGGCGTTCCGTCACAGGCGTCCCACACTCTCTCACTGAGTCAGTGGCCATCATGACATGTGCCATATGGGATGACAACAAGTGTTAGGAGGAGTGTGCTGATAATTTAAAGTTTGAAGTTTATGGATTTTAAACAGGGACAGTAAATATGTAGAAACATTAAAGCAATGTAACAAAGATTCATATATAGTCATATATAGGCTAATTTCCATCTTTTTTCTATTGGTAGGTTGATGGCCTTTTCCATAGTAAGCAATGCATAGAAGGAGTTTCATAGTGACTAGAAACTAAGTATGTTAGGAGTGTCATGGTGAGTAGAGAAGTATGCTTAAGAGCATAGCGAAGTATACGTAGGAGTGTCCTAGTAAGCATAGCGAAGTATACTTAGGAGTGTCCTAGTAAGCATAGCAAAGTATACTTAGGAGTGTCCTAGTAAGCATAGAGGAGTGTGCTTATAAGTAAAGAGAAGTATGCTTCCAAGTGTCACAGTGAGTGTCAGGAATGCGAAACAGTATAATCAGTAACCGAAGCGTGTCTGTACCTGTCCATCTGTGCGTGTGTGTGTGTGTGTGTGTGTGTGTGTGTGTGTGTGTGTGTGTATTGGGCCATGACTGACATTGTTCTTCTGTATTTTTATGTGTGATACTATTTCTGCATGTCTTTGTATTTGTGTGCCTGTTTGTGTGTGTGTGTGTGTGTTTCTATCCGTATGTGTGTGTCTATCTGTGTGTGTTTTTGCATGTGTATTTGTTTGCCGTGTGTGTGTGTGTGTGTGTGCGTGCGTGCGTGCGTGTGTGTCTTGTCTGTCTGTGTGTTTTGCAGACATGTACCAACGGAACACCAAACACAACACCAAGAGGAGAATCCGCCGAAGGCCTCGCTTTGTCTCCATCTCTGAGGTGGAGGAACAAACAGCGCGGTGAAACACACACACACACACACACACACACACACAAGGCTTTTCACATTTTGGCAGCATGGCTGTCGAAACTGAATGATCAGTTTTGTTCAATATGTGTATATAACCGCAGTGTATGGACATTGCTTTCCTGGTGTAAACTCTGTTACACCAGTGGTGGGTGTGTTACTGACTAATATGAATTTAGTGTGAGCTGCTTTCAAGGGACATTGTTGGGCCTTCTACGCCTCATTCTGTGGGTTGCTCACACACAAACACACACACACACACACACACACATGCAAATAAATGTTTTCCATTCCAGGAAACAAACGTAGGTTGTGTACATATTGGTGTAAAATACAGTTTTGTGTATTAAAAGCCATTTATATACTCTTCTGTGCTGTGGTCATTTCTTCCTCCTGTCTCTCTTCACTCCCTCGAGCACTCAGTAACGTGCATAGTGCCCCTTCATCTGCAGTAATTGTGTCATTTCAATCACTCCATGCCTGATATTGGGGGCACCACTGAGGGTGGGGTGGTGTGGTGTGGTGTGCTGTGGTGTGTGTGTGTGAGGGGGGGGGGGGGTGTCAGAGGAGCCTTTGTGGACACTATTAAGTATTATGACTACTGAAGGGGGGGGGATCCAAATCGTTTTCTTTCATAGGGGACAACATTTCTAGAGTTTTCCTACAGTGCTGAATGTTGATACCACACAGATAACAGCTGACTCATGTGTTTTAGGCACCTGTTAGTCGTCCATTTTGAAGTTGTTATAAAATACTGGCTCTAAAGGATGTTTGTCTGATCAACAAGCCTAATAAAAACATTGAGTTCTTAGTTTCTGGTTACAGGTTATTTAAAGTTCATTCAACGACATTCACGACATTTTTCTTTATGTACTAGTGCTTTATCTCGCGGCTCATTGATGTGGATACAACCGTTATGGAAGGTGAATGCGCGTTGCAGTGGAGACGATGAGATGGGGTATCCTTGCAGGCTCTTTTTGGAAAGGACCTGCCCGTGATTTCACACAGACTCCGTGATGCACCTGTAGCTCGTTTGGCCAATGATTTAGGCTAGAAAAAAAAGGCTCGTAGCGCTTACGCAGTAAGGCATTCCCACCCAGTGCTAAGATTGTGGAACCCGCAGGGCTGTGGTCGGTCCGAAATAAGGGAGCCAGTCTGACACACACACACACACACTGCACCCGCGTAACTACAGACGCCTGTGGAAGAAATAACGGGAGACAATCTAACCCCCTTTTAAAGAAACAGACTTTCTGCTCAGCCAATGACAGCATTTTTTATTCTATACATCCCCAATGAAATGCTGTAACGGGCGGGACCATGATGCGGGCTCAAGGCTGCAAGGGGGAAAACGGTAAGCTAAATTCTGACTGAATTTGTTCGTGAAATCACAGAAAATTGAGAAAATATGACCGTTTCTTTTTCAAAGGGATCCTATGTGTGTTCTACAACCGAACAGTGTATATGTCTCCCATTCATGGATAAAACAGCTGGGCATCCGCGCGCCAGCTTCATACAGTACCGGGGACGTGCCATGAATTTGCTAGTCGGGTTTCAGTTAATAAACGGGGGGCATGAGTGATTCTCTTCGTACCTTTCCTTAGCCTAGCCAATCTGTCTGCATCGACATGTAGCAAAAAAAGACTGCAAGCGGGGATTTCATGGCAATGCTTAGGCTAACAGCACGCGTGGATCTGGAGCAGTCACCTTTAAATGCACTGCGCGCGTTGTAATTTTCGAGCAGGTGGGAGACGCCTCCACCACCGAGCATCATCCCTACAGAGGCTCTGATTTTTGCCCGTTTGATTCGAGAAAAGGGGGCGAGTGGACGAAGGCAACCGGGAGGGGTGACGTGCTGGGGGTAGCCGCTGCATCTCAAAATGACAGGTAACCCGGGGCAGCAGATTTGCGCTTGTTTGGCCCACTTATGCATTTTCAACGAGAGCCTCGTCTCATCAGCGTTAGCTTGTGTGCGTATTTGCATGTGGCCGTAGAGTCCCGTATGTGTTCCTGTGAGTATTTTTCTTCTTCTTTTGGGGCTGCACGGTTAGTCATCAGCCAGCTCTCCCCGCCCATGTTTTACGCGAGAATATTGGTCAACGCTGAGGACCCTATAGCGAATGATTAGGCTATCGGTGTAATATTACTCCCTGGTATTCTAGGCGATGGGTGGGTGAAGGTATATGTGTGTGTAAAAGGAGGGGGTGGGGGTGTCCGCATAGTGGATTATTTTTTGAGAAGCCCGAGCTCTGCTGTAGCACACGCCCGTGGCGAGAGAGATCTGCTCGTGATCTGATGACACGCGCATGAGGGATAGATCCATCATCTGTGGGAGCTCTGGGAGGGCGCTGCGCGTGCCGTAGTAGCCGGCT
>CM059275.1:19089353-19106853 GCA_030347295.1 Setipinna tenuifilis
TGTTGGGTGTGTGTGTGTGTGTGTGTGTTCTACCTTGCTGTGTGGCACATGCGGAAAATAATGTTTTCTGTACCCCTGAGTGTCAAAGCTGTGTTTCACCTCGAAAAATATTTGAAACCTGTTTGTAGACGAAAGGGGTTGACACTTGTGTACATGTACCCGTGTTTGCGTGTGTGTTTGTGTGTGTGTGTGTGTGTGCTTGTGTATGTGTATATGTATGTGTGTGTGTGTGTGTGTATGTGTGTGAGAAAAAGAGAGATGGAAGGAAATAGAACAAGACAAATTGATAGGGAGGAGTGGATGGTATTAGCTTGAGAGGAAGAGGAATATGAAATGAAAGCGTACAAAATAAATGAGTTGTGTGCATGACAGTGTGTGTGAAAGAATGTTTATGTGGATTTTATGTGTTAGGGTGTGTGATGTGGAATGGTTGTGTGTGTGGGAGGGGATAGAGAGAGAGGGAGGGAGGGAGGGAGAGAGAGACAGAGAGAAAGAGAGAGAGGGAGGGAGGGAGAGAGAGAGAGAGGGGGTATACACCTGAGACAGTCTCTGCAGTTTAACTAAGATTGAGACTAATTAGGGTGCTTATGATTATTATGCACCCCTCCCCTCCCCACACACACTCTCTCTCTCACACACACACACACATACACACACACGCACGCACACACACACACACATATTGTCATACACCCCAGCGCCATTCCCTCTCTGTATACACATACACAGACACACACATACACACAAATTCTCTCTCTCTCTTTCTCTCCGTCTCTCTCTCTTTCACACACAGACACGCACACACATTCTCTCTCTCTCTCTTACACATACACACACACACACATGCACACACACCTGCTAGTTCCAATGGCCTGCTGTCCCTGTGTGTCATCCTTCAGTAGTTCCGCTATGCTGTGTCTATATAGCCTGGACTGCCCATACTGCCTGTGACGCTGCATAGAGTTTCCCATTCATGCCAGTCTGGCCAACCAGCTTATTCCCAGCTGTTCCTTTGCTCCTGCAGTAGGCAAATAGGGAACTCCGTCTATGAGTCTGGTGTGACATCCAGGCGAATGTCCATACAGACACACACTGATTCTTTTGAGAACAGAATGTGGCTACGGCTGGAGTATTGTGTTCTGTGTGTGTGTGTGTGTGTGTGTGTGTGTGTGTGTGTGTGTGTGTGTGTGTGTGTGTATGAGTTTGGCAGTACTGTGTGTGTGTGTGTGTGTGTGTGAATGTGTGTGTTAGTGCAGCACCTGTTCCACTGAAACAGGGTTTTGAGATTAGCAGGCTTCTCAGGGTATTTAAGCCACACAACATGACTATCCACATATAATCAGATTCACATCTGGAGCCCTCTTTGCAACTATGTGTATGTGTGTGTGTCTGTGTGTAAATATGTGTGCAAGGGAGAGAGACTGAGAAAGAGAATTTGTGTCTTTGTGTTTGAAAGAGAGAGTGTGAGTGTCAGAGAAAGAAAGAAAGAAAAAAGACAGAAAGAAAGAAAGGCAGAAAGACAGAATGAAAGAAAACAAAGAAAGAAAGGAATGTGTGTGTGTGCTTGCATTAGTGTGTGTGTGTGTGTGTGTGTGTGTGTGTGTGCGCGTGTGCTTGCATTAGTGTGTGTGTGTGTGTGTGTGCTTTCCTTAGTGTGTGTGTGTGTGTGTGTATTCTACTGCAGATCGGAGAATTGTGCCTGTGTAAGACCAATCTATATGTTTGTCATGATGCTGTAGTCCCAGAGGTGTGTGAGCACAATTATAGGTTTTTGTTTCAAGCATCAGGGGACCCAGTGGTCAGCTAGTTAACCCCATATACACCCACACACCACACAAGCCTTACGGGCAAGCCTGACCAGAGAGATGGCCGGACGCTTGAAAAGATCCAATTGTTGGGGACCCCCCCCCCCCCCAAAAAAAAAAAAACCCTATGGTTTTTAATTGACTGAGGGCCCCCCCTGGCAACTGGGCCCCAGAAAGCTTTAATGTTTATCGCCCCCCTATTATGGGCGGCCCTGCTCACGGGTAGTCATCTTCACTGAAGTGGCCAGCTACAGCACCCCTGATTGGCTCAATCAACTGAACTAGCCAGCTAACACGCTTTTGATTGACTCAATCAACTGTTTCTTCTTAGTCTGCCAGGAGACTTAAATTAAGACACATTGAGTGGTATCGTCTGGTAAAAGGGGGTACTGTGGTGTCTTTTAGAACAAATATGTTACAAGTACCTCAGAATATCACAGCCTAGTGGGCTGTATGATCAGGTGATTTGATAGCTCCCAAATGCTGCCCTACAAAACCAAAAGGCTGTAGCTACATATTTTGACTAAACTAAGTTTAGACTGGAAATTGACTTTATAGCACCTCTTTTTTCCTGGGACTAAATTCTAAATATCTTGCTTGTTCCTACCAAGAGAATACATAAAAGCATCACCAGTATTATACCAACAATATATTTGACTGGGCATTATGACAACTTTAAAGGCATTTTTCTCAGCTCCAGTGTTCACGTAGTTACTGCACTTTGCCTTTGAAGGGCAGTATGCATCCCAAGGGTTTGTTCCCAAAATGCCAGTTTACTGTTAATGCTGGGCCTGATGGTTTTGGGACCAGAAAGTCTGACGGTGCCTTTTTCTCCAGGAGTAAGGCTTGGGGAGTGAATAAGAAGGGCTCTCCTGCACCCTTATCCACCGCTGAAGTGCCCTTAAGTAAGGCATTTAACCTCACATTGCTCCAGGGGGACTCTTCTTGTACCTAATTCACTGTAAGGCATCTAATCCCACATTGTTCCAGGGAGAACTTACTGCTAATTCTCTGTAGTGCATGTAACCCAGATTGCTCCAGGGGGACTGTCCCTGTACCTAATTCACTGTGAGGCATCTACCCTTAACATTACTCCAGGGGGACTGTCCTTTACCTAATTCACTGTAAGGCATCTAACTCACATTGCTGCAGAGGACTCTTCTTGTACCTAATTCACTGTGAGGCATCTAATCCCACATTGCTCCAGTACCTAATTTACTGCTAATTCTCTGTAGTGCATCTAACCCATATTGTTCCAGGGGGACTGTCCTTGTACCTAATTCACTGTAGGGCATCTAGCCTTAACATTACTCCAGGGAGACTATCCCTTTACCTAATTCACTGTAGGGCATCTAACCCACATTGCTCCAGGGGGACAGTCCCTGTAGCCAATTACCTGTAAGGCATCTAACCCAACGCTACTCCAGGGGGGCTGTGCCTGTATGTAGCTCCCTGCTTGTCACTCTGAATAAGAGAGTCAGCTAAATGCAGGGGTGATGGGGAAACGTGGAACTAACTACCCAGGGACCCACTGACAGTAGGGGTGCTGACAGGCCAGATGACTGTAATAGGAGTGCTACCACAACAGTAGAGAATGTGCTCTGACAGCCATTCCAATGTAGCCTGGCTCTTGTGTGTTTGGTACCCTGGAGACCCGGGTACGAGGCTGGGTGGGGCCACTGCTGTTGTCCTGACCTACAAATGACAAATACAGAAATGAAGGAAGAAAGTCAGGGGATCCACAGAGACTTATTGCTTATGTATAAGCCCCAAAGGTATTGTAAGCCCCAGAGGGGTAGCGGTTTACCACGCAATGTTAGCCATTCCTATTGCCAAACGTGATACCCCTGCTTATATCTGTTCTTGAGCCTCTTTATAGCAACTGGTATAAAAACATTTTTATATTTATTTAATCTGCAGTTTGGTATCCCAAAGCATCTACCTGAGAGGAGCAGGAGAAATTCCCCTAAGTGTGATCCTAAGTGCTCTGGCTCTGGCTAAATGTGATGTTTCAGTTAAAGTTTATATACTTTATTGATCTCTTGAGGGAAATTGTTTCTCTGCATTTATCCCGATTCCTTGATTCAGTGAATTACACACAGTCCACAGTGAACACACAGTGAGGTGAAGCACACACTAACACCACTAGCAGTGGGCTGTGGTACTCGGTAACACCACAAGCATCTTTTTTGCATTTTTCCCGAGCTGGGTCTGAGGTGTGTTCTGTGTGTGCACAGCATCCTGTGTGCGCTATGTGTGTCGGTACTCTCTAACACCACAAGCATCTTTTTTGCATTTTCCCGAGTTGGGTCTGACGTGTGTTCTGTGCGCAGCATCCTGTGTGCTGTGTGCGCTAGGTGTGTGTGTGGAAGGGTGGGCTAGGTGTGTGTGTGTGGAAGGGTGGGCAGAAGACTCCTTGATAGGGCAGGTATTTTTAGAGGGTCGTACATCACGGATGCAGCACTGCAGTTCTCAGTGCAGGACAGTGCATCATGTGTGTAGACATTCATAGCTCCAACACACAACACACATCATACCAGGTGTGTGTGTGTGTGTGTGTGTGTGTGTGGGTGTGTGTGTGTGTGTGTGTGTGTGTAAGTGTGTGTGTGTGTGTGTGTGTGTGTAAGTGTGTGTGTGTGTGTGTGTGTGTGTAAGTGTGTGTGTATGTGAGTGTGTGTCATCCTCAGTAATAGGCAGCCTTGCTGTGTGTGTGTGTGTGTGTGTGTGTGTGTGTGTGTGTGTGTGACTGTGTGTGTGTATGTGAGTGTGTGTGTGTGTGTGTGTGTGTGTGTGTGTGTGTGTGTGTGTGTGTGTGAGTGTGTATGTGTGTGTGAGTGTGTGTCTATGTGAGTGTGTGTGTGTGTGTGTCTATGAGTGTGTGTGTGTGTGTGTGTGTGTGTGTGTGTGTGCATGTGTGTGTGTGTGTGTGTGTGTCCCACTTAAAATGAGGCTCCTAAATCAATGCAGAGGTGCAGACTATGCTAACACACTTTACAAACAGGAGCTCCAGTAGTGGTGTACTAAAGGTCTCGTGGTTGTTAAAACAAAATAAAATGGGTTGTGTACTGCCTATACACATTACTTTATTCTAAATCTACCTGTGCAGAGAGACTACTGTGTCACCTTTAATGCCAAATGGGATGTTTTCTACTGAACACCATGTAAATATGAGGCTCTAGGGTATGAGCATTTAAATAGGGGGAGTGTACCCTACAACATTGAACTTGAAAAAAATGCCTTTAAAGTTGTCACACTGCCCAGTTAGGTATGATAGTGGTGATGCTTATATGTAATTTCTTAATAGGAATTATATGTAATTACTGCCTTCTGGCTTTGTAGGGCAGAGGTGGTCTCAGTTCTCAGCCGTGCCTCTGATTGGCTGTTCTGTGTGTCTGTTTGCAGTGTCCAGCCTCTCGGAAAGAGGATTGCCTGAGCCTGCCGCCAGAATAGGCTCAGCCACCAATAGAACATCTTCGTCACTATCATCATCATCATCATCGTTGTCGTCGTCGTCATCATCATCATCATCGCAGCGTTCGGAATCGGGTCGACGCCACCCTCACCCTCCCTCAGGATCCAGACATTCCAAAAAGGCCGGTGGCGGGCGACACGGGGGTCACCACCGGGGGGCAGTATCGAGCTCGTCGGACACGTCCAAGGCCGGGGTCCAGGTAACCGGTAACCGTGACGACACGGCGAGTAGCCGCGAGGATGATGGCGGTAACCGTGACGACGATGGCGGTGCCCAGGGCATCCACCTGCTGCTGCGGCCCCCGGAGCTCCTGGTGCCCAGCCAGGGGCCCCTGCTCCACGCCAACCAGCCCACGCCCGCCACCCCCACCCTGGCCCCACCCGACGACACCGAGCCCTCACCCACCACCGCCGAGGACGACTGGGGCTCGGGAGACTACCTGGAGACGCTCACCTTCATGGGCGCGGACGCCGAGGACCTCTCGCTGCTCTCCAGCCTGCCCACACACACGCTCACACACACACCCACGCACACGCACACACACACGCACACACACACGCAGGACCTGGACGAGGTGGTAGGGGCAGGGGCGAGCTACGATACGGCGTTTCCCGCCCGCCCCACCCTCCCCCTCTCCTCTAGGACGCTCCCGCCCACGGTTGCCCCCGGCGACCCTCGACTGCCTCCGGAGGCGGGCCTACAGGAGGAGGAGCTGGATTTTGATTGGGCGGAATTGTACCCCATCGAGCCCACCGAGATGTTGCTGCCGGACATGAACAGTCTGGAGTACTACAACATGCTGCAGAACCGCGGGAACGCCACGCGGGAACACACACACGTCCATACACACACGCACACACACACACACAGCAAGGAGGCCAAAGACAACAGCAGTGCCGGACACGAGCACAGGGACAGCAAAGACCCCCCCCTTATCTCCCCGACCCCCACACACACCTTCATACACGCGCACACACACACACACACACACGCCCACGTCGTGCCCCCTCCTCCTGTGCCCAGCCCACCCAAACCTTCCATTCACATTCGCCCCACCCCCTCACACTCCCCGCCTATCCTCAGAGCCCCCCCCACAGACACCCATAGGCCCTCTCCCCCAAAGCCCACCCCCCACGCCACCATGGGCATAGCCCGCCCCCCTGGGCCCCCGGCCATACCCCCTCCTGCCCCTACGTTGCCCCGACGACCAACCACCCAGGCGGTCACCATCAAGCCACCCCCCCCACGGATGCCCCCCATACCCCGCCCCAGCACCACGCCCTCCTCACGAGCCCCTCTGCCTACAACTCCCAGAATCCCCCTGTCTCCACCCAGCAGGCAGCCCATCTGCAACACCAGCCGGCCGGACATGTACCTGGTGCGAGTGGGTGCGTAGCTTTGGGCAAAATGTTTCATTTCATTTTGTAAAATAAAAAAGTATAACCTCATAAGAATTTCAGTTTACTGCAAGTAAAACACATAGATATGTTGAATATTGACCCTTAAAGCTGATAGAGGCATCTATGTCTTTTTGAACAGTACAAATGTACCCATGCTACAGATGTAATGCAAGTGCATATGTTACAAATCATTTGGTAATTGGTAAATGTGTTCCTTAATTCTCCTGCTACCAAATTGTACCTTGTATCTAACTAGTAGTAACACCACATTTCGTGACCCTGTATTTATACATGTGTAATGACAATAAAGTTAGTCTAAAGTCTAATCTAAACTATGACCTTATAAGGTCATATGCTGTTAATCCTCTTTATGCAATGTATCCTCTAGTATCGGACTGATTGAGTGATGACCTTTGCCATAGTGTGAATTACCTCTCCATAATTGAGTATGACCTTTTTATAGGGGTGCTCTCTTTTACACCTTAAATTAATTGCATTAATATGTTGGTACCTTCTAACTCTCCTTGTACCTCCCAACCCTCCTAGTCCCTACTGTACCCCTCAGTACCCCCTGTCATTCGGAGTTTGACCTTTGCCCTCTGCCACCTGTTGCAGGTATGCCCGTGGGCACCTCAGTGCCGTTTGCCAAGGCGCACATCAGGGACCTGCTGAGGCGGGAGTTCAACCGCTCCGTGGAGCTGCAGGTGTGTGTTTGTGTATGTGTGTGTGTGTGTGTATGTGTGTGTGTCCCACTGCATAGGATTCTTCCTGTGTGTGTGTGTGTTTGTGTATGTGTGTGTGTCCCACTGCATAGGATTCTTCCTGTGTGTGTGTGTGTGTGTCTGTGTGTGTGTGTGTCCCACTGCATAGGATTCTTCCTCAGTGTGTGTGTGTGTGTGTGTGTGTGTGTGTCGGTGGTTAGGGCATGATCCCAGTGTTTTTTTTATATATAATGTTTTACCTAGACCCTTGGCGTACTAGCCTGATGAACCAGACTCTTTCACTTTCCACAAAGAGTCTGGCTGCTCTCCATACAGTAGCTATATGTTTACTCCCTACTGGGCAGAATTCTCTCTGTTAACTTTAAAACTACTGATGCTGCCTTCAGGGCGCAGTGCAGCGTACACTCAAACCAAAAACTGTGGTGGAGGCAAGATGAAGGCCTTAGTAGAGTTGAGTTGCCTGACAGATAACTGCTATTAAAGCACATCCTTCTCCCTGTGTGCCCTCTGGGGTGCTGTAACTCTGCTTAGCCCTGTTTCTCTGTGTTCCTCTACACTCCTGCTGTAAAAGCTTATTGTGTCCTCCTTTTGTACAGTAAGTCGCTGTAATATTTTATCCTCATGACTTTATGCAGCTTTTATTATGCCTTCTTTTTATTATTATTATTATTATTATTATTATTATTATTCCTGGGACTGGATAAAATGGGAAATTGAAATTTGCTATTTATTGCTGCCCTGCCTTCACAGAGTACTGTAGCGAAACAAAGTATTAAGTGCAGGTATTACACCAACATTAGCATGGCCAACAGTGCAAATCTCTGCAGCCCATGTGTGCGTGTGTGCCTTGTGCTAGCCCTGTTAGAGTAGACTGCACCATTTAATGCATATTATATACTGTACCACCTCATATGGGGGTTTGAAATAGCCTGTCGTCACATCTTCAGTTCACTTGCGTACCTACTCACACACATAATGACTTTATATATCAGCTCTGAGAAAGAGTGTGAAATAGCCATTGTCTTCACACATAAACACATATACTCGCGTTTATATCAAAGATCTTAGATTCTACTAAGCTAGGGCAACTTAATACGTTTCTATGGGAGCAAACGTGAAACGTGAGCAAACTGGTCTGCATAAATCGGCATGTCATTCGACGTCAGAACAAAAACTTTTTATTTTAATAAGCTATGAAACAGTACAAATATAATTCTGTGTAGTGTATTATTGTCTATGATCGTGCATGACACCAACAAATTCCTATTTCGTACTCCTCAACACTCTCTGTTTATGCTATGTAATGTCTCTTAGAAGTCCTCACATCACCTTGTCCTCACGTTGTGTAAGGCCAGCGCTGGCCCTGCTGGTGTGAGCAGGAAGTGGGCCAGAGGGCAGCTCTACGTACACAATGCTCTCCGGTCAGGAAGTAGCACACTGTAACCTACTCAGGCCCTATGCATAGATATACATACACAAAGATATACATACGCAGAGATATGCGGCATCCCTATGCAGAGATATACATACACATAGATATGCGGCAGCCTTCTGCTGGGATGTATGTGGAGGGATACTTCAGCAGAGGCGTACTTCAGCAGAGGCATACTTCAGCAGAGGGATACTTCAGTGCACCAGATATCCGGTTTCACCTCACAGATTCAAGGAATAGAGAGATATGTACTGAATGTATAACAATATGTTTATTATTTGCATCAAACATGAAAATGTAAGGTTAATCATAACAACAGTCACATAAACTGCTGTATTGAACAGACAGTCCGACAACAGTCACACAAACAGTTCTATTTACAGACCTCCCAGTCAATCCCAGCCCGGCAGATGGGCTCCCATAGGGGCCGCGGTTCTGCCTGAGCTTTCTTCCTATACTTAAATACTCCAAATGCAGACCAGGCAGTTTTTCCTCACCCCTGTCGCCCCTATGGACACAAGCAGGAACTGTCAACAGTGCCCGAATAAACTGTCTCTGCGCTACCAAGCTGCAACAAATGCTATCTTGTGTTCTTCCTGCCAAACTGTTGAAGCACATTTAGCTACATGTTGTATGAATTGTGATACGCAAATACAGTTTATTATTCATTAAATACCAAGATGTTTTTGTAAAATGTATAGAAATACATATATGCACATAAATCATGGAAATGTGAAACAGGTGTAAATGCATAGATACCCAGAGGGCCTATACATACATCTACACTGCTAAGTCACACTTTTTTTTAAAAAGAGAGTGGCATAATTCATGACTTTTGAGCTTTGAGTGTGTGTCTGTCTATGTCTGTGTTTGTGTGTGTGTGGATGTGTGGGCTGGAGGATGATGTTAACGAATAAGTCTGTCTGCCCATCCTTAAATCATGACCTTTGACCCCTGCTCAGGTGCTGAAGGCTCCGCCTGACTTCATCTTCCGCACGGTGGCGGGTCCACTGGTGTTCACGGCCGTGTCCGTCATCAACGCTCTCCGCCAATCAGCACGCAGCTCCGCCTCTGCCAGCATCCTCTCCGTCAGCTCCATATCCGCCACCGTGCCAGACTACAAGCACCTGGTGCACTCAGGTGTGTGTGTGTGTGTGTGTGTGTGTGTGTGTTTGTGTGTGTGTGTGTTTGTGTGCGTGTGTGTGTGTGTATCCGCCACCGTGCCAGACTACAAGCACCTGGTGCACTCAGGTGTGTGTGTGTGTGTGTGTGTGTGTGTGTGTGTGTGTATCCGCCACCGTGCCAGACTACAAGCACCTGGTGCACTCAGGTGTGTGTGTGTGTGTGTGTATATCCGCCACCGTGCCAGACTACAAGCACCTGGTGCACTCAGGTGTGTGTGTGTGTGTGTGTCTGTGTGTGTGTGTGTGTGTGTGTGTGTGTGTGTGTGTGTATATCCGCCACCGTGCCAGACTACAAGCACCTGGTGCACTCAGGTGTGTGTGTGTGTGTGTGTGTGTGTGCGTGTGTGTGTGTGTGTGTGTGTATATCCGCCACTGTGCCAGACTACAAGCACCTGGTGCACTCAGGTGTGTGTGTGTCTGTGTGTGTGTGTGTATCCGCCACCGTGCCAGACTACAAGCACCGGGTGCACTCAGATGTGTGTGTGTGTGTGTGTGTGTATCCGCCACCGTGCCAGACTACAAGCACCTGGTGCACTCAGGTGTGTGTGTGTGTGTGTGTATCCGCCACCGTGCCAGACTACAAGCACCTGGTGCACTCAGGTGTGTGTGTGTGTGTGTATGTGTGTTTGTGTGTGTGTGTGTGTGTGCATAATAAGCTGTTTATGCATGCACATTAGTATATATAGTTACATTATAATTTTTTTGTTTGTTTTGTAATTTATGTTTATGTTTGTGTGTGTGTGTGTGTGTGTGCGCGCAGTGCTGCAGTTTGTGCCGGGCCATGTGGACGTGCGTGTGTGTAGCTTCAGTGAGCAGGTGGAGCGCGGTCTGCTGACGGCGTACGGAGAGGTGCGGAGACGTTACCAGGAGAACGGCAGCTTCACCATAGAGGTAACCATGACAACACTCACCATAGAGGTAACCATGACAACCTTTACCATAGAGGTAACCATGACAACCTTCACCACAGAGGTAGCCATGACAACTCTCACCATAGAGGTAACCATGACACCTCTCACCATAGAGGTAACCATGACAACCTTAACCATAGGGTAACTATGACAACCCAAACCATAGAGGTAATCATGATGAATTTCACCAAAGACGTAAACATGACAACCTACGTCATAGACGTAACCCTGACAACCTTCACCATCAAGGTAAACATGACAACTTTAACCATAGAGGTAACCATGGCAATCTTAAGCATAGAGGTAACCATGACAACCTTGACCATAGGGGTGACTCTAACAACCTTTCCCATAGAGGTAACCATGACAGCCTTCAACATAGGGGTAACCATGACAACATTCCCTATAGAGGTAACTATGACAACCTTCACCATAGGGGTAACCAGGGCTGTAGTGTAGTTACCTCAAATTTCAAAAATAGAGTTTATATGTGTGCGTGTGTGTGTGTGTGTGTGTGTGTCCTCAGATTGTGAACATCACCATCAGCATGGGCAAGGCCCAGCGGCAGCAGCAGAGGGCGCCGGTGGACATCACCTTCGCCGTGCGGGACGAGCGCGGATACCTGACGGGGTCGGAGGTCAGCGGACACCTACGCCAGCTCAGCATGGTGGAGTACAGCTTCTACCTGGGCTACCCCGCCATCCAGATCGCAGAGCGTGAGTCACACACACACACACACACACACACACACACACACACTACAGCTCAGCATGGTGGAGTACAGCTTCTACCTGGGCTACCCCGCCGTCCAGATCGCAGAGCGTGAGTCCACACACACACACACACACACACACACACACACACACACACACACACACACACACACACACACACTACAACATGATGCAGCTTCACCCCCACACCACGACATACATACTAATGACTGTGGTAACAGTGTTAATATATCAGCCTAAGATGAGTTGACTGTTTCCCTCTCTCTCTCCGTGTGTGTGTGTGTGTGTGTGTCTACAGCATTTCATTACCCTGAGCTCAATATGACCCATCTACTTCGCTCCTCGTGGGTAAAGACGGGTAAGGACATACCGATGTCATTGAAGCATTGTGTGTGTGTGTTTGTGTGTGTGTGTGTGTGTGTGTTTGTATATGTCTGTGTGCGGGTGTGTTTGTGTGAGCGGTGTGTGGTGAGGATTAATTTGTCTTGTGGGTATATATCAATGAATTGGCATATACTGCCAGTAAAAGTGTGTGTGTGTTTGTGTGTGTGTGTGCATGTGTTTGATAATGTGTGTGTGTGTGTGTGTGTGTTTGGGTGCATGTGTTTACTAATGTGTCTGTGTGTGTGTGCATGTGTTTGCTAATGTGTCTGTATGCACATGTGTTTGCTAATGTGTATCTGTGTGTGTGTGTGTTTATTTGCTAATGTGTGCATGTGAGTGTGTATGTGTTTGTTTGCTAATGTGTGTGTGTGTGTGTGTGTTTGTTTGCTAATGTGTTTGCTAATGTCTGTGTGTGTGTGTGTGTGTGTGTGTGTGTGTGTGTGTGCATGTGTTTGCTAATGTGTATGTGTGTGTGTGTGTGTGTGTGTGTTTGTTTGCTAATGTGTTTGCTAATGTGTGTGTGTGTGCATGTGTTTGCTAATGTGTGTGTGTGTGTGTGTGTGTGTGTGTGCAGTGCTGCTGGGTGTGTTGGACCAGCGTGTGAGTGAGCGCACGTTCCAGGCCAAGATGGAGCGGCGTCTGGCCCAGCTGGTGGGGGAGGGGCTGGGCTTCAGCCGCCGCTGGAGGAGGGCCACCACCGTGGGCAACAACAGCGTACAGGTACACACACACACACACACACAACCACTGTGGGCAACAGCATACAGGTACACACAAACGCACAACCACCGTAGGCAGCAACAGCGTACAGGTACACACAGACACACACAACCACCATAGGCAACAACAGCGTACAGCTACACACACACACACACACACACACACACACACACGCACACAACCACCGTAGGCAACAACAGCATACAGGTACACACATACACATACACACACACACATACACCACAACCACCGTAGTCAACAACAGCGTACAGGTACACACACACATACACAACCACCGTAGGCAACAACAGTGTACAGGTACACACACACACACACACAAGCACTGTGAGCAACAGCAGTGTGCAGTTACATAACACACACACACACACACACACACACACACACACACACACACACACACACACACACACACATACATACATACATACAAACGCACACAAACACACATACACACTCTAACATTCCAACCCAAAAGCCCTTATACACTTTGCATGGATGGACACACACATGCACTGCAAAAGAGAGCCTACCTGAATGCATCCACACACACACACACACACACACTACTAAACTACTGTTCTAGACACTACTAATCCTGGACTACTATACTATACACTACTAGGCTCTGAACATATGTTTTGTGAATCTGCTTCAGGTTTAAAACTCTCCTGGAGGTTTTTTGTTTTCCAGTTTCTTTTGTATTACCTTTCATGATGATTTATTGTTGTTTTCTACTTCTAGTCTTCTGCAACACGACCTATGCATTGATTTGGATTATTTTCAGTTTTGTTTTTATTCTTGTACATAACATAACCCATGCATTAGAAATGAAGAACAGCCCCTGCCCTGTTTTCTTCCTTTTTATTTACTGTCCTATTTATTTTCCTTTTATTATTTATGTATTTATTCATTCATTCACTTACTTACTTGCCTACAAACTTGCTTTCTTACTTACTTAGTTACCCGACAATGTAACACTTTCCTAAATTCAACGACAAGGACAAAATCAGACCCAACCTCTTTATGGTATTAACTTTTTTAACCTGAGCTAAGCTGTAAGCAACTGGACTTCTTTTAGTAGCTTGAAGACGTTTCACCTTTCATCCAAAAGGCTTCTTCAGCTAAGAAGTCCAGATGCTTACAACTTAGTTCCTTTGACTAACATGACCTGTCTGAATGAGAATCTTCACAGACATCTCTCTCTCTCTCTCTCTCTCTCTCTCTCTGTCTTTGTCACTGTCTGTCTGTCTCCCTCTCTCTGTCTCTCTCCCCCTCTCTTTGTCTCTCGCTATCTCTCTGTCTCCCTCTCCCCCCCCCCCCCCCCCCTCTCTCTCTCTACCTCCCTCTCTCTCTCCCCCCCCTCTCCCTGTAAGGTGGTGCGTGCGGTGCGTTTGGAGGGCTCTGACCACCCCCTGGAGCTGGTGTATTTTGTGGAGGGGGGCTCGGGGGAGAGGCTGCCCTCACACACCACCGCTGCCCTACTCAACCGCATCAACCTGCAGAGGGCCGCCATCGTACTGGGGTACCGCGTACAGGGGACACTACTGGCCCAACGTGAGAACACACACACACACACACACACACTTACATACACACACACACACACACACACACACACACACACACATACACCCCCACACACACACACAGACACACCCACCAGTACTACTGGCACAACGTGACAGAACACATGTACATACACACACAGACACACACACACAGACACACACGCACACTGGAACAAGCACTCACCTACACATCCATAGTTTAACTGACATTATTATCACATGTAAACACATAGCTAAACACTTACTTACTGCTAGTGTGTGGGCTCACCTTCCTCCCCCCCCAGCGGTGGAGAAGATGGCGCTGTCGCCGTCGGAGACGCAGCCCAGCAGCGTGTGGCTGGTGGTGGGGGTGGTGGTGCCGGTGCTGGTGGTCCTCTTCATCATCGTCATCCTCTACTGGAAGCTCTGCCGCTCCGAGAAGCTGGAGTTCCAGCCCGACGCCATGAGCACCATCACCCAACGACAGAAGGTCAGTCAGAGGTCATGCCGTAGGGTCACAGGGGGTCAAATCCCCCCCCCCCACACACACCCCACACACTTAAACTCAACTTCAAGTTCAACATACAAGTTTATTTCACTGGAATTAAATTACCAACAAAAACACCCACTGTAAGAAGAGGGAAAACTGACCTATAGAATAGAAGAATAGAATGCCTTTTATTGTCATTATAAACATGTACATTATATGCATGCAAAATTATATTAAAATTGGTGAGATTGACAATGAAGAGATTGAGAATGAGATTGATATTGGTGTCATGTACAACACTAATGCTGCATTAAAAATGGCTAAAAAGGCTTTTCCTGTTAATGTGTCAGTAGGCCTGCTTTTACTGTTTACAATTGTGTTTGTTGCTTGTCACTTAAAACAGCAATGTGTGTGTGTGTGTGCACGCATGTGTGTGTGTGTGTGTGTGTGTGTGTGTGTCTGTGTGTGTGTTCTGTGTGTCTGTATCTGTGTGTGTGTGTTATCTGCACATCCAGCTCCAGGCCCCTAGTGTGAAAGGTTTTGACTTCGCCAAGCTGCATCTGGGTCAGCACAGCAAGGATGACATCATGGTGATCCAGGAGCCCGCCCCCTTGCCCCCCCAGGTCAAAGAGGCCACGCCCTCCGAGGGGGGGGAGCTGAACACTCCCAAGTCCAAGAGCTCGTCCACCAAAGCCTCTCGCAGCGCAGGACGGAGACGGGGACGGTCAGTGCTGTGTGTGTGTGTGTGTGTGTGTGTGGGTGTGTGTGTGTGTGTGTGTGTGTGTGTGTGTGTGTGGGTGTGGGTGTGGGTGTGTGTTTGTGTGTGTGTGTGTGTGTGTGTGTGTGTGTGTGTGTGAGACAAGACCATTGTAATGTAAAAAAGTTTAAAGTCATGTGTGCAACTGAAGAAATACAAGAACGTAGAAAAGGCAGGAAGAAAGTGCCGGCGTGCGTGCGTGCGTGCGTGCGTGTGTGCGCCAGGCCAAGTATATTTCTAATAAATAATTCATAGTGATTTGTCAATGCAGAGACAAAGTGAGAGACTATGAATATATGGTCTGTGTTATTATCAACGCACTTATAAAATGGGTTTTATCTATGGCTGAAAAACTAACCTGTGTGGTAGGCCTAAAGCACGCACATCCACCTCAAGTCTTCTGGGTGCTGGACCAAAGACCAAAAGTCAAAAAACAAAGTCTGCGACACCAGTGTACTAGCCTGCCCCCCCCAACCCCCCCCCCCCCCCCCCCCCAACCCCCCGTACCTCACTTCATTTTGTAAAAAGGGTCTCGCTGTGCTGTATTGTGAAACATTTTTCTTCCTGGAGGTTTTAAAAGATTGGATCTTACTTTACCTAAACAATAACAAGAAGGAAGTTACGCAGCTTTCTGGAAACTAATGGACTAATTACTAACGCTCACAAACGCTCGCTCTGTGTGCTAAATTGGCTAGGAAAGATTCTGCCTACAACCAGCCCATTTCAATGAGACCAGCACCAGACCCTCTGTACAAAACAAAGTGAAGTGCAAGGGGCTGGTTTACCAGGCTAGGACCAAAGAGCAAAGTCAGAAAACAGAAATAAAGTTTGCGACACAAAAAGATTTTAATTATAGATTAAGATTTAAACATTATAGGGCTGCACCCTTCATCAGATGTAACGTGAAGAGCACATAGCTGATTAAAAACTTTTTGTGGGAGACTTTGTTTGTCTTTTTTTGAGAAACTAAAACTAACCTTACTAACCTTCTCCTTTGTGATTGGTCAGGTTGTCTCCATCTGACGGCGACTCATTGGGCAGTGAGCCGTCTAGTGGGCGGGACTCTGCTGAGGAGAGCACACGCCCAGCTGCCACTCCAAACGAAGGAAAGCAACATCGCAAAAGCAAACACTGTGAGATAACACACCCCTATCCTCTTCAGTTCTTAAGATTAGATTACATTAGATTACATTAAATTACATTAGATTCAACTTTAATGTCATTACACATGTATAAATACAGGGTAACGAAATGTGGTTTAGCATCTAATCAGAAGTGCAAGGAGCAGCAAGTGTAATATGTACAGTATATACAGTATAGTACAATGTACAGTATAATACAGTGTAGTTTGTAGTAGATTATGTACACATTTCCCACACTATTATTTTGTATTTACTATTATTTGGCACACTTCTGTTAATTAGGTCATTTGCTGATTTTAAGTCTTATTTTAATCAAGTGTTTGCATCTGTCTGTTCCTGTTTTTAATTCTTACTTAATTTGTTGTTGTTGTCCATATTTTCATTTACAAAAAGAAACACCCATGTCCACTTGACTACAGAGTATTCCTTTGGCACAGTTTTGTTCCTTGGCACAAATTAAATCCTTTCCCTTTTGCTTCCCTTCTCATATTGCCTCCTCTGACCTTGCAGCAAAGAGCAAGCTCGGTAAGATTATTTCTCCTGAGACTGTTTATCTGCGGCATGTGATTGTGTTTGTGTGTCTGTGTGTGTGTGAGAGAGAGAAAGAGGAAAGGAGGGAGGGAGGGAGAGAGAGAGAACGAAAGAAAGCGAAAGACAATGCTTGAAGTAAACAATGGACATGAAGAGCCTAATGAGCGTCATGTATTGAGTAGCCTCCTTCCTGCATTGATCTGTGCTGTGGCCATGCGCTGAATTGATTAGAGTTGAAGTAGAGTTGA
>CM059275.1:19111853-19121853 GCA_030347295.1 Setipinna tenuifilis
ACGTACTTAAAAGGCAGTAACATACGTACTTATACATACTTATAACGTACATATACATACTTAAAAGGCAGTAACATACATACTTATACGTACTTATAACGTACATATACGTACTTTAAAGGCAGTAACATACGTACTTATACATACTTATATGTACTTAAAAGGCAGTAACATAGGTAGGTATACATACTTATAATGTACATTGTTTTGTCAAAACTGAGTTCAGGCTGGAAATTGACTTTATAACACCTCCATTGTCTTGTGACTAAGTCTCTTGCTTCTTCCTAATAAGAAAGTACATAAAAGCATCACCACTATTATACCTACAACATGTTTAATTGGGCAGTATGACAACTTGGGCAACTGGGCATTTTCCTAAGTTTCAGTGTTTACAGAGTTTGCCTTTGTAGGGCAGTGTTGTACCAGGTGTCCTTGATACTGTTATTGTACATGAATGCAGGATATTATGTGGGTGTGTGGTGGATTTACTGGCATTTGTTTGGAAACACTTAATTCTCAAAAACAGATTAGTCTAATCCTCCTCTCTGCTGCTGTCTGTCTCCACCTCCTCTTTCTTTCTTTCTTTCTTTCTCTCTCTCTCTCTCTCTCTCTCTCTCTCTCTCTCTCTCTCTCTCTCTCTCTCTCTCTCTCTCTCTCTCTCTCTCTCTCTCTCTCTCTCTCTCTCTCTCTCTCTCTCTCTCTCTCTCTCTCTCTCTCATAGAGGTATGCAGAGCTGGGCATGTCCCCAACTTCTGTACAGGGTCTCCTCCAGAGGTGAGAATACATGTTTACATGTGTGAAAAAAAGGCCACTTTTAATTTCGTGAAAAATTAAAAACCTGTGTGTGTGTGTGTGTGTGTGTGTGTGTGTGTCTTTAGCGAGGCGTTGGGTTCGGGCTACCTGCCGTCGGATGTGTACTCCAGTAGAGGGCAGTATGGAGAGGAGCCGTCCTGCTCTTCTAGACCACGACCTGTAGGGGGCAGCACAGGTAGAAAACACACACTCACACACACACACACACACACACACACACTCACTCTCTCTCTTACACACAGACACACACACACACACACTCACTCTCTCTCTCTCTCTCTCTCACACACACACACACACACTCACACGCACAAATGCACACACTCATATGCCTTTCTGTTAACAGTCAATGCACTGTCTGGTTCTTTATTGACTACATGCATTTCTATATGTTGTGTGCATCTGTGTGTCTATGTGTGCACTGCATGTATGATTGCTGTGTATTTGTGTGTGTGGTTGTGTCTGTGTATGTATGTGTGTGTTTGTGTGTGTGTGTGTATGCATATGTGTGTATGTGTGTCTGTGTGTGTGTATGCATGTGTGTGCGTGTGTGTGTGTATGTATATGTGTGTATGTGTGTGTCTGTGTGTGTATATGTGTGTGTGTGTACACAGGTGCCCAGCTTCAGCAGCTGACGCAGGTGGGTCTGTCCAGTCGTATGGGGGTGTACGGTGTGGGCCGCAGTGTGTCCGGCCCGTCCGGCTGCAGCTGGCTCCAGTACCGCTCAGACGACGACGAGCCGCGGGCAGAGTCTGACCGAGAGAACGTAAGTCTCCCTTTAAGGAGAAATTAGGTGTAAAATGAACTTTGGGTATGCTAAAACATCATAATGGGTTGGTTTGTTTGCTCAGTTAAAGTAGAAATTCTGTGTAAAATGAACTTTGTGTATGCTAAAACATGATAAAGAGTTGCTGTATGCTAGCCTGTTGCATTTTGAACTTTATTATTTTTATTGTTTTTATCAAAAAGGCTCACCATGCTAGTGATCAGGGCACAGAGGAAGCTTAAAGACATTGCTATTTTAAGCTTGCTTAAGCTCAAAGTAGCTCCGCACTTCCTTGGTAGTGTAACAAGGGCCCTGACATTTAAAACGAGGCACTGAGAACTTTGTAAGTGTACAGGTTGTTTATTTAAATGACTGTTTATACAGTTATACACAGGGCTGCTCAAGAGTACTCTGTATGAACTCTTTGCAGTTACCTAATTTTCAGCATTAATTGGTCATAAACTGTGATATGATGCTGCTCTAAGTCAGAAGGTATAAGACTATTATCTAGTGTAGAAGGGTATTATCTTTTCCTGCTGTGATGGCAAGGTGTCAATACTGTATGTATATGTATAAAAAAGTAATGGTTGACATACAGAAAATGCACTTAACACACATAACACACACACACACACATATATATGTGCACACACTCACATATATACAGCACATCATCTTGCTACAATGTTGCTACAATCAACAAATACATCAACAACAAATAAACATGCACAACCTCTGGTACTGAAGAACTGACTACGTTTGCAGCCTTTCGACACCGCTGTGTTTGTGTCAATGTTGAAATGTTAGACTGTTTGCATTAGTGAATGCTCAGGATTCAGATTTCGCTCCCGTCTGTCTTTTCTCTCGATCTGCTCTTCAGCACTTTGCTGCCCTTTTGCTGAGCCGTATCTAATGAGGCAGTTTTAAAGTAGATGATGCGTGGAGCATCAGCAATCCACTCCACTCTTATCCTTTAACCTTTTGCTAATCGTCTCCTAATTATTCTTTACTCTGATAACCTAAGGGTGGTTAAAGACGTGTTTTTTTAGTTTATGTATAGTTTACCAGGGTAAACAAAGAAGCCAGAACTGAATGTTCTGAAGTTGCAATACCTTACACATCAATTAGGGGTGACTGCAGAAGTGAGCAGCTTCCCATACAGTGTTTCCCACAGACCAAGTAGCATTCTGTGGTGCTAGGGGCTCTGACGAGACGACGACGGCAACATCGCCATGCATGGGAAACAGTACCATAGATCCCCATGTTAAAAAGTCAATTTCACAACAATAATAAATGTATTTACAGCCTGGTTCAAAGAACAGTTTTGGTATGTTACAGTAGTTTTTACATGATAACTCTGAGGGGGGTGTTTTATTTAGAATCCATTTTTTCCAGTTTAATCCGCACATAATTTACATTGACATTCATAGAATGAAATGGCAAAGATGACTGCAAGCAGAACCTTAAATTTAGCAATCATCTGGTCTGTGAGAAAGTGTATGCGTGGCATCACAGAGGGTTTGTCCAGTTCTCTTGTACAGTCTATGTCTTTACCGCAACAATATCATAACCATAACTCTTGTCCTCTCTCCTAGATCCTGTCCTACTCTTCTGAGTACTCGGCCTCCCCCTTGTTCCAGATGCCACGGACCGCCCTGACAGACCCCTCTGCCCCCCCCACACCCAGCTACTCGCCCCCCGCCCCGCCCGAAGGACCCCCCCCTGATCCGCCCCCCCAGTCCTCCGCCTCCCTCATCAAGGCCATCAGGGAGGAGCTGCAGAGACTCAGCCAGAAGCAAACCCCTGTAGCCACCTACCGCAGCTAACACACACACACAGGACACACACACAGTACACACACACACACACATATATATACTGAGATACACACATATACTCGCATACATACACACACACACATACACACATGTATACTCAAACATATACAAACACACACACACACACATGCATGCACACACAGACACACATACTCAAACACATACACACACCTACTGTATATCATCAAACACATACACACATGCACACACACACACGCACATACTATCTTACAGACACACATGCAAATACACTCTTACACATTCACATGCACATGGACATGGACATATACTCACATACACAGTCAGACAGGCACACACATGTACAAACAATAACCTGTATATCCACCAGTATACAGCTAATTATTCAGCTTAACAACAGAAAACACTGAGAGATACGTACACAAACACACAAACAATCACATGCTAAGAAACTCACTAACCCACATGAAACCCTGACACTAACCCACAGGCCACCTCCACGTATTTGTACTAACTTAGTCGCCCATACTCACACTTAACGCCACATATGCACGAAAAACAACTTCAGGTAATGATAATGTACCTGACACATCAGCTAATCATTAGACTAACACGTTACGCTAACTAATATTCCCCAATGCATGTGAGCTTGTGTGCTAACCCATGTTTGGAGCTAAGTCATAGGTCACCATCCATATAACGTTTCTCAGCTTTTTTTATGTCCATCAAAGTACACGATATCCTACATTTTGTTTTCTTTTTAATGTTTGCGTTCATCAGAGCCGTGTACTGACCTTAAACTACACAGCAATACACACCTGGCATAGATTCATACAGCATGTATGTAAATCCAACATGCACCCCATCAGATAGGCTATACAGTACTTAACTAACACACTTATACACACAAACTAACATACTAACTCATGATCTAGATTAGAGTTTACATATCGTGTTTATCTTGCACGCTCACCTCCTGTCACTAGCACACTTACATACTAACAGACTAACCCGTGATCTATAGATTAGACTTTACACATTGTGTTGGGCTAGCATGCTAACCATTACGCACTAACATAGTACTAACACACTAACATACTAACTCATGATCTAGATTAGAGTTTACATATTGTGTTCATTCAGCACGCTAACCTCTAGGCACTAACATACTAACACACATACTAACATACTAACCCGAGTAGACTTAACACACTGTGTTCAGCTAGCACGCTAACCACCAGGCACTAACATACTAGCACACTTAGATACTAACATACTAACCCCTGATTCAGGAGCGGTTGTAGGCACGGGCGAACAGGGCAGCCGCCCGGGGCGCCATTTTGTGCTGAGAGGTGGTCTCGCCCGGGGAGTAAAACACTGTAGAACCGCTGCCGTGATTTACATTAGAATTTACATTATTCTGTTCACCTCACACGCTAACCTCCAGATACTCACATACTAACATACTAACACTGGCCTTGCATGCACATAGCCTCCCATTAGCCTACTTTTGACCCACAACAATAATCTCTCTTCCAGTTACACTCGAAGCACCTACACACTTCCGGTAGAAACACTACAGCACAAATCACATAATTGCTGCAGTTACCAGACACTCTTTTTTAATACTTAACACACACACACAGACACACACACACACACACACACACACACACACACAAATATGCATACTGTATACACACATGCACAAACAGACACGCATACAAACACCCATGCACACACATATACACACCAGGCCTGTGCAAAATTCAGAATTGACTGGCTCAATTCAGATCATGAATTTCAGTTCAGTTCTTGTGAATGCAATGTGTTTTGAACTGACGTTAGCCAAACAGGATGCAATTCAGAATCACAATTCAGATTTCGCACAATCCTGACGGGGTGTTGTTCAGTGACACAAACACTGTCGCACTAAACACCCAGTTCACCTCTCTGGTCCTTTACCACCAACCTCTACCCAAGGTTCTGTGGTTGCTGTAGAAACTACTGGCTGTAGACTCCCCTGCCTTTTTTGTATCAACGGTAACCATGGTTACATTGTCCACCCTGGGGTCGGCATCCCTCCTCTGGTTTGCTCTTCCCCGTGATGCCACGTGACTGCCTTCAGTTGGTACGTAAGTCACAACACTGCTTCCTGGTTCAAAGGTCACCCAGTCCGGCTGGATAAGTGGAGCTCGTGGCTCAGTGTGAAATCTACTCTGCGAATATGTCAGCCCTACCCAGGACATCTACAGGCATCCTGTAGACCATACACACAGATACATCAACAAAACAATATACGGTCCACACACACAACAGACAAAAACACCACATACAAGACTTACACACCACTGAATATGACTTGGGCCAAAAGGATGATTTTTAGACTCCTTTTACCTCCTTTAGGGATTAAGTGTTATCAATGTATAGAAGAAAAAGAGCAAACCATTTTAAACCAAAACAAGAAAAAAAGTCTATCAATTAAGACTAATTTATCAATTGAAAGTAGGAGTAGAAAATGTCATCCATGTCCTCACTGACGCTAAATACACCTTTCTCCATCCACACATAGTAATATTATCCTATACATGAGACGCACACCTGGCTCTGTTTTGCAGGAGTGTGTTGTATGAATGTCTAGGGACTTTTATTTCGAGAGCGCTTTCTAGTCGACGGGTCCACGCTGCCATTGGGCGAATCAAAGAAGAGAAACCACTGTTGAGTTTTTCATCCCCACAAGTTCGCATCCCGGACAAATCCCAGCAGCTTCGCCTGAGGCTGAACTTCCTCTCCTCCTCTCCGGACCCGGGTCAGACACTAACGCCTCGTTTCCCTTGACAACCAGACTCTTCTTCCTCATCCTCTGCTTCTTCGCTGGTAGCTGTGTGTGTGGGGGGGGATGTGTGTGTGTGTGTGTGTCTTTGGTTGGGTTGGTTTTCCTCCTTCAGTGAGTGTGTCATAGGATGTTTTTCAGCTGGGTAGTTTGTTTTTGTTTCCTGTTCAGTTGTACTGTCCAGTGGACATGTCCATTGACAAGAGCTGCATTTCATTTTGCACATTTGTTTGTGTTTTGCACATTGACATGGTGGCAATGGTGAATTGTATTCACCGCAAAAGGGGAATGTGGGAAAATGTTTTAAAAGATATGAAAAGATATGAATATATATATATATAAAATTTACAAATTAATTATTTGAAGAAAAAAAATTATATATATAATATAAATGTTTGACATATAGATGTATATGTATCCCATGAGCACAAATATAATATAAGGAGACCCCGTATAGTATTGAAATACAGTATTGAAATTTATATTTATTTTTTATTGTTACACAAAATATTATGGATATTTTCCTTTTCATTAATCTCAATGAAAAAAGACCAAACCACTGTTGAGATGCAGACACCATCTCTGTCAGTACTGCAGTCAGTGCTGCAACCAGTGTCTCGCAATCAGTGGAACGTGTTGGACAGGACAGGACTGCATGAATCGACGAGAACATACAGTACAGTAGTTGTTGAGCTTCCTTCAGTACAGGAAGCAGTACTGGCAATTACAGAACTCTGAAGGATTCTCTACAGGCCACTCTTAGGGGTTCTAGAACTAAGGAACTAGATGACTATTCCATAGGTTCTGTAAGGGAGCCGTTCACACGGCAACGCTTTGTTTTTTGTCTGCTAGGTGCTTGAACTCTATTGTTTTCCTATGGAACAAAGTGGCTGACAAGCAGTTTGACTGTTGCGGCGTTCCTTCCTGCTTTTTCTGCCTGTGCCTCACTCACAAAAACAGCAAGACTTCTAAAAAAAAACATGAGGCGCTCAAAGTTAAAATTATCATTTGTTCATCAGTGTTAAAACTTTTGGAAAGGGTTGTTGCTTAGCTACTGTTACTCACAGATAGCTAAGTTTCAAATATCAACAGTAAAAAAAATGGAGGACCGTGTGTAGCCTAGCAACAGTAAACAAACCTTGACATGGCCAACAAGCTCTTATTAAGCACTTGGATTTTGGAATACCAGTGACGCTTCTTGGGTTTTGGAGGCCAAAAAAAAAGTGTTGCAGTGTGAACGGTCCCTAACAGGCCTGCCCTGAAGGTTCTGTGTTGACATTTTGACATCTGTGGAACCGTGATATCTTCTAAATGGACCCTCATGTTCCCAGGAGTACATAGCATAGCATAGATTAAATGATAGCTTATTTGCTGCTGCCGCACTACTTATTATTCATAGAGGCTGCTGTGGAGAACGGTGAGGGGTTTAACGAGAATTGTTTTTGTTTTGTATTGTTTTGTTTTTTCTGTTACGGATTACCTCCTTTTCTCTTTCTTTTTCTCTCTCTCTCTTATCTCTCTCTTTCTCTTTGAGATGGTTGTCGTGGTAACTGACTGGCCTTATTACTGGCACTACTTGTCTCGCTTATTTTACTGTTCTTGCTAATTAGCTTCGACCTTCTAACTATCGATGAAGAAAAGAGTAAGTAATTTCTTTAAAAGAAAAAAAAGAAAAGAAAAGAAAAGTACTTTCATGACTTTTGAGTAAGTCATTGCCCCATTAGTCGCATGTGGAATGCCCCTGGCCATCGATCCTAGTTTTTGTTTTGTTTTTGTTTGTGTGTTACTGTTGTCGATGGGCATGCTAATAGCTAATGCTTTATATAGAAGTCTGTTGAACCACGTGCTAACTGAGCTTGGTAGAGTTTTGTTGCACACGAGTGAAAAATGTCATGGTGTATCAGTCCCGGATTGTACCTGGACCTTAAAAAAAGCACAGTATATACCATCCCCAATCATCTGCAAATACAACCATGACCAATATACTATCATTTTTACACCTGAATAATATTTTTTGAAATCCATATGAAAGTGAGTATTTATGATATTAAATATAAAGTATATCTATATATATGTAAGTATATATAAAAAATTATATCAAACAATTTTATAAGTTTGAAATTCCCTTTGGAAACATTTGTAGGTAGACAATAAAATATCCATCTCCACTACAAGGCCCCTCCCACCCAGCCCACCTGTTAGGGAATGTGTAATCTGATTGGATCTCCCACCTGTCAGTCAGACAGCCTGGGTGTGTGTACAGGGACCGTTAAAAGCAGATATGTTTGTGGGGCTCCAGACATAATTTACATGGTGCTACTAAACCTTATGTGTGTGTGTGGGTGTGTGTGTGTGTGTGTGTGTGTGTCCTGGCAGTATCAGTCTGATTGTTACAGAAGGAGTGTTCTCTCTTCTGTCTCCCAGCTGTGTGTGACCCACATAAAACTGAGCAATGTAAGTGAACCCCATATGTCTGAACCATGCCGGCGTTTGTGTGTGTATGTGTGGGTGTATGCACCAGAGCAGTGCCTGTGTGTGTGTGTGTGTGTGTGTGTGTGCATGCGTGTGCGTGTTTTTGTGTGTATGTCTGTTTGTGTGTACCTGAATAGTGCCTGTGTGTGTTACCCGGCGTGCCTGAACCTGAGTGCTTGTTTGTGTGTGTGTGTGTGTGTATGTGTGTGTGTGTGTGTGTGTGTGTGTGTGTGTGTGCTTGTTCCTGTATCTGAGCCGTCATGATACGGCATCTCTCCACAGACTGAACACCATCGATCCCATGATCACTTGTGCCAAACATCCATCAGAAGTCTTCTACTGCCTGCATTACCTCATGATGTACTGTTATAAAAACAGTGTGCATGTCTGTGTAGATGTTTGTGCGTGTGTGTATGTATGTTTGTAAGTATGTGCATGTGTGCGCACGTAAGGATGTGTGTCTCTGTGTGTGTAAGGATGTGTGTGGGTGTGTGTGCATGTGTGTGTGTGTGTGTAAGGATGTGCATCTGTGTGTGTGGGTGTGTGTGTGTGTGTGTGCATGCGTGTATGTGTGTGTAAGGATGTGCATCTGTGTGTGTGTTTGTGTGTGTGTGTGTCTGAATGTGTGTTTCTGCCACTGTCTATTCCTCAGCCAAGTCCACCCCTTGCTCTCCTCCCCGCCCCGCAAACAGATCACACAAATAAACCCTGCTGTACTTCTCCTCTCTCCTTTCATCTCTCTTTCTGTCTCTCACTCTCTCTCACTCTCTCTCTCCTCCCTTTTTCTATGCCTCTAACCCTTTGGACTTGTTTTGTTTCTCCATTTTTTTTCTGAAAACTGCACCCCTGTATGTGAAGTGTCATGTCTACAGGTTGTTGTGTAACTTTAACATGGAATAAATTCTGTGCGTTCAATTAAATTGCTCTCTGTATGCCTCCATTTTTTTCCCCATTTATCCAAAATGTCTACACATATATATATCTCTAAAAAGCTTAAATAAGACTTCTATATAATTTAGGTAGTGTTTTCCTAATGCAGTGCTGGTTAGATCGGGGGGGGGGGGGGGGGGGGTCAAAAACGATTATGATACGTTTATGATTATTTCTTTTAGGGCCCACCCCCCCACCCCGGAGTGGTATTCAAGTGCTGAATAATCAGGTGTAGTACTGTAGGTAGGTGCCATGGTGTGTGTGGGTGTCGGGTTTTTGAGGCCCTGTCATTGCAACTGCCAGCCACACAGTTGACCTGGTTTCCCGAGATTGACCTACTGCGAAAATGTACTTGACAGCTTCAATAGA
>CM059275.1:19129353-19141853 GCA_030347295.1 Setipinna tenuifilis
CACACACACACGTGCGGCACGACCAGGAGGGGGCGCCATGCTACTGCGTCCCCTTCACACACCAGGACTACGGCACACTGCTCATCAGCTGCCTGGGGGAGGTGGCCTGTAGGTGTCACACACACACACACACACACACACACCAGGACTACGGCACACTGCTCATCAGCTGCCTGGGGGAGGTGGCCTGTATGTGTCACACACACACACACACACACACACACACACACACACATACATATGCAAACATATATGCAAACACTGAGTTGGTGTGTAAAATATTAACTGTGCTGTACTGTGCATGTGTACTGTGTGAGACACTACATTACCCTTACTTTATCTTTTATGCTTTTACATATTGTTCTTTGTTCTTTATTTTTGTTAAGCACATAGAGCTGCTTTTGTGTATGAAATTCACTATAAAAAATAAACTTGCCTTGTGTGTGTGTGTGTGTGTGTGTGTGTGTGTGTGTGTGTGTGTGTGTGTAACTACAGTGATTCCTATGAATATTGGGCTGCTGAGTGTTGTCGGCCGGAAGCAGAGTATGGCCGTGGTGCAGGTGCTCTCCGCTGCCTTCTTCATGCTGATCAACATCTGTACAACCATGTGAGACATACACACACACACACACACACACGCAAACGCACACACAGACACAAGGACACACACAAACAAACTTTTAGTCAGAATGTTGATACATCAGGGGCATAATTACAGAAAAAATAACCCCATCCCCAAGTTAGGAACCATGCTTCTGTAATACCAAATATCCTCATTTCACATCATTTCAGTCTGTCAGTAAGAGAGATACAGAGGTCTGGTTGATAAATATTGTATATGATTACCTAAATAATAACAGTTTTTAATAAAGTAAGATTTTAATAGCATTCAGATGGACATTATAACTCTGGCTGTGTTAATATCTATACAGTGCTGTAGCTTGCCTTTGTCTCTTTCTCTTTTGTTTGGTCTTTCTCTGATCTCTCCCTCTCTTTCTCTCTCCCCCTCTGTCTCTTTTGCTCTCTCTCCCTCTCTCTCTCTCTCTCTCTCTCTCTCTCTCTCTCTCTCTGTCTCAGGTTTGGTTTTACTGTGTTGTTGTTCCTGCTGAGGTCAGTGGTGGCCATGAACTTTAATATTGTGTACATCTACACTGCAGAGGTGAGCCCCCAACAGCACACTGTACTACAAATGCCATATACCATACATATACATACTTAATGTGTGTAATGATCTGTGTGTGTGTGTATGTGTGTGTGTGTGTGTGTGTGTTTACAACTGTGTTTGTTTACAAGTGTGTGTGCGTGTTATTTATATGTTATATATGTTAAATTTATATGTATGTATATATGTGTTTATTTATATATATGTGTGTTTGTACGTGTGTGTGTGTGTGTGTGTGTGTGTGTGTGTGTGCGCGCGCGTGTGTGTGTGTGTACACACGTGTGCATGTGTGTGTGTGTGTCCTGGCTGTCTCACAGGTTTACCCCACTGCAGTGCGCTCCATAGGATTAGGGATGTGTACATCCTTCAGTCGTATTGGAGGCATGATAGCCCCTTTCATCGCACAGGTTGGTGTGTGTGTGTGTGTGTGTGTTTGTGTGTGTTGCTGTAAAATGTAACTGTCGGAGCCATTTTATAGTCACCTTTTAGTATAGGTTTTGTGGTCATATTTTGTTTGGCCACCAGGGGGAGTACAGCTGGTGGGTTCGGGTTTACATGGTTTAGGTCACGTTAGGTGAAATATTTTATCCCACTGGTTCAAGTCTCTTTCTGTGTCTCTCTTTCTATGTCTGTCTCCATCTCTGTCTTTCCATCTCTCCCTCTCTCTGTTTTGTCCCTGTCTCTCTCTCTCTTGCTCTCTGTCACTCTTTCTCTGTCGCTCTCTCTCTTGCCTTCTCTCTTTCTGTCTCTCTGTCTGTCTGTCTGTCTGTCTCTCTCTGTCTGTGTCTCTCTTGCCCTCTCTCTCTCTCTCTCTCTCTTCCTCTCCCTCTCTCTGTCAGGTGTTGATGTCTCAGTCAGTGTTGCTGGCCTTGTTGCCGTTTGCTGTGGCATGTCTGCTGTGTGCTGTGGGGACCATGCTGCTGCCCATCGAGACCAGAGGACGAGCACTACTGGTAAAATATCTGCCTGCCTGTCTGCCTGCCTGCCTGTCTGTCTGTCTGTCTGTCTGCCTGTCTGTTACTCTCTGTAATTCTACTGGTAAAATATCTGCCTGCCTGTCTGCCTCCCGGTCTGTCTGTCTGTCTGTCTGCCTGTCTGTTACTCTCTGTAATTCTACTGGTAAAATATCTGCCTGCCTGCCTGTCTGTCTGTCTGTCTGTCTGTCTGTCTGTCTGTCTGCCTGTCCGTTACTCTCTGTAATTCTACTGGTAAAATGTCTGTCTGTTTGTATGTGTTTGCCTATTTGTATGTGTGTTTGCCTACCTGTCTGTCTGTCTGCCTGCCTGTCTGTCTGTCTGACTACCTGTTTGTCTGTTTGCCTAGCTGTCTGTCTGTCTGCCTACCTGTTTGTTTGTCTGTCTGTCCGTTACTCTCTGTAATTCTCCTCGTGAAATGTCTGTCTGTCTGGCTACCTGCCTGCCTGCTTGTCTGTCTGCATACGTGTTTCTTTGTATGTATGTCTGTCTGTCTGTCTTTGCCTTATAATGAGGTTGAAATATTTAAATGGATTTAATTAATATTTAGCATATTAAAACAGTCAATTATCTCTGTTCTTTTTTTGCAGCAAAACTCCTGACGAAAGAGGAAATGGATAGTTTGTATAGTCAATATTTATAGTGATTTATTTACATTTGGAAATTGTACAATAAAATCTTATACAAAATAAAACACAGGTTTCCTGCTTAATTAAAGTGATGCAATCATACTCAGGGAATAGGAATAAGTATGGAAAAACACTCATCGAATAAACAATCAACACAACAATTAGAAATATATAGACATATATAGAAATAGACATATATAGAAATGGTGAGTCCTCTGAAGCCAAAGCATCTTCATCACTGTGATTCGTTTCCAACATGCTGCCTTTGACTGCTGCAAGACAGTGAATGTCAAGCCATGCAGTCAGCATAATATTTATGCTGCTGACTATGGTCATCTTAATATTTGTTCTGCTGACTGGGGTCATTATAATTAATTACAATATAAATCATGATCCTGTGTACTGGTGATGGCAAAGCTGCCTAGAACGTGGTGCTCCACTAGGGGGAGCTATTGCAGCGTTTTCTCCAAAGCTATACCATGATGCAGTGCAGGTAGATGCTGATGATAACAGACTTCACTTGTGTGTCATGTGTGTGAATGCAACAGACATGACAGCAGACTTGAGAGTTATCACGACTGACCACAATATTCTGATATTTACATGATGTCACATGATGAGGGGTGTGGTCTACAGCTCACAGCTCCATCTCCACCTCCAGTGGTCCAGAGATATACAGTAGCTCCTGGTTTCCTATCATCAAGCCAGAACTGAAGAAGCGTTTTAGATAAAAGGTGAAACGTCTTCAAGCTTTAAAAGAAGTCCACTTGCTTACAGCTTAGCTCCTTTGACTACCATGACCTGGATGAATGAGAATCTTCACAGAGATATCTAAATCAGCATCTCACACTGTCAGATTCCTTTTAGCAGTTTACACTATAGGCCTCAAGTGCATAGCTGTGGCTAACAGCATCAGACTCAGGCCAATAGCCAGAAATCATAAAATGTGTGGGCCCATTAAAAAAAAATCCAGTGGCCCTTGTCCAAAACACATGGGTTATTTTTAATACTACTGTTGCGTTTGCTAAGTCATGGGTGGGAAGTGAGAGGCTCACTTACCTGGGGTTGAAGTGTGGGCCAGTAACTTTTTATTACTTTTTGTATTATTGATTACTGAATTTATAGAGGCTTCTGATTGGGTGGGCCTGTGGCCGCCCACTTGTCAATCAGGCCCACCCAATCAGAAGCCTCTATAAATTGACAAGTGCGCGGGCACAGGCCCACCCCAGCCCACACCCATAACTGGCACCTATGATCTGGCTATTTCATTCTGAAGTGTGTTTGTTTTGCTCCTACCACCAACCACCACCACCACTCAGCCTCAGCCGTAGCCTCCGGTGACCTATAAAAGCTTTACTCCTGGAATCCTCCTACACAGTGGGAGTCTTTAAGCCTGTGTCTCCCAGCACAAGCCACACACACAGATACTCATGCATCCACACACACAGATACACATGAACGCACACACACAGATACACATGCATCCACACACAGACAGATACACATGCATCCACACACACACACATATACACATGCATCCACACACACAGATACACATGCATCCACACACACAGATACACATGCATCCACACACACACACAGATACACATCCATACACACAAAGAGAAAATAAGAGAGACAGAGGGAGAAATATGTGTACATGCACTGTACACCTATTTGAGTTGCTAACTGGCATATCAATCTCATGTGTGTCAGCATAGTTAGGCTCATGCATATTTGTGTCTCTTGTGTGTGTGCATGAGTTTGTGCCTGTCCCTGCTAGGGCCATGACATATGCATGTGTAAATGTGTGTATATAGCTGCATGCGTGTGTGTGTGTGTGTATTTCAGTGTGTGAATATCTCTCCTATGTTGTTTTCACCAGGGCAGTGCAGACACCGAGCAGCTGTGTGCGTGTGCGTGTGTGTGCGCGTGCGTGTGCGTGCACGTGCATGTGTGTGTGTGTGTGTGTGTGTGTGTGTGTGTGTGTGTGTGTGTGTGAAGGGAAATAGTGCTAGTGATAGCAGTATCTAGTATCAGTGTGGTGAGCACAGAGAGCCTGGCACACAACGCATGTGACCTTGGGAGAGAGAGGGATGGGAGAGGGAGAAAGAAAGAGGGAGAGAGAGAGAGAGGGATGGGAGAGGGAGAGAGAGAGAAGGAGGGAGAGAGGGAGAGAAAAGGAGGGAGAGAGGGAGAGAGGGATGGGAGAGGGAGAGAAAGAGGGAGAGAGAGGGAGAGAGTGAGAGAGAAAGAGAGAGGCATAGAGAGAGGTAGTGAGGAAAAGAGACAGAAAACGGGAAGAAAATAGGGAGTGATAGAGGAAGCGGAAGCAGTGAGGAAGAGAGTGAGAGAGTGGGACAGGGAAGGAGTGAGGTTGAAAAAGATGGAGTGGGAGAAGGATGGAGGGAGGTAGAGACAATAACAACTGAGGAGGAAAGGGACGATATCAGACAGGGAAAAGGGAGGGAGAGGGAGAGGGAGGGAGGGAGGGAGAAAAAGATGGAGGGAAGAAGGGAGGGAGGGAGAGACAAAAGAACGGATGAGAAGAGAAAGGGATGGTATCAGAGAGGAAAAGCGAGGGAGGGAGGGAGAAAGAAGATGGAGAGGGAGGGAGGGAGGGGGAAAAGAACAAATGAAAAGAGACGAGATTGTATCGGAACGGAGTAAGGTAGGGAGTGGGAGAGGTAGGGACGGGGGGGGGGGGGGCGGGAGAGGCAAAATAACAAATAAAAAGGGAGGGAGTGGGAGGGGGAAAGATGGAGTGAGAAAAGGAGTGAGAGGGAGGGACGGGAGGGGAAGGGAGGGGGGGAGAAAAGAGAGAGACCGTACCAGAGAGGAGTACAGGCGGAAGTTCTGCACTGCAGATGTGCTTACATATTTGGAGAGGATGTCTGGCCCAAAAGGTGTACGTGTGCATTCTAAGTGTGTGTGTGTGTGTGTGTGTGTGTGTGTGTGTGTGGTCTTCGGCTGCAGTCTTGATATGTCTATCTCTCCTACTCTCTCATTTGCCTGTTTATACAGTCCAGCTGGAGCACAGTGGTAGAGTTGGATCCATATCCAGATATGGATTTGTGTGTGTGTGTGTGTGTGTGTGTGTACATGCGCACACCTGTGTGCAGCCTTGCTGTGGGGCACAGAGAAATTTTCTGTACCCATGACTGTCAAATTGGTATGTCACCTCTGAAAAATACTTGAATCTTATTTATGGTGGATTTAAACAAAAAAATGTGTGTGTGTGTGTGTGTGTGTCTGTGTGTCTGTGTGTGTGCATGTGCGTGTCTGGGTGTGTGCATGTGTGTGTGTGTGTGTGTGTGTGTGTGTGTATTTGCATGGGCGCGAGAGAGAGAGAGAAAGAGAGAGAGGAAAAGGAAAGAGAATGCTCTTCAACCCACAAAAGCAGCATGCAAGTACTCAATTCTATGTCCACTTACACTCTGCCTTACCTTACATGCAGGTCACCAGTGTATTTGAGACTTCATTACCCAGAAGGTCATCAGTGCCTTTGAGACTACATTACCCACAAGGCCGCTGGTGTGTTAGTAACCGCCACTGAAAGTCTGCCTGTAATCCCAAAGGATTCCGCTAAACTTAACCCCATATTCGTCTAATCTTTTGTGCGAGTGTCTGAGTGTGTGTGTGTGTGTGTGTGTGTGTGTGTGGGTTGGTGGTTGAAGGAAACAGGTTCTCATTTATGAGTGAGTGTATGTGTATGCCTACATATGTGCACGTCTGTGTGTACAGGAGGTGTCTGTAGCAAAGACTGATCGCACATTTAATCCCTCTGCGTTTTACTGTCAAACACTTAAGAGTTAAGGTACCAGTCAATTGCTTTGCACAGAGTATGTATGTACTATGTGTGTTGGTTTGCATGGATGGCTAGATGCATGTTTAATTAATTACCCAGTCGACTACCTGAGGTCTGTTTAGTCTGAGTATACGCACACACACGCACACACACACACTCTCTCTCTCTCTCCTCTATTGACAGTTTCTAATGCTGTCACAGCAAAGGAGGTTACTGTGTGAGGAGATTCCGGAGGACTCCCCCAGGTCACAGAGACTCCTCTGGTCATCTCCACAGCAACAAGAAATACTGGAGAATATTTAATTACTCAGTGCATTTTGATATGCCATACAATTATGTTTTAAATACGTTTTTAAAAGCATTTTTATGATTTCATCTTAACTGACACTGGCATGCTGGATAATTTGTTATTCTTGTTATAAAACTTGTCTACAGCATAAAAACACAACGTATCCTTTTTTTTTTAAATTGTCTGATTATTTTCAAATAGGCTTTATAGCCTACCCTAACGTCAGGTAAAGTTACACGCAGTTAGCCAACTGTCAGAGATAGCGTAGGCCCAGTGTTTTCCTTAGCATCCCACTGCAGCAGCACCGAACACACACACACACACACACACACCCGCACACACATACAGGGAAGCTCGACTAGACATACACTGTCGGACTGCTTACTCCCCAGAATACCCTCCCTTACAACCAATCACACCGCTAAGCGTGCCGGCCGCTCGTCACTGTCAAAGCTCGCAAACAGTCGCACTTGACCGCGGGAACTGACCGGTCTACTTTGGCTTTGGTGAGTCCTCTGCTGTTTTTGGGATGGCACGAGTGACCACCGCTGCATTTCACGTGCTGTCACAACCTTCAGCGCGACATTGCGTCGATTAGAGGCGAAGGTGCGTCGAGTTGCTCCGCCATACACGGCCAGCACATATGTACACACATCTACACGTGCAGAACTGGGGTGGGCATGAGCAAGTTAGTACAGCGAAGACCCTACCGGAATTATGTTTGCAGTGGGATTCAGTCGCCAGCCGCTAAGTAAAACTGGACTCATTTTTGATATGGGATTACCCTGCAGTTTATGTACTGGTACAGAGCCTTGTCACAGGTAAGCGGACAAATCCGAAAAAAATAATGCTTGTGTTTGTCTTTGTCACTTTGTTATTATTTAAAATTCGTGATCCCGTGCGCATACTTTGAGAAGCTCAATGCAGCAGCAGGAGGGTGCAGGGCGCGCGCATGGCCGGTGGTCCCGCCGCAGCAATGTGTGTCAGAGTTTAGGGCGTGTGAATGCTCTCGTGCACACCGGAGGCAATCTGTCACACACAGAGAAAAGCATGACAGTGTCCTGCTTTAACCGTAGGATGTTGTTTATATGTAAGATTGTTTATTAGACACGTTATTTAATGGTCGTAGTGACTTTTTGTTGCAGTAAGACTCTTAATTGTGTGTGGGAAACGTCTGTGGCGGAGTCAGGTGCGTTATTGGCTTTCTGACTGGGATAAACCGGGCGAAGCGCTGTCGCACCGAATGCTGAGTATTGGCTTGTCAGTCAGACGTGTAAATCCTGTTAAAGCCCTCAGCTGCCCTCGAGAAGACAAACACATGCACGCATCCTGACACACACACACACAAACACACACAGAGACCCGAGCGGCTGCGCATTTATTTCTTAAAAGTGAATGCGTCCTAAATGAATCCTATTCTGCAAGAGGCTGTACATGTCTGAGGTTGACACACAGACACACACAAACATACAACAATGTGATGCAACAATGTGCTTTAAATCAGTCTTTGACGTCCCGCAGAGCAATTGCACTGTATTGCACAGAATGACAACTAGCCAAGTTCAAGTTCTTGACACAGAGACACATAATGCATAATAAATAGGTGTGTGTGTGTATATATATATGTGTGTGTGTGTGTGTGTGTGTGTGTGTGTGTGTGTGTGTGTGTAAATCTGAATTATGTCATAGAAACAGGATGGTAAATGTAATTCTAGATGCAACTCTAGAAGCCAATGCAGAGCCACGATAAGAGGAGAGCTATTGGTAGTCCTTGGATGACCAAAGATGAAATGCACCGCTGCATTCTGGATCAGCTGCAAAGTTTCCTCAGCATCACATATGCATGCTGGGAGGCCAGCCAAAAATCCATGCATTGCAAGAATTTAGTTTGTAAAGAACCACAGCCTGCACAAGACATTGCCTTTAGTCCCGTGTGAGATTCGGTCTGATGTGTGTGTGTGTGTGAGTGTAGGGGATACACACTTGAATGGTGTTTTAATCACAACAACAGCATTAACTTTAGAAACATTAGCTAGCATAATCCACTTTTCTTTTATTGCTGAACATAGTGTTTACGTACCTTTCTTTTTACCACTACATTACTGCATATGTATATATACTGTGTGTATGTGTGTGTGTGTGTGTGTGTGTGTGTGTGTGTGTGTGTGTGTGTGTGTGTGTGTGTGAACGCATGTGTATATCTGTGTATATATGTGAGTGTGTATGTGTATCTGTGTGTGTGTGTGTGGGTGTGGTGCATGTGTGTCTGTGTGTGTATCTGTGTATATATGTGTGTGTGTATGTGTATCTGTGTGTGTGTGTGTGTGTGTGTGTGTGTGTGTGTGTGTGTGTGTGTGTGTGTGTGTGTGCATGTGAAATAGATGAGATAGAAGTAGATGCAGCTGAGGCAAACATCTTGCTGATTCAGCTACCGCCCTCCCTCATGGATTATTCTATACGTGCCTACTTACTCTCTTCCTTCTTATACTGTGTGTGTGTGTGTGAGTGTGTGTGTGTGTGTGTGTGTGTGTGTGTGTGTGTGTGTGTGTGTGTGTGTGTGTGTGTGTGTGTGTGTGTGTGAGTGTGAGTGTGAGTGTGTGTGTGTGTGTGTATGTGTGTGTATGTGTATGTGTATGTGTATGTGAATGTGTATGTGTATGTGTATGTGTATGTGTGAGTGTGAGTGTGTGTGTGTGTGTGTGTGTGTGTGTGCGTGTGTGTAATACTCACTTCCTCTTTAGACTGTATCTGTTTTGTATGATTGTCCTCTTTAAGCATCTGTTACCCTCACCTCCTCTTAGTGTGTTAGGCCTGGGATATACTTCCTGTTTGACCAAGCGTACACAGTCCCGCCTCCCGATTGGTGCACATGGGAGGGACTAACAGCAGTTGAGTTTGATGGACACATCACTATTCAATCATTTAGAATGGGTCGCCTAAAATGATTGGATGGTGATATGTCTGTCAAACTCAACTGCCCCTCCCCCGTGCTTTCAGTCCTGCCCATCCCACAGGTGACTAACATGTTTTGTGTTGTGTTAGAGCATTTAATGAATTTTTTGCCATTAGGGTGTAAAGGCAATTTTAAGCAATATAGTAAAAAGTGCTTTGGGAAAACATCTCCTACCCTATCTTTAGGGCCTGAAATATACTTCTTGTTTGACCAAGTGTACGCATACATAACCTTGCAGTCATGTCTGCAGCAGCAGTCACAGGCCACAGTGCACAGTGCAGTCCGGGACAACCCCCTCACTTAAGGACAGGGTAAGAGATCCTGGAAAAATGGCTCACAAGTACGCAATTTAAAAGCCCAAACCATAGTTTGATTTACTGGGGGTACTGGGGGGCACAGTATCCCCTGATAAAGACCAAGGACTGCCCCTAAAGAGACCAAAATAACAAAGTTTGGGGGTACCAACATATTAATGTACTTCATGCTAAGCATAAACAGTAGTACCCACCGCTAATGGTAGTACCCCCAAATTATGAAGGGGTAATTCACACTCTGGTCCAAAGCCCCCTTCTATAGACCCCCCCCCCCCTCCACCCCCCCACCCAATGTCACGCCACACCTCCTCTTAGTGCGTTAGGCCTGGGGTATACTTCCTGTTTGATTAAGCGTACGTACGCATACCCAACCTTGCAGTCAATGTCACAGTGAGTGCAGTACTGGACAAGCCCTGCACTTAAAGGCAGCGTAGGAGATCCTGGACTAACAGCTTGAGCAAGCTACATTTTCAAAGTACACAATTCAATAATCCAAACCGCTTTCTTCAGACTTTCCCCTGTAGTCAAGTCTCCAGACTTGTGCACGGGAGAGGGGGGAGGGGCTAATGGCAGTTGAGTTTGATAGACACATCACCATTCAATCATTTAGAAAAGGTCACTTAAAATGATTGGATGGTGATATGTCTGTCGAACTCAACTGCTGTTTGTCCCCCCCCCTCCCCCGTGCTTTCAGTCCTGTCCATCCCACAGGTGACTAACATGTTTTGTTTTGTGTTAGAGCATTTAAGGAATTGGTTGCCATCAGGGTGTGAAGGGGATTTTAAGCAGTATAGTAAAAAGTGGTCCAGGAAAACATCTCCTACCCTACCTTTAGGGGCAGATTTTTTTAAAAAAACTTTCCACCATTGCTGGTCACCTCCACTTCCTGCTGACTTCCCAGTTGCTCTCTCTGTTTGCACCCGACCGCCCGCCTAGCGGTGACATCAATGTCGTGCGTCTCAGTAGAACTCGACCGCCCGCCAGCCCCACGTATGCGCCAGCACACCAAATACACACACTTGATTTACACTTGGTTGGCCTGTCCCTGTAACAATCATAGGTACAGTGAAACAAAGTGTGCAACAACATGTAACATTATGTAATTACACTGTACCATAGGGTTAGAGTTAGGGTTTGGGTTAGGTATGTTCAGTGTAAGTACATAATACTAGGTACATGTTGTTACATGTAGATACACTAAAAAAGGACTCGTAAAATAAAGTGTTACCAAACACAGATTAAACATGGTAGCCATGATGCGTACGCACATTCGTGGGTTACTGCAAGTATATTCTAGGCGTGTTTCATCCCTACAACAGAGGTGTCAATCCCGGGTTCATAAAGTAAAAACCCTGCCACGTTTTCCTTCCAACACGGGTGACTTCACTGAGTAGCTGATCTACCTGTCATTATGATCAGCTGATTCAGAGCTGGTTGGATCAAATTTATGGCAGGCTTTATACTTTCTGAACCCGGATTTGACACCTCTGCCCTACAACCAGGACACATGACGGACTGACCAGCTGACTGATTTGTAATGAGTGGGATTTTCTTTTAGTGGCCTGGTATTAGATCTGACAAACTTTTTTGTTTTGTTTTTTTTTAACAACAAGCTCTACAACCCACCCAGAACGGCTCTGTGACCCACTTTTGGGTCCTGTCTATATAGTAATAGCGTGTATATAAGAGAACTGCACAAACCCTCTGTGACGTCATGCATACACATTCTCACAGACTGGATGAGACGTAAATTGAAGGTTCTGGCTGTGGCCATCTTTGCCAATTCATTCTATTACTGTCAGTGTGAATTATCTGGTGATTAAACTAATGGATTATGAAATAAAACATCCCCCACCATCGAAACACACCAAAACTGTTTTTTGAACCAGGCTATAAATGTGTTTATTTGTGCTATAAAATTTGAGTTTTTCACATGGGAGTCTATCACCAGCCCACAATTAAATAGACATGTGAGGTATTGCAACTTTAAAACATTCAGTATTGGCTTCATTGTTTAGCCTGAAACATTGCCTCTTGCTCACAACCCACTACTTAAGAAACACTATTCTAGGCCATAGTGGGCACATTGCTGTACTCTGTCTTACCTGTGTGGAGTGTGTATGAGGTGGGAGTGTGCATATGACTGTTGCATAACCATCTCTCCTCTCCTTGTGTGTCCTTCCCAGGCTGTGTGTGTGTGTAGTGTGATGTGAGAGCTGTTTAAATGTCTGAATGTCCCGTGTGTGAGTGTATGTGAGTGTGCGTGTGAGTGTGTGTGTGTGTGTGCGCATGTGTGTGTGAGAGAGAAAGAGCCATGGAGGAGCAGGCCCAGGTGCTGTTTGATGCCTTCGTGCAGGCGTCCACCTGTCGG
>CM059275.1:19144353-19151853 GCA_030347295.1 Setipinna tenuifilis
ATAATAGGCATATCACTAGTGGCACTGTGTGTGTGTGTGTGTGTGTGTGTGTGTGTGTGTGTGTGCGTGCATTATAGGCAATAATAGGCATATCACTAGTGGCACTGTGTGTGTGTGTGTGTGTGTGTGTGTGTGTGTACAGTATATACTATGCATATCACTAGTGGCATAGTGGCATCGTGTGTGTGTGTGTGCATAATATGCATATCACTAGTGGCATTGTGTGTGTGTATGTGTGTGTGTGTGTGTGTGTCTGCATGGACTACATGTCAGCGCTGCAGTGTGCGTGCATTATAGGCAATAATGGGCATATCACAGGTGGCATTGTGTGTGTGTGTGTGTGTGTGTGTGTGTGTGTGTGTATGTGTGTGTGTGGGTGTCTGGGTGTCTGTGTCTGTGTATGCATAATATGCTCTCTCTCGCTTTCTATCTGTGTGTGTGTCTGTGTGTGTATGTGCCTGTGTCTGTGTATGCATAATATGCATATCACTAGTGGCATTGTGTGTGTATGTGTGTGTGTGTGTCTCTCTCTCTCTCTATCAGTGTGTGTGTGTGTCTGGGTCCATGGTGTGAGACATTGTGCTACTTTCCCCATCTGTCTCTGATATGACATGGTGTTTAAGGCCTCTTATAATGTGCACAGGTGCACAGGTGCAGATTACATTACATTACACGTAGCAGACACTCTCATCCAAAGCTATTTACAACCACACAAAGCGATAGGGCTACAGCACATGTAGGAGACTGGAGGGGGAATGTTCGGAGAAGTAGTTGAGGATGCACATAGATCGTAAGGTGTGAGGTGGGATGTTAGTAGGTTGGAGCTGTTGGATAAAATGTTCTCTACACCCCTCTCTTTCTGTCTCTCTCTCTCGACCCCTTTCACTAGCTGTCCCTCCCCCCTCTCTCTTTCTCTCTATATCTCTCTCTCTCTCTCTCCCCGTGATGTAGGTTGTAGGTGTAAGGTGGGTTGTTAGTAGGTTAGAGCTGTTAGGATAGGATGTTCTCTATCCCCCTCTCTTTCTCTCTCTTTCTCTCTGTCTCTCTCTTGATCCGTTTCTCTACCACCCCACCCCCCCCCCCCCCATCTCTCTTTCTGAGAGTCTCTCAATGACAATGCACACAGATATTAGGGTATAAATTAAGATTGTTAGTAGGTTAGAGCTGTTAGCATAAAATGTTCTCTACACACTTCTCTTTCTGTCTCTCTCTGTTGATTCTTTTTCTAGCTCTGTCTCTCCACCTCTCTCTTTCTCTCTATCTATATCTCTCTATGTAGGTTGTAAGGTGTAAGGTGAGATTGTTACAGTTTTTCACAATTGCTAAAACTCAATTTTTGAAACCTTGCCCCATTTTCTCAAAACTGTAAACACAAACTCCAATTGCTCACATGCATGTCCCAAAACTCCTGACTCTTGTTGCAAAAGCTACTACAACCCTCAAAACAGTTTTACGTGTGCTCAAAACCAAACTCTGTCCTCAAAACATTGACACAATTGTCAAAATGAAATTACAATGAAGCAGTTAGTAAACACTACACCAAAAAATGAAAAGCACAATGTTCAGATGTGTATAATAGCATAAGTTGTTTTTTATAGGCCTGAAAATGCATTTCCAACTGAAAAATAGCACAATTCGGATGTATATGTATTGTACATAGACTAAAATTAAGTGGTAATATTAGATTACTTGCTAAAATACTTCAAACAAAAATATATTTTGGGAATGCCGTACAAATGAAAACTACAAGTGCTGTATACAGTGCTGCAAACAAGAGATCACTGGGCTTTACTATATCATGCCTTTGGGTTTGGTCAGGCCACAGCACCTCATCCACATTACAAGCAATGATGTCCCTTGGCAGGTAACAGGGAAAGGCCTATGGCACAGGCCAATTCCATGGCCTCTAAAAAATTTCATAGATCGCCATCAACCCATGGATGAGAACGTGATCTATAATGGTGACTCTAATTTGGTTAGCAGAAAAAAATCACTCTTCCTCTTGTTCTTCCTCTACCTCCTCTTCCTCGCTCTGTCCCTCCCTCTCTTGTCTCTGATTGGCAGCCATTTTCAAGCTGCAACTTTCTTGTGGCTCTCAATTGGCTTACATTGGTGGTGTCAGGTCATTTGAAATGAAATAATAAAGTTTTGACTCATTGTGCTTAGCTACTGCCATGTGTGCTTTATTGATGATCAAATGGGGAGAAGAATGTTCAACATTTTGAATCACATGTGTCCTACACTGCAAAGTGTGTTTTGACAATGAGAATGTGTTGCAAAGAGGAGGCATGAGTTTTGCAAAGTGTGTTTTGACAATGAGAATGTGTTTAGAGTTTTGCAAAGAGGAGTCAGTGAGTTTTGCAAATTGTGTTTTACTACCTAAAATGGTTTAAGGTATTGACAAAAGAGTGAGCAGTTGTGAGAAGTAGCTAAAGCAATTGGGGAATTGGGCCAGCCAATTGGTTTTTGTGCTTTAGCAATTCAGAAAAACTGTAATAGGTTGCAGCTGTTAGATTAGGATGTTCTCTTAGAAGAGAAGTGCCTTCAAAAACATCCTGAAAACAGGCAGAAGGGCAACAAGCAATGTTTCTCAAAGTGTTGTCTGCAGACCATGTCAGTGAAACCACAGCCAGAGCCTCTGTACCAAATGCAGTGTAGTACGAGGGGCTGGTTAACCTTGCTGTGGAAGTGGTCCTCTGTCTGAGAAGCTTTGGGAAACACCAGTGTCCAGACCTGCACTGTGTGGGTGGAGATGGAGACTGATACTGACAGTGATGACCTTGGAGGGAAGCAGTGTGGAGAGTATACTGCTGCACTGCTTTTTAGCAGCCTCAGTCACTCAGTGGATAATAGTGTAATGCTTTGAGTGGGTGGCTGTGTGTGCAAAACTGTGCGTGTGTGTGTGTGTGTGTGTGTGTGTGTGTGTGTGTGTGTGTGTGTGTGTGTGTGTGTGTGTGTGTGTGTGTGTGTGTCAGGTTTGCCAAAGCAGAGTACAGTAGACAGATCGGATGCTGCAGCCAAAAACAGTTTAGTGTGAACAATCAAAGACAGTGTGCCAAAACACAACCCAGAGAGAGAGAGAGAGAGAAAGAGAGATGGAGAGAGAGAGAGAGAGAGAGAGAGAGAGAGAGAGATGGGCAAACCCAGAGAGAGATGGGCAACAAATCAAAAAACTGTTAAAGGTTATCTGGCATGCACATACTGTAGACCCAGATCTGTGTGGCCTGGGTCACAGGGAGATACAAAAGAACAATAAAAGTCAAAAGTGTTACAGTAAAACACTTAGAGAAACCAGCCAGCATTGTGACGCAGTGCAGGGTAAGACTAATTAATAAGATAATTATTATAACTAAGATTAATGTTTCTAGGGTTCTAGGGCCACAGGTTCAGCTGCTGCATGAATAGAAAAGTAGTAGTCAATAGGACCATTGCAAATAATACTGTGTGTGTGTGTGTGTTCTGTGTGTTTATACGTGTGTGTGTGTCTGTGTGTTAATACGTGTGTGTGTGTGTGTGTGTGTGTGTGTGTGTCAGGTATCAGGCAGCTGCAGCTGATTTTGCTGAAGGTGGCCCTGCTGTTGGGGGTGGAGGTGCACGTCAATGTGGAGTTCAAAGAGTTAAAGGAGCCATCAGAGGAACAGAGTAAGAACAGGAGCACACACACACACACAAACATGAACATAAACACTCTCTCACACACACATACGCATGCACACACACATTAACACACGTAAACACACATACACACATGCACACACACATATGCACTCTGCCACACACATACACACATACACGCACATACACACATACACACATGCATGCATACACATGAATACACATGAACGCATACGCACATATAAACAAAAATGTGCACACTTGACACTAACACAAACACACAGACATTTACATGACATTTACATTGGTTGTGTGTGTGTGTGTGTGTGTGTGTGTGTGTCTCTGTGTGTGTCTGTGTCTGTCTGTGGGTGGTATTGCAGAGACTGGCTGGAGGGCAATATTCAACCCCAGGAACCACCCTGTCGGTCAGATAGACCTCGATGTGGTCATTGGAGCAGATGGACGCAGAAATACCTTACCTGGTAACAACACATACACACTTTTTCTCCTATTCAGTTATTCACTCTTTCTCTTTCTGTGTCTCTCTCTATCTCTCTCTCTCTCTCTCTCACACACGCACACACACAAACACACACACACACACACAGCAGCGTACAGAGAGAATGTATGTCATAGACAAGACACAAAATGTAATTTGGGGCTAAAAACCACCTGCTTCAGACTTTTTTAACTGGGTGTGGGGGTCGCCTTTGTGTGTGTGTGTGTGTGTGTGTGTGTGTGTGTGTGTGTGAGTGTGTGTGTGTAGGGTTCCGCAGGAAGGAGTTCCGTGGGAAGTTGGCCATCGCCATCACGGCAAACTTCATCAACCGACGCACGAGAGCCGAGGCCCAGGCACAGGAGATCAGCGGAGTGGCCTTCATATTCAACCAGAGCTTCTTCCAGGAGCTACGCGCACACACAGGTCAGCACACACACACACACACACACACACACACACACACACACACACAGGAGATCAGCGGAGTGGCCTTCATATTCAACCAGAGCTTCTTCCAGGAGCTACGCGCACACACAGGTCAGCACACACACACACACACACACACACACACACACAGGAGATCAGTGGAGTGGCCTTCATATTTAACCAGAACTTCTTCCAGGAGCTACGCGCACACACAGGTCAGCACACACACACACACACACACACACACACACACACACAGGAGATCAGCGGAGTGGCCTTCATCTTTAACCAGAGCTTCTTCCAGGAGTTACGCGCACACACAGGTCAGCACACACACACACACACACACACACACACACACTCACGCACACACACACACACACACACAGGAGATCAGCGGAGTGGCCTTCATATTCAACCAGAGCTTCTTCCAGGAGCTACACGCACACACAGGTCAGCACACACACACACACACACACACACACACACAGGAGATCAGCGGAGTGGCCTTCATATTCAACCAGAGCTTCTTCCAGGAGCTACGCGCACACACAGGTCAGCACACACACACACACACACACACACACAGGAGATCAGTGGAGTGGCCTTCATCTTTAACCAGAGCTTCTTCCAGGAGCTACGCGCACACACAGGTCAGCACACACACACACACAGACAGACACACACACACACACACAGACACAGACACAGGTCAACACACACACACACACACACACACACACACACACACACACACACGGATAGATGGACAGACTACCCTTCAGTTTGCAGTAGGTATTCCTATGCCATTGATCTTGTAGTGCATGCAAAATGTCTAAAAATCTATATGCCGCTTTTGAATAACATTCCATGTAATATTATATCTTATATATTAAACTATTGTAATACTGAAATGCATCAATACTTTACGGGAAGACATTTATATTTCATGAGTGTGTAACATTCATAGATGGGCCACATCAGAGTAAGATGAGACAGTGGATGCCACTGTGGTGTTATAGATGCTGATTATGGGTCATGTGTACGAGATCAGCAGGAAGTGTGTGTGTGTGTGTGTGTGTGTGTGTGTGTGTGTGTGTGTGTGTGTGTGTGAGTGTGTGTATGTGTGGTGTGTGTGCGTGTGTGTGTGTGTGAGGGTATGTGTCTGTGTGTGAGTGCGTGTGAGGGTATGTGTGGTGTGTGTGTGCCCCTCTACTCCCTCAGGCATTGACCTGTGTGTGTGTGTGTGTGTGTGTGTGTGTGTGTGTGTGTCTGTGTGTGTGTGTGTGTGTGTGTGCGTGTGTGTGTGTGTGTCTGTGTGTGTGTGTGTGTGTGTGTGTGAGTGTGGTGTGTGTGTGTGTGTGTGTGTGTGTGTGTGTGTGGTGTGTGTGTACCCCTCTTCTCCCTCAGGCATTGACCTGGAGAACATTGTCTACTACAAGGATGACACACACTACTTCGTCATGACAGCGAAGAAACAGAGCCTCCTCAACAAAGGTGTCATCTTACGAGTGAGTGGTTGAGATTGATCACAAGTGTGTGTGTGTGTGTATGTGTGTATGTGTGTGTGTGTGTGTGTGTGTGTGTGTGTGTGTGTGTGTGTTACCAGGGGCTGTGTAGCACTGGGCATGCCTGTGTGTGTGTGTGTGTGTCAGTTATTTTATACGATACACATATCACATATTACATTATGCTTGCATTTGTTGCTGACCTTGTGTGCAGGTTGTCATGATGTGAATTATTTTTTCCCATAAACTTTTTTATTGAAGTTCGTCTTTATGTGTGTGTGTGTGTATTTCAGTATGTGCTTTTATGGAAGTCTGCTTCATATGTGTGTGTGTGTGTGTGTGTGTGTGCATGTGTGTGCATATCTCAGCATGTGTATATCTCTCCAATGTTGTGTGTGTGTGTGTCTGTCAGGACTACGCAGACACAGAGCAGCTGCTGTCGCGTGCTAACGTGGACCAGAATGCACTGCTCTCGTACGCGCGCGAGGCGGCCGACTTCTCGACCAATCAGCAGCTCCCGGCGCTGGACTTCGCTATCAACCACTACGGTCAGCCGGACGTGGCCATGTTCGACTTCACGTGCATGTACGCGTCAGAGAACGCAGCCCTCGCACGCCAGCGCGGACAACACACACTACTCCTCACACTTGTGGGGGACAGCCTACTGGAGGTGAGGAGGGATGGGGGGATGGGTGGATGGATGGATGAGTGGATGGATGGATGGATGGATGGGTAGATGGATGAGTGGATGGATAGATAGATGGATAGATGGAAGGATGAGTAGATGGACAGATGGATGGATAAATGAATCACGTGCATGTACGCCTCAGAGAACGCAGCTCTCGTACGCCAGCGCGGGGCACACACACTACTCCTCACACTCGTGGGAGACAGCCTACTGGAGGTGAGGAGGGATGGAGGGATGGATGGATCAGGGGATGGATGGATTAATGAATGTATGGATGAATGGATGGATGGATAAATGGATGGATGGATAAATGGATGGATGGATGGGTGGATGGATGGATGGATGGATGGATAAGTGGATGGATGGATTAATAGATAGATCAATGGATGGATGGATGGATGGATGCATGGATGGATGGATGGATGAATGGATGGATGGGTGGAAGGATGAGTATATAAACCGATGAATGAGTGAAGAGAGAAAGAGATAGGAAACGAATAGAAAAAGTAAATGATGTAGAGTGTGTGCGTGTATATGTGTGAGTGTGTGTATAGGTGTGTGTGTATGGGTGTATGTTGATATTGTATGCCCACCCTTCAGCCCTTCTGGCCAATGGGAACAGGGATTGCTCGAGGCTTCATGGCTGCCATGGATACGGCCTGGATGGTCAGGAGCTGGGCACAGGGCAGCACCCCACTGGAGGTCCTGGCTGAAAGGTACACACACACACACACCGTACACACAGACAAGTACACACACACACA
>CM059275.1:19154353-19159353 GCA_030347295.1 Setipinna tenuifilis
CATATACACACACAAACCTTTCTCTGAATGATGTTCCATGCGTTCCACAATCAAATGTTGTCCTAAGTGTCATAGAGCCTTAGGCCATCCTTAAGGTCCTGTTTAATTATCTGTCCACACACACACACACACACACACACACACACACACACACACATTTTACTTCTTTATTTGTGTCCACAATTCATAATAAATTACACAAGGACACAAATTTGGCACAATAGGGTTACTCAGACAAGATTTAGTGAAATGTCCATGACATTGATCAGAGTAGCAGTCCAGGACAAAGAGCACACACACACACACACACACACACTAGTAAATCACATGATGCAAGTACAAGGACAAGAAAATGTGTGTCAATGTTCGTGTGTGTGTGTGTGTGTGTGTGTGTGTGTATGTGTGTGTGTGTGTGTAGAGTCTGTGGCCAGATCCAGTGCCTTGCTGACGTGGTGCCAGGAGCAGACGAGAGGTTACCGCGGGGTCAACGTGTGTGACTTCACTTCCTCCTGGAGGAACGGCCTCGCCCTGTGTGCCCTGATACACCACAACAGGCCCGACCTCATGTGAGTGTGTGTGTGTGTGTGTGTGTGAGGAACGGCCTCGCCCTGTGTGCCCTCATACACCATAACAGGCCCGACCTCATGTGAGTGTGTGTGTGTGTGTGTGTGTGTGTGTGTGTGAGAAACGGCCTCGCCCTGTGTGCGCTGATACGTGTGTGTGTGTGTGTGTGTGTGTGTGTGTGTGTGTTCTCTAATAAACCACAACAGGCCTGACCTAATGTGAGCATGTGTGTGAGGTTTTTCAGATAGTATTTGTATGTAATATGCATGTATTACATGCATTTTTGACCAAGTGTGTATAGACTGTGTGTGTGTTTATGTGTGTGTGTGTGTGTGTGTCCCTCTCCTAAGCCTCACTGCACTAGTATACACGTTGCCTTTGCAGTGACTTTGACTCCCTTGACCCGCGGAACGCGGTGACCAACGGCCAGCTGGGATTGGACGTTGCGGAGCGTGAGTTTGGCATCTCTCCAATCATGACGGGGACGGAGATGAGTCTGCTGAACGAGGCCGACTCCCTCAGCATGGTGGTGTACCTGAGTCAGCTCCAGCAGCTCCTCAAAGACACTACGCCCTCTGGTGGTGAGAAGGAGAAGTGCTGTGTAACTTTATCTGGTTAAGGCAGGCTTGAGTGTTCAGTAGTTCAAGTTCAAGTTCAATTTATTTATTTAAGACCTAATAGTGGTAAAAATAAAAGATGAAAAAGTGTTGAGTGTATTCAAAGTCAAAAGGGCTGTTTCGACTATAGGAACTTCCGGGTAATTTTTTGTTGCTTTCGTGGTTCACGCAATGGTGTCTCCATTATTGGGCAGTTCCAGAAAAAAAAATCCCCCAGAATGTTCTTCGGAGAAAGTACTTTGTTCAGCTCCGAAAAGTTCAACTTGTAGCTTGTGGTAAACTTGACGCTGATAGGCTGTTGATGTTTTACTCTTAGCTGTTGTTAAATAGAATGTCAGCCATTGGTGGTCTAAAAAAATCACAGTGAAAATATTGTTTCGTATGGCCGTATTCTGCCATATTAGTAGACATATACAGGATTAACCTTTTTTTACTCTCAGACATGCAATGTAAAAACACAAATATGATACAGAAATAGAAGTAGAAAAATCTCTCTGTCTTCCTGTCTGTCTGCCCATCAATCTGTCCATCTGTCTGTCTTTGACTGTTTGGTTCCTTTTTTTCTGGTTCCTCTTGACCTTATTTGAACTTTAACCCCACTACCCCTGTGATTAGTGATATGTCATTCATCACATGTCCTATGTTAACATCTTATGATCTTATGATTGTCTTACTATTCTTTCTCGTCTTCATTCTCCCCTTTGTACTTCCTTCTTCTTTTCTATTTCTGTCCTTCCCCAACTAACTTCTCTTAATTTTGATTCTTACACTCACATTTATTTCTCTATCCTGCTCCCACTGTTTTTCCTCCCTTCCTTACTCCCTTAACTGACTATATCTCTCTCTCTGTCTTTCCCTCTCTCTGTCTCTCTTTCTCCCTCTCCCTCTCTCCCTCTCTCTGTCACTCTCCCTCCCTCTCTTTCCCTCTCTCTCCCTCTCTCTTTCTCTTTCCCTCCCTCATTCTCTCTCCCTCTCTCCCTCCCTCTCTCCCTCTGTCTCTCCCTCCCTCCCTCTCTCTCACTCTCTCTCTCTCTCTCTCTCCCTCTCCCTCTCTCTCTCTCTCTCTCTCTCTCTCTCTCTCTCTCTCTCTCTCTCAGAGGGGATATCTCAGAGTGGAACTCTCATCTCCTCCATCTCCCTCCTCAGCAAACTGGGCCACAGCTTCTCTCGCAAGCGCAATCCCAACTCCAACTCCAAAGTAACACACACACACACACACACACACACACACACACACACACACACACACACACACACACACACACACACACACTCACTCACTCACTCATTGTACCTTCCTCACTTTAATTCCACACACACATACACACACACACACACACACACTCACTCACTCATTGTACCTTCCTCACTTTAATTCCACACACACACACACACACACACACACACATACGCTTACACATATAGGCTAGTACTTACAAGCACTTCTACTATACATATGTAGGCCACACACCCAGAGTGAAATGGACGTGTCTGTGTGTGTGTGTGTTTGTGTGTGTGTGTGTGTGTGTGTGTGTGTGTGTGTGTTGTCTCATCAGGATAAGAAAGAGAAGGAGGAGGACAGTGGAAAGAGGAGGAAGACGAGTCAGGGGGGCCAATCTGAGGAGGTGAGTGTCAGCCTAATCCTCATTCTAATTCTAATCTAATCTAATCTAATCTTATCTTAATCTCATTCTTCTCTCAGCTACCAACCACCTTTACAGGTAGTTTATTAAAAAGACTGTTTTTACAGGTAGTACCCTGCAGTACTAAACTTCGTAATCCTAAATCCTGACTCATAATCTGTCACACCTAACGTCTTAATTCAGGAGCACAGAAGCTCTCAGCCAGATTCCCATATTGCTCTGTGATCAGCCATTACTCTACCCTGGCAGGAGGATGTGTCAAACGATCCCCATGACAACCAAAGTTCCGATGTCGGCGTGGTGACGGACGATGGCTGGTTGCCGTGCTACGGAGGCAGCCAGAGCCGTGTGCGCTCCATGGCCAGTCTGCTGCTGGCTAAGTTTGAGGAGAACGCCCCCTCCCCCTACCCCCTCGCCGGCTCGCACAGACAGGTAAAGATACACATATGGGGCACACATGTCCCCACTAAGATAGGGAAAGCAGACAAGCGGTGAATTGTGGGGGAACAAATTGTGTTCCCCACTAATCTAACAGTGTTTGTCTTGGTTATTTTGTTGCTAATTATTTTGTTGCTGACAGGTTAGGGTTAGGCATGTGTTTGGTCTGGGCCCAGTTAAGCATTCTTTAGTTATATAATAATAGGAATACCCCGTATGTGTGTGTGTGTGTCTGTGTGTCTGTGTCTGTGTGTGTCCTTGAATCCTTATAGCATATACAACACATCATTTTCATCATATTGATTAGGACCATGCATTTCCAATTGGCAATGGCCGCTGGGCCGAAACGTCTGTCTTCATGCTGACCCATTAAACAGAGAACAAGAACAATAACCGAGAGTGCGGCTTCCTATCTACAAACATAATTATACTTGTGACATAAGTCAGCCTTAATGATGTCTACATAGGCCACTATAGAATGACCCACGAGTTTCAATAAGTATTATTGTTATGGAGACACAATTGGATTCATCTTATCTCATAATATCGAGCATTAAGTCATTAACTCTCATTAAGTCATTGCACCTGCTATAACATTCTGTTACTGTAAAATGGATCTCTTTGTTCCATAATGCAAGTGTGGTGTATACAGTTGTTGACTTTATCAATTGGTGTTTTAGCACATATTAGTGTGTGTGTCCATGGACAGAAGATACATTAAATGTTTCATTGAGAGGTGTATGCCTGTAATGCCTACAATGTATGTTATCTGTGTATTTATAGTGTGTGTGTGTGTTTGTGTGTGCTTGCATGTGTGCATGTTTTGTGTGTGTGTGTGTGAGTTTGTGCTCATGCATGTCCTTTGTGTGTTTATTTTTATTATTTTTTATCTTATGTGCATGTGTTTAATTAATTCAGTTTGTCTGTGCCATTTTTGTTAGCTTCTCTCTTTGTGTATTTTTTTCTGTTTGGTTTTTGATTGGATACTTGGCGATCTGAATGTGTGTGTGTGTGTGTGTGTGAGTGAGAGCGAGAGAGAGAATCTTTTTGTGCTTTGTTTGGTGTGTGTGTGTGTGTGTGTGCGTGTGGGTATGTGTGTGTGAGAGTGAGAGAGAGAGAACCTGTTTGTGGTGTGTTTAGTGTGTGTGGCAGTGTGTGTGAGTGTGTGTGTGTGTATGTGCGCGTGTTGTGGTTGTGATTGCTTTTCGGCATTGCTTACCAGAGTGGCTCTCTGCCCAACCTGCCAAACATGGAGAGATTGTCTCCGCCCATAATGCTCCCAGAGCCCGCCTCTCCTCCAGTGCCTCAGCCAATCCCTGCATGGAGACAGGTATCACAAGGCCACACCCCTCTGTGGGAAACTAATAGTAGTACTGTTAGCTGTGCTTGCGGTAGCTTTGATGCTAATGTGTGTAATATAATGTTACTGCGGACTAAAGCTCTGTTTGACCTACCTACTCTAAAACTAACACTTGCTTAGGCAGAACACTTACTAATAACCATTAAATTCATCACCTAATTAGTGGTTAAATTGGCTTCTGTCAAGGTGGAGCGCTCCTTTACAGTGGTCAATATGTCATTCTATTGTATGACTATTAATAATGTAGCAGAGGGAGCTCAGCTCCGGCTGGCTGTGTTGCCGAGGTGAGGAGGCCGGAGGGCTCCAGCCCAAATTAATTAATCCTGTGGATGGGAGGGCAGCAGCTCCAGAATGTGTACCTTCACAGTTATAAAAAAA
>CM059275.1:19164353-19169353 GCA_030347295.1 Setipinna tenuifilis
GTGGACAGCAGCACCACACCTTTACACACACACTCACACACACCCGCGAACTCACACACACCGTCAAACTCACACACACCGTTGAACTCACACACACCGTCAAACTCACACACGCCGTCAAACTCGCACACACCACCTCACTCACATGCACCGTCGCAGACACACACCCCACCAAACTCACACACACCGTCAAACTCACACACACCACCTAACTCACACACATCGTTGAACTCTCACACACACACACACCCCGATGCGGTGGTCACCCGCAGGCCTCTCCGTCTGGACCCGGGTGCTCTCTCACACACACACTCACACACACACTCACCCACCACCCCCGAACGCATAGAGCTGGAGTACTGCGTGCCGCCACCACACACACACTCGCACACACACTCGCACCCGCACCCACACCCACACATGACCCCAGAGCGCATCGAGCTGGAGAACTACACACCGTCACACTCACACACACTCAGCCCAGTCAGCCCCATGCTGGAGGTACCAGAGGAGACACTCACACAACACAACCTCAGCCAGAGGGAACTCAGCGGAGAGGAGCCCAGCAGGTACACACACACACACACACACACTCACACACACTCACACAACACAACCTCAGCCAGAGGGAACTCAGCGGAGAGGAGCCTAGCAGGTACACACACACACACACACACACACACACACACACTCACACACACACACACACTCACAGAACACAACCTCAGCCAGAGGGAGCTCAGCGGAGAGGAGCCTAGCAGGTACACACACACACACACACACACACATACACACACACACACACACACACACACACACACACTCACACATACATACCCAGCACACACTTACACATACATACACAGCACTGAACTCTACATACATACACATATACACACGCAATATACATACACATCCGCACACATACACAAACATATGCATATGCATATACATATACATACACACACACACAAACACATACATATACCATACATACACACACTCAAGCACACACATATATACATACTTTGACATCAACAAATGCTTATATACCCACAAAAATCTGTTTACGTACATTCCAGTGGAATCACATGCATTTGAGGACAGGCTCTCTCTTTCTCTACCTCTTTCTTTAACCAAACACACACAAACACACATACCTACACACACACACACACACAAACATTCACACAAACATTCACACACACACACACTCACACACACAAGCACAAACATTCACACACACACACACACACACACACACACACACACACACACACACACACACACACACACATAAAGTCATCTTCCTCTTTTCTTTCATTCAGCTCAGAGTCGGACTTAGAGGAACTTGAAGACCTCCAGGCGAGAGAGGAGAGGGAGAGAGAGAGAGAGAAGGAGGGAGAGAAACAGACGGAGGAGAGGAGAGAAGGAGAGACAGCGACTGTAAAGAGGAAAGAAAAAGTGAGAAAAGAGACCAAGGGAGGAGAGGGGAAGGAGGAGGAGTGTGAAATCGAGTCTGAGGAAGATTACGTCGAGTCCAGTGACGGTGAGTGTGTGTGTGTGTGTGTGTGTGTGTGTGTGTGTGTGTGTCTCCATGCCTGTATGTGTGTGTGTGTGTGTGTGTGTGTGTGTGTGTGTGTGATCGTGCCCATTTGTGTGTGTGTGTGTGTGTGTGTGTGTGTGTGTGTGTGTGTGCGTGTGACGGAGAAAGAGTTTGAGTGTGTGTGGACTCTAAATGCTGATTGTTAAACTTCTTTCCTGTCCTAATCTAACCTAAATAATGTCAGAAACCATAATCTTATGCTGAATCCTAAATGCTCGTTCACTACGTAGTTCACTACATAGGGTGTGAGTTACCTTATTTAGTCTCCTTGTTTAGTGAGTCCCTTCCTCCTGAAGATGTACTTCCTCTCTCTTCTTTTCCTACGGGGGCCACTAAGGGTCATGCTGGTGATTTTTTTTTCTTGTTTTTTTTATTTTTTATTCCCATGCTTAAGGGTCATTTTTAGTCTTTACTGTAGTGGTATTTTTGAGTTACCTCCTCAAATATGTTCATGTCCCCACACACTGCCCTTGTGTTGCTAAGGTAAAGCGAAGGTACACATATGTGTGTGTGTGTCTGTCTGTGTCTGTGTGCAAAGGTGTTATGAGCCAATGCACTCAATGGTGGCAAATGGAACATAAAAACAACTGTGAAAAATAATAATAACAAAATACTAATAATAACAAAAGTATCATCACCATAGACCAAGGGGCCTCTGTACTGCCCTCTTCTCTTGGATTTTTTTCTCTTTTCTTCTCTTCAATTTGCTTCTTTTCTTCTCTTCTCTTCTCTTCTCTTCTCCTCTTGATGTGCCAATCCTTGTGTGTTTGCCTGTGTTTGCCTCTTCCGTCTCTTTGTGTGCGTGTCTGTGGTTGTGGCTTTGTGTTTGTGTGTGTGCTTGTGTGTGCTTGTGTGTGTCTGTCTGTGTGTGTGTGTGTGTGTGTGTGTGTGTGTGTGTGTGTGTGTGTGCGTGTGTGTGTGTTTGTGTGTGTTTGTGTGTGTGTGTGTGTTTGTGTGTGTTTGTTTGTGTGTGTGTGTGTGCTTAGAGGGTGAATATTCTCCCTGGGAGAGAGAGCGTGTGTCGGGGGTGTGGCTTGGTCCTGTCACTGAAGAGGATGAGGCCGTGTTGGTCAAAGGTAGCTCCACCACCACCTTGCTGACATCCTGATTGGTTGGAAATCCCTCCCCTTCATTTTGAAATTTGCAGTGCCTGCATGCTGTGTTAGTCATTGTGAAATTCAATCAAACTAACTGCTGTATGTGTGTGTGTGCGTGTGTGTGCGTGTGTGTGTGTGTGTGCGTGTGTGTGTGTACACGCGTGTGTGCACGTGTGTGTGTGTTTGCATGTGTGTGTGCACGTGTGTGTGTCTTGGATGTCTAGAGTCCAGTGATGTGGAGGATCAGCCAGAACATCGCCTTTCTCCAGAGGGAGAGTCAGGTGAGTCAGCTTACCCACAATGCACTCTGATATCACCATCACCAGGACTCTTCTGCGTGAAAGGATGGAAAGATTAGGGACATAGTTTGGCCTTCACCCCTCATCGCAGCAGTGCTGTGAGGGACCAGCCCCGGAAAGCTTCATTTTAAGTGGAACATCAACAAAAAAAGCTGATAATAGGCACTATGCCAATAATAGGATCACTTCCACTAAGTAATTTGGTGTCTGCCTGAGTCTTGTATTTGCTATATTGATGTTGCACGATTGTTTGTTTATCTGACCGCCAATACCATGTCTTTCTCTCATTTCACAAAGATTTTTAATCATGACATCTGAAGGGCGCATGCCCGGCCTAAACAGCGTAATTAACAGCTTTTGTGGGAGCACACTGGTGTCGCAGACTTTGTTTCTGTTCTTTGACTTTCGTCTTTGGTCCAGCATCCATGCTACTTCAGGCGTATTTGCATGCTTTAGGCCTACAGAGTTTCTCTCATTTCCTTCATCCTCCTTTTCTCTCTCTCTCTCTCTCTCCCTCTCCCTCTCTCTGTCTCCCTCTCTCTATCTCTCTCTCTATCTCTCTCTCTCTCTCTCCATCTCTCTCCACCTCTTCTCTCTGTCTGTCTATCTTGCAGTTCTGAGTGATGCGCGGTTCAGTGGCTCCTCGCTGTCCACTGTTCTCTGTGCCGCCGGCGCTTCAACACACACCCTCACACAGCCCTCGTCCCCCACGCTCACACACAACTCCACCCCTCAGCGCTCCATGCACACCCCGATACACACGCCCCCACACACACCACCGCCCCCCCTGGAGCCCCTGGAGAAGCGGATAGCGCGGAGGTCGGAGGTCATTCAGGAGTTCTGGCTGAAGAGCACGGAGATCCGCAAACGGCTGGGCGCCACGCCGCGCGCACACACACACGGACATGCCTCGCATACACACACACACCGACACAGACACCGACACGCTCACCATCACCATCACACACACACCCCCAGCACGGACGGCTCCACCCCGGCCGAGCAGTCACACACCCCCGACGGGGGACCCGCAGGGGCGGGGGGCGCAGAAAGCGGCGGGGGCGAGGGCGAGGAGAAGTGTGTGTGTGAGCTGTGTGTGTGTGCCGAGGTGGCCAGGAGGCTCAGCGTCATCGAGCAGAACCTGTTGACCCCGCCCTGCAGTCCGGCCGCCCATGCCAACAACAACTCCAACTCCAACTCCAACTCTAACTCCAACGCCAACTCTGACAACAACCTTTTCGAGAGTTCTCAGCCTACGCTGGACCCGGAGGGTGACCCGAGCCTTATGGCCGACCTTATGGGCCAGGACCCTAAAGGTGACCTTGACCCCGACCCTGACCTTGACCCTGACCTGATGGCCTGCTGCAAGGTGGACTTTGACCCCAGCGCTCGAGCCGTCCCACTGGTGTGTGAGGTCCTTCTGGGTTCTGGGTCCGGCCCTCAAAGACTGGAGGCACACACTGGAGACACGGGCGCTCACACACTCGCAGAGACAGACACACACACACAGGTGGCCTCTCTCAACACTTCAGGTGACTCAGCGAAAGCAGACACCCAGCAGACGGTCACACACACCACACAACCCCAGAAGACAACAGACACACACTTCGCGTCGTACCCTCCCGCGGACCCTCTGGAGATCAAGGAGGAGGACACCTCCTCTGCTGGGAGGTCAAAGGTTACCGAGAACGGGGCAGGGGGCCACGCCGGCCTCACTGAAGTGCATGCTGGGAAGGGCTCGGCTGAAGTGGAGCAAAACGCACGAAGTGGGTCGAAACCACGCCTGGGTCTCTTCTCGCCGCGTAAATCACACACGCTGGGGTCCTCATCCTCGGGCACACAGGGGTCACAGGAGCGGCCCAAACACAAGTGGCTGTGGAGGAGTGTGTTCTCGGGGTACCGCAGGAAGAAGAAGGACAAGGAGGCGGGGCTGGGGGCGGGGCCTGGGGGAATAGTGGGCAGCGCCAGTTTGGGAGCTGACAAACATCGGACACTGCC
>CM059275.1:19184353-19189353 GCA_030347295.1 Setipinna tenuifilis
TCTTGTCTGTCTTCTTTCTTTCTGCTTTGTGTGTGTGTGTGTGTGTGTGTGTGTGTGTGTCTGTCTTCTTTCTTTCTGCTTTGTGTGTGTGTGTGTGTGTTTGTCTGTCTGTCTTGTCTGTCTTCTTTTTTCTGTGTGTGTGTGTGTGTGTGTGTGTGTGTGTGTGTGTGTGTGTGTGTGTGTGTGTGTGTCTGTGCATCTGGCGAGGGTTTTTCTGTGTCTCTCAATCTCATATACAAAACAGTTTAATAACATTTAACCAATAAAGCTGTCTTTAATGTCTTTGTTCATTAATTTTAATATTTGCTTATAAACTTTACATTTACAAACTTTTCTCTAATGTAGATCTAAGTATATATCTTCCTCAATGTGTTTCACAGGGCTGTTATGAGAGAGTGGAGGAATGGTTAGATGACAACAAACACCTGCTTGGAACTATTGTCATGGTTGTGCTGGTTGTACAGGTATAAACACATACACACACACACACACACACACACACACAAAGTACACACACAAAGTACACACAAAGTACACACTACCTTTGCACTAACCTTTTTTTTGTCACTGTTGCAGCTGCTCGGACTAGCCTTCTCAATGACCCTTTACCAGCAGATACACCGTGCTGGGAAGAAGTACAGTGCCTGGTGATACTGCAGGACTTTTGCTATATCAAACTACATCTCCCAGAATTCCACCCTGCCCTAAACGCACTGACAGTTACAGTACCCTGCCATGTTTTGGCACTGTCATTTGAGTGGACCTGTGGGACTTCTGCTGTTTGAACCTAATTGTTTGTGTGTGTGTGTGTGTGTGTGTGTGTGTGTGTGTGTGTGTGTGTGTGTGTGTGTGTGTGTGTGTGTGTGTGTGTGTGTGTGTGTGCGTGCGCATGTGTGTGTCTCTGTGTGTGTCTCTGTGTGTGTCTGTGTGTGTGAGGGAGAAAGAGACAGAGAGAGAGAGAGAGAGAAAGAGAGATGTGAGAAGATATCTAAAAATGCTTCGTCCACATCATCAGAGACTGTAAACTGTCAGCCATTGTATGATGTTCTGGACCAAAAGTGTTCCCTTAAGTATTTTGTATTCATTATACTGTACAAGTATGAAACATTTTGTGTTGAAATACAACAAGCTGTTTATTTTCCTCATGCGTGGTGTCTTTTTAATGGCTCTGCACATTTTGTGATTGGTTAAATAGTCTGTAATGTTTATATAGTGTTCCTAGTTAAAATACTGGCATTGCTCATTCTGCACAGAAATGTGATTAGTTAGTAGTTGGACTAATTATCTAAATAGGGTAGTTTTTAGAGCTATGACGTGTTGGACCTAATTAATTGATTACTAGTGCCTCTCTCATATGATCATATATTTGGTTCAAAACAAAAACACAACCAGTAGGCTAATCAGCCTAAACAAACAAAAAGGTAATTATAATTATTATAGGATATGTTTCCATCAAACGCCCAAAGTGAATATTCAGGTCCGACAGAAACGCAGGGGCTCAATGTCGCAATCTCATTTATCTGAACATTTCCTACATCCTATAAATAGTATATAAGACAAAAATATACAGTCTGTTTGCCTGAGGAACATTCATCTTGCAATAGGGTTAAGTATTCTTTTAAAAATAATCTTACCTAATCTGAACAGTTAATATACCCCCGACGAAATATCTGTATATAAATTACTGTTGTATGGTTATGTATTCGCCCATTAATAACTACTTTCGGAAGTTTTGTATGCGCATTCGTACCACCGGAAGTTTCTTTGAGCAAACTCAGTTCATTTCCGGTCTCTGGAGAAAGAATTGTTTTCCTCCATCCTGGCATTTGTCTCCATCCTGGTCTCTCCGAAGTGCCCGGACCAAAAACAGGAAGTAAGTACCGAAATCAAACCCTAAAATTCACTTTCAGTTCGGGCACACACCGTGCAAAAGTGCCGACCATTCCGGATTGCTCTGCAAATGCACCTCACAGGAAACAAAAAGCGTAGATTGTCAATCGACACAACAGGCATCGCGAACCTCAGCTGCCAAACGAACATGGCGTCTGTTTTTTCGTCTTCTTACATTTAGCTTTGTAGTGAGCATGTCAACATGCCATGCTGCTAGTTAACTCATGGGGCTACGGCTGGCTTTGCCCTCTACGTACAGTCATTTGCACTCTAATAGCTATATGTTTGAAGGCTGGAACGTGAAGTAGGCTATATATAGTTGTCTTCGAAACGCATTATATATATGTATTCGTTTGCACACAGCTATAAGAGCCGCGTCTTGGCTAAGTGAATGAGCTTAACTTCGGGCATTGAGTCGTTGCGGTATTTTTGTTCCTGGTTGCCTTTCCCCTTTGTTCAGAGAGCACCATAATTTGAAATAAATAGTTGAAAAAAAATCACACAAGGATGTCACTGATTATTGAGCTTGTGCGAATATTCCAGTCTCTGCGCATAACATAATTACAATTCCAAACACTGTAACAATGAACTTCCTAACTAATAGACCAGACTGAAAAGACTGTCCATAGCATCTAACTGGCGACAAATGCATGCTGTTGACACAGGCTTACAAATCCAAAAATAATGTTTAGTTTTTTTTAATGCCAAAACAGGTTTTAAAATTGTAGTATAGACTACAGTATTACACTGATTATCAATTCTGTCCACAAAATAGACGGGATAAATGATACATTCTATACTGCTGCACTTGTTACATTAAGGTTTGCTTTACAGAGTTGTTAGAACAACAGTTGTTACAACAAATTAATATATAGGCTTGTCTAATTTCTTTTTAATTAATGAATTGTGTTACTGATACAGGCCAAAATCTTACACATCTTCAGGCGATGCCAGGTATAACCAGAGTAAATGCTAGTGTAACTGTAGTGTGTTGCTGAATTGTCACCTTACAAAGAGTTACGTATCAGATATAATGATGAATACTTAACAGTAGGAACCTTTTGAGTGTCCGCTAGTTACTTATTCGGTTAAATACAGCATAAACCTTATCCATACCACTTTGTCCACCATTTCTCTGTTTTGTTATCTGTTTTGTTTACTGTACGTAATGTGAGACATGCAGTGCTGACTACATGAATTTCCCTTTGTGGGATAATAAAATTACCTCAACCTTGACCTCTAGTGCCCTTCTGTCTAGCCCAGTAATAACAATCCCGTACTAGAGCCTGTTTGTTATCAGTTATAGAGATCTGTGGTGTTGGGCTGTTTATACCCAAAATACTGAAAAGGTTTAAAGTAGGTGCTGGACTCAAAAAGGACTTTGATCAACATGAGTAAAAGTTAACCCACACTGAGAGCTCCAGTGGATAAAAAGATGACTGGTGGTGATTAAACTTTTTTTATCCACCGGAGCACTCAGTGTGCGGACTTTTATTCATGTTCAATCTATTCATATCCATCTTATTTTAGGAGAATGGGTTGAAGGAGTGGTCCTCAGTCCCGATAAAAGGGTCGTATTTTTAGGTCAGTTGCTGCTATGGGGTGTAGCCAGACAATTTTATTTTGTCACAGCCTCAGCTTCAGTGTGTTTTTGTCGCCAAATCAGAATAAGCCAGAATCATTTTAACAGGTATTTAGCTTTCTTTTTTTACTTGTGCTTTCTAACAGCTTTTAAATGTAGACAGTCTACTGTGTTTGCTACTGTATACTATAACACTTTTTTTTTTTTAATAAAAAAAAGATATTTTTTCCCTTGCCACCAGGACACAGTTAACACCGTTTGAAGGTTAGGATGACATGATTAAGGTGTGTGTGTGTGCGTGCGTGCGTGCGTGCGTGCGTGCGTGCGTGCGTGCGTGCGTGCGTGCGTGCGTGCGTGCGTGCGTGTGTGTGTGTGTGCGTGCGTGCGTGTGTGCGTGCATGCGTGTGTGTCTGTGTGTGCGTGGTGCGTGTGTGTGTCAGTGTGTATTAAAGCGACGTGTTTGTATAAACTCTTTGGGCAGGCTGATTATGAACAGAGGGGAGAATGCGTCTGGCACTGTGACTCATATGAGTGTGTGTGTGTGTGTGTGTGTGTCAGTGTGTATTAAAGCGATGTGTTTGTTTGAACTCTTGGGTAGGCTGATTATGAACAGAGGGGAGGATGCGTCTGGCACTGTGACTCTCGAATCTGTGAACCCCGTCACCCTGACTCAGGACACCGACGGCAACATCATCCTACACTGCCCTCACAACGGTAAGATGACACACACACACACACACACACACACACCATCCCTTAGCAACACCATCCTCCACTGCCATCACAGAGAGTAAGAGAACACACACACACACAAACACACACCATCCCTTAGCAACACCATCCTCCACTGACCTTACAGTGGTAAGATTACACACACACACACACACACACACACACACACACACACACACACACACACCATCCCTTAGTAACACTGTCCTCCACTGACCTTACAGTGGAAAGATTACATACACACACACCATCCCTTAGTAACACTGTCCTCCACTGCCCTCACAACGGTAACATTACACGCACACACGCACGCACACACACACACACACACACACACACACACACATCATATTTTTTTACAACACCATCCTCCACTGCCCTCACAACGGTAAGACTACACACACACACCATCCCTTAGCAACACCATCCTCCACTGTCCACACCATGCTAAGATTACACACACTAGACTTTTATAACATCATCTTCCACTACCCTCACAACGGTAAGATTACACACACCAGACTTTTAAAGTAGGGATGAATTCTGTGCTGTATAAATAGGCGTGTCATTGACATGCTTGACTGTAGTAGCTAGTACCACATACTAAAAATAAACGCGAATTAAAGTTGATTTTCTCTGGAGTGGAGAGTCATGCCACCACAACATTTTCTTTAAGTGGGCAGGGGTGTTCGGAGATCATAATACCGTGTCCGAAATGTACATCCATTGCTCAGAAAAATAAGGCTTTTAAATAGTCAGTGAAATTCTAGGGTTCTGCCATAGACCTCAATGTTAC
>CM059275.1:19194353-19219353 GCA_030347295.1 Setipinna tenuifilis
CCACACAATGCACCTGTTGTCCTAACACCATTACATGTGTGTGTGGGTGCATATGTGTGTGTTGGTGCGTATGTCTGTGTGTGGGTGCGTGTGTGTGTGGGTACGTGTGTGTGTGGGCGGTAACATAATTTCTCCTAACACTTCTCGGTAACACCTTCTGTGAAACTTGTATTCACAAGACTATATGAGCACATTCCTAACAACATTTTGTGTGTGCATGTGTGTGGGTGCGTGCGTGTGTGTGTATGTGTGTGTGTTGCACTCACTTGCCCACGTGGGTGCAGTTGTCATACATGTGTATCACGCGGCGATAACACCATTTCTCCTAACACTTCTCGGTAGCACTTTCTATGAAGCATGTATTCATAAGACTATAAAAACACATTTATAAAGGGCTACTCCTCCTTACAAAAGCTAATTTAACCACTGTACATGAATGAGTCAAAACACAAGACATGCACATGATTCACAAACGTATACCCAGAACATTTCCACCCCTGCAGGGTCCTGATCAGGCCTATGTGCATGTTGGTCCCATTCACACACACAGTCCTCCAACCTAATGAGGCCCCCTTATTTTCAATGCTTTGGTTCAATGATTTGCCTTTGTTTTATGACAGAAATGTGAACTGTGTGTGTGTGTGTGTGTGTGTGTGTGTGTGTGTGTCTCTGTCTCTCTCTCTTGAAGACAGTAAGGAATTTGTGTTAGGACATTTGGCGACTTGCCAGGTACAAAATTGAACTTGTTGTGTGTGTGTGTGTGTGTGTGTGTGTGTCCGTCTGTCCAGGATCGCTGAGCTGGGGGCGGAGGATGAGAATGAGATTAATTGGGAGAAGCTGGCGGGCGGCTGGAAAAGTGCCCGCTCGCCCCAGTGGCTCCGCAGCAAATGGTGGACCATCAAGAGACAAGTAGCCAATCACAAAGAACTTCCTTTTCCTGGTAAGCCAATCACAAAGAACTGCCTTTTCCTGGTAAGCCAATCACAAAGAACTGCCTTTTCTTGGTAAGCCAATCATGGCCTCGTATGCCCTCTGTATCAACAGCATCTAGTTCTTTTGAAGGCCATTCTTGTGCATGTTTTGCAGTGTCAGTCACTAGGTTTCTTATATTGATGAATTAGTTGCAAGCGGCAACGTTCCAGGCTGAAAAATGAAGCCGGAAGTAAACGTTGTAAGGCTGCAGTACCTATTTTGTCCTTTGGGGGCTGGCTCCAAAACAGAGCAATTTCCCATAGACTCCCATGTTAAAAGGTCCATTTTCACAGCTAAAATAAACATATTTACAGCCTGGTTCAAAAAATGGTTTTAGTGTCTTTCGATAGTTTAGGGGTCCATGACAACTCTGAGGGGGGTGAATTTTTTTAGAATCCATTTGCTTTAAGCACAGTTAAGTTTTAATTTTATGAATAATTAGGGGCGTGGTCCGTTTGATTGACAGCAGCCGGCCACCGCTGCTGACGTGAGGCTGAGATTCTCAGCCTGAGAACTCTGTCGACTCTTCGGCTGTCATCGGATATTTCACGACTATATCATTTCCAGCATATTCAATAATATGTTACATCCAGGATGTCTGACGTTGCTGTTAATTGTTCTAAAGGACCACCAAAGAATGTTTCTTTACATTTTTATGGTAAGTGACATTACACTACTGTTTATCTGCCATCATTACTAATATGTAGCATCGCTGTTAGCCCCGTAGCCTGAAATCACCTCAGAAATGTTAGCATGTTAACCCTGGTGTCAAACTTGCTCCCGAATGACTCTACTGCAACATAATATTACTCAATCTGCCATTATCAAGCTTATTTGACAGCTACAATCGGTCAGTAGAATGACTATAGTACAAAGTCAGTAGAATAGCATTGAAGGAGAGTTTGATTTGAGTTTTGTCTCGGCCGTCTTTGAAGTTCAATACAGTCTTAGCTCGCACAGCTAACGCAAGCTACGTTACAGCCTGCTAAGGTTCGTCAGCTAGTAATGAAGTTGACATATGTGACAATACCGTCAAATTATGTCCACTGACTCAGTTCTTCATCTGTGCTATACTTAAGAGGAAGTACGTGTGTTAAAAACATAGACTGTGTTAATACGAGAGAGAGAGGCACTGTAAAGCACCCTTGCTTGTAAAGTTTATTGAGTAGCTAAAACTTGACTCCGCTTAGAATTACGTAAGAAAAAGATTTAAAAAAAAAATAGTGCAAGCCTACATTCACGTAAGAATGGGCAACCTGGCCTTACACATTACATTTTGAATAGTATTGTAAATTAACATTTCAAACATCTCATCAGTTTTCCTTTAGGTGACTCAGACAGGCTGGACAAAGGGATGGATGGTTAACTTGAGACAGAGCTGGACTCCACACCAGAGCTCTCATCTTTGCTGTCAGCACTTCGAGACATCACCACGGATGCCAGGGACAGTACCAACTTTTTTGTTGCAAATATTTAATAAATATATCTTATTATTTCTCCTCCAAATGTCTGGGAAACTTTAAATATGCTTTAAACATTTATTTTATACAGTGTTTTGGAAACTATGGTAGTGACATACAATTACATTACAATTAGCACATGCTTTTATTCAACACAACTTACAGTAGAGGACACAATGCCCATTTATTCTTGACTCCATTAGGCCACAGATGCCCTTTGCTCCTATCTTGATGTTTTTGTGCATCACTTTTGCTTACTGCTTTTCTTGCTGCATTTGATACTTACCAACCTGCCACTTTACTGTATTACACATAACTTTATTTATTCACTTAAATGTTCTGATTTCTTTACATGTATGGGTAAATATCAATGTATTGTCTAGTCAAAATGTCTTGTCAATATTCCAAAAAAAATGAAAAATATGCTACTGAAAAAAAGGTTGACACGTTCGATACTTATTCATCCTGCTTTACATGCCATATACTGTTTTTTTTTTTTCACTTTGCTCATTGACTGCAGTGTATGTTTAATGCACTGCTTTTGTTTACAATGACATTAAGATTTTCCCTTTTATATATTAATAGTAATTGTTGAAATAAGACATTTTGATTTGATTCATTCTTGGTTTAATAAATATATTACAAATTCCATATACATTTCAAGTGTGACTTCAGTGCAAATCAAAATCAATAACAGATTTGTGGTAGAAAATGTTGTTTGTTGAAGCAGTTTCAGACATGTGCTGTCCTTATATTTAAAGTTATCACGAGTTTGACATTCATTCACCAGGCAAAATATTACAAGTTCCTGTACATTCAAAGTGGGATTTTAGCAAAAAAGAATTCAAAATCATTAGTACTGATATCCCCAAGACAAAGCTAGCCATTACAGATCACACAAGCCCTGCTTCAAGCAACAAGATGATCACTTGTCCAAGGTCATTCCCACCGCAGTGGATGAGCAGGACATATAGGACGGTTTCTTCTTGTAGGGCCTGGGAGAAAAACAAGAGGATGTCACACCATTTTAGTCCACCCAGGCCAAATCACCTCATCTGGGCATGAAGTCCAGGGACCTCCTTGCAGCCTCTTCCCCTCTTCCAACCTAGCTGTGCCCCAGAATTTATGAAGTTGGAGCTGTAAAAGCAAAAATGAGAAAAGACAATATTAACATACATTCAACGAATTAGATGGTCATAACTATTAGCTGTTCAAGTTTTTAAAACGTGAGGTACGGCGATATTTGTATATTTTCTTAAGGTTTTATTATTATGTCACATTTGAACATTTGCTATATGAAACTATGTACTACATAAGTAATATGTAGTTGTCTTCCACTATGTTGGATTGTCTTCAGTCGCTTTGAAATGGCCTCAGAAACCATTTTATGTACATTTGAACATTATATGCATTCAAGCTACGACAGGTCTTGATAAGAAAATGTGAGAGCACCGACATGCACACCTTCATTTATAAAGTCCACAATGTACACCGAATAAATTAGCAGGACTACATCAACAGCTGAAAATAACCACTACAGATTTATACATGAAAAAGACGGATGAAACGGGCTGGTTAGTCGAAAGGTTTCAATCACACGACAACAGAACAAATTCCATGTCAAGATATCATGAGCACGTTGCCGAATGCCACAAAGCATGCACTATAGTTAAGACCTCTCTTATTAAATCGTGTGCAAATGGGCAACGTTAACGACCAAAATCATAAGAAAACCATAGTATCAGTTTGAAGCAGTAGTGACAGAGTATTGAGGGAGGTTTTGAAATCTTTGGTAGTCAGAGCAGTCATAAACGACATGGTTGCTATGCATTGCTAACTTACGCTAATAGCCTACAATAATTTAGTAACTATAACTGATGACTAAAAACTGCTCTTTCACTACATTACACTGAATAGTAGCAAACGGTCTGCATGATTATTAAATTTACTCATGTACTGAAAATAATAATGGATTTAGGTACTTACCAGCAAAATAGAGGAGTTCAGTCTGGTCAACATCGGTCAAGTGTATCGCCCAAAATACATGCAAGCGAAATTTACCGCTTTCGCCCCGCTTTCTCCGTGAAAGAAGTTCTCCGCTACGTAATTTGCGGGAGCTGGCCTAGCCTGTAGGGGCGGGTCTTCAGGCCGCCTGGCACTACCTTTTCATCCATATATGGAATGTCAGGTAGAAGGCGGGTTTAGAATGCAGAACGCATTGGTTAAGATGGCGGCGCCCTGAACCTTCAAATTAAGCCTCATTTTGGCTGTGGGAAAGTCTATGCGTGACGTCACAGAGGGTTTGTCCAGTTCTTATATACAGTCTATGATTAGTTGTGTGTTGTGTGTGACTGCTACTGTATGTGTGCCTGTATTTATTTGTATGCTGGTGTTTACACCTGTGTGTGTGTGTGTGTGTGTGCACGTGTGTGTTTGTGTATGTGTATATCTACCTATGTGTTTGTATGCCTGTGTGTGTGTGTGTGTGTGTGTGTGTGTGTGTGTGTGTGTTTATATTTGTGCACCTGTGTGTGTGCATGTGCATGTGTGTGCGTGTCTCCTATCCACTGATTGTGTGTGTGTGTGTGTGTGTGTGCGTGTGTGTGTGTGTGCGTGTGTGTGTGTGTGTGTGTGTGTGTGTGTGTGTGTGTGTGTAGTGCTGTTGAAGGGGCTCCAGGACATGTCTGAGACGCAGTCCTACAGTAAGGTGGTGCTGGTGGGGCCCCAGTCAGGCAGCGCCTCCCCCCCCGTCACCGCCCTCCAGATCCCCGTGCAGATCCCCGTGCAGATCACACACGTCTGTGAGTACTACCACTAGTGTGTGTGTGTGTGTGTGTGTGTGTGTGTGTGTGTGTGTGTGTTTTTTTTTAATGGGAACTCCAGATACCCGTGCAGATCCCTGTGCAGATCACACATGTCTCTGAGTACTGTTAGTGTGTGTGTGTATGTGTTTTCATGGCGTGTGTGTGGGTGTGCTCGTGAGTGCTTGTGTGCGTGCGTGCGTGCGTGTGTGTGTGTGTGTTTGTTTTAATGGGGATGCTGTCTGGGGAAAACTTAATTAAGTCACTGTTTCACATTCACCACTAAGCCATGTACATCAAATGACCATTCCCACTCTCCCTTTCTCCCTCTCTCCCCATCCCTCTCTCCCTCTCTCCCTCTCTCTCCCTCCCTCTCTCTCTCTCTCTCTCTCTCCCTCTCTCCCTCCCTCCCTCTCTCCCTAGCCAATGAGAGTGGTAGCACTACAGCTGACAGTGAGACCATCACTCTGAACCAGGGGGCACTGCAGGCCTTTGAGCTAGTACCTGTAAGTACACACACTAATCACTACATAGCTGACACACACAATGCACACACTAGAACCTGTAAGTATGCACTACACACACACAAACACACTCAGCCAACGCACAGTAGCCAACACACAAATTGCACACACATTTGTTAAATAACCAACACACACTCCACACACTCAAACACAAAAACACTTCTATTAATAAAATGACCTTGATCTTGACCTTGGATAGCTGTTTCTCTCCCTCATTAAATATTTGTTAAATATTCATTAAATAACCTACACACACTGACACATAAAGACACTTCAGCAAGAGGGCTCAGACCAGACACACACACTTTTCCTTTGAGATCTACTAATTTTTGCCTCCTCTCTCCTCCCCCTCTTTTTCCTCCTTTCCTTTTTTACTTCTTTTACCCACTGTCCATTTCTCTCCCCTATGTCTCCCTCTCTCCCTCTTTCCCCTTTTTCTCTCTATCCCTCTCATCCTCCTTTCTGTCCCTCTCCTTTTTCTCCCTGTTCCTCCGTTCATCCTTTCTTACTCTCTGTCTGTCCCCTTTTCCCCCTCCTCTATTTCTTTCTCTCTCTTCCTCCATCCCTCTCTCCCACTCCTCTTTACACCCCTCCCCCTTTCTCTCTATCCCTCTCACCCTCTGCTCTATTCACCCCTCCCTCCATCCCCCCTCTCTCAATCCTACTCCCTCTATTCCTCTTTTCTCTCTATCCTTCTCTCCCCCTCCTCTATGCACCCCCCCCCCCCCCCCCCCCTATAGTCGTTTCATCTGCAGCCCACGGGCACCCCAGGCACATATTACATCCAGACCACAGGAACCAATCAGAACCTCCCGCTAACGCTGTCTGCCAATCCCACGGTCACGCTGACCGCCACTGCGTCACCCACATCGCCCGACCAGATCATCTTACACAGCCTTACTGTGAGTCAGCATTCGCTCATTTGTGTGTGTGTTTGTGTGTGTGTCTCGTGTCTGTGTGTGTGTGTGTGTCTTGTGTTTGTGTGCGTGTGTGTGCGTGTTCGGTGCGTGCGTGCGTGCGTGCGTGTGTGTGTGCGTGTGTGTGTGTGTGTGTCTGTGTCTGTCTGTGTGTGTGTCTGTGTGTTTATCTGCATACAGTAAATACATGTAAGTATGTGTCTTAAGTTTTAGAACTAAAAACCTAAAGGCAAATGGGTGACACAGGAAAGTCCCTAAAGGGTTTTTATACTTTACTTTAGAAGGTGATTGCAATGATGTCCTTTAGCCTGTCTTAGTCCTTGTAGTTGATATGTCAACAGCACCGTTCACTACAGTCAGGATGATTTTTAAAAAGATATAGTTATGTTATTAGTTGTACTTACAGTTCTTGGCATAAACAGGCCTTTAGGCATGTTTTTTGTCTGGTTATATTAACTTATTATGTCTGAGGCCTGCTAAGTGGTTCTTAATCATACTGTTTGGATTTTTCTGTTTATGTAGTTATAACGATAAAGATAAAGTTGTTTGTTCGAGTGTGAGCAAAAAAACAAATCAACTGTTAAACTTGAAAGAAAACACACTCTCTTTCTCTCTTTGGTGTACTGATTTATTGGACCATGTCCACAAACGGACGTGTTTCGGCACTAGGCCTTTGTCAGTGTGTGAGGCTAACGATGGCCTCCTGCCAAAACACGGCTGTTTATGTAGGTCACAGTGACCTGAGCCAGCAATTCTGCTTGACATCTTTTTAGTATATGATGTATATTAAATCTATGATGTATTGATGTCATTTTTTCCCCATTTGGTGTGTGTGTGTGTGTGTGTGTGTGTGTGTGTGTGTGTGTGTGTGTGTGTGTGTGTGTGTGTGTGTGTGTATGTGTCTCTGTGCTGTGTGTGTGTGTGTGTGTGTGTGTGTGTCTTTGTGTGTATGTACCTATGTCCGTGTGTGTGTGTGTGTGTGTGTGTGTGTGTGTTTGGATGCGTATGCACACAGACTGATGGGCTGAATGAGAATGTGTCGGTGCAGATGGCCCACCCAGGGGTCATCATTCAGACCGTCACCTCTGACCTCTGCTCCTCCGAGCCTCTGGAAGGCGAGGAGTTAAAGGGGGAGGAGTCATGCGGGGAGGGGGAGGGGCTTAACGAGGCGGGGTCATGTGAGGGGGAGGAGTCAGCTGGCAAACCTGAGAGTTCCACTGAAGAGGGGGGCAAGACTGAGGAGCTCACGCACACACTCAGTGACAAGGTGAGAGCACACACACACACACACACACACACACACACACACACACACACACGCACACACCAGGAGTGAAAAGCTCACAGACACACTGAGTAGCAAGGTATAAATCAGAGGGCACACACATACCAGGAGCACATACACAAGCATACTAAGTTGAAAGTAAGTCAGTGGACAAACACACACACAAAAATTATTTATATTTCTGACATTCTTTGCTTTGAAATTCCCTTGTCATGCATTTTAAGTCATTTGTAAGTCATTTTGAAAATATTAATGACTTTGTTCCATATATAGGTTTTGTGCTGCTTGGGGGTCATTTGTTTGTTGTATACTTGGCAGACATGGCAGTAAGGATCCTTTTTGTGTCCTTGCAGACGCTAGATTCTCCAGCGGTGGAGACGACTGCAGTGGATTCTGGGATTGCTGAGGGGGCGGTGCTTATCGTCCCCTCCCCCAACAGCTTCATCCAAACCAGTGACAGCATCAGCGACGCCATGGGAACCGATGGCATGGGAACGGACTCTGTCCTCCCTGTTGGATCACTGACAGGTAAGTCCAGCTTTGGTCCTTCATGGTCATCACACATTAGCTACGTTAACAGCTATGTTAAACGGTATAACTACTTAATCGGAATAGAAATGCACATATAAACACCTCGATCGGAATAAAACTGATCCCAATAAAATTAAGTAGGTAAAAAGTGAACGTCTAGACCGAGGCTGGAACATAACCAAACTGTTGCTTCATATTGTGTGTGTGTGTGCGTGCGTGCGTGCGTGCGTGCGTGCGTGCGTGCGTGTTTGTGTCTGTCTCTCTCTCTGTCTGTCTCTACAGACCCAATACTGCAGAATCAGGAGGAAGGTTTAGACTGAAGCTGGAACATAACCGAACTCATTGAGTGCTTTCAGCTCTTCAGACCTCTTCGGAAGACACAGACTCTTGTGTGAAGTAGAAAGAGCTTCATCGTCGGATGACAACACGAACACTAAAAGCTGCAAAACGCAACTGCATCCATCATGCATTTATCCACTCAGACCGAGACAACAAAAAAAAAAAGAACGCAAACCCAACGCCACATTGCAGTGCAGAGGAAAAGATACTCTCCAAAACTCTGGTCTTCATGACACTGGTGCACCTCAACCTGTGGACCTTTGGACAGAATGCTCATTCTCCTTATGGGTTTACACACACACACACACACACACACACACACACACACACACACACACAAACACACACACACACTCCATGATCAACTGCCTGGCCTCAAGCATAGCATACCTCACATCCATATTCCTCCCGTTCACCCACATCATGTTCTCACACACACACGGACACAATGCATTATGGGTAGCTGGATTTGGGCTGTACTAGGCCAAAAACTGTTTGTTTGTCCTTATAATCTAGCAAATTACTGGTCTGATACTGTACTGTTGTACCGGTGTACAAAGATGTAGGTTTTTGTTTCTGATTTGTATATTTCATCAGGCATATTTGTTTTAAAAGGTTGTGTTTGGGAAATTGTGAAGACAAAAAGTGAAGCAGTGCTCTTTGATTTTCCTCATGGATGTCTGTATGCTTGTGTGTGTGCGTGTGTGTGTGCGTGCGTGTGTGTGTGTCCAGCTCCTCTCTTTGGCATGTGTGTTTGTTTATTTATTAAAGCTCTGCGACATGTGTGTTGGTGTGGTAGTGACTGATTTCAGGAACACTGATCGGTAAAACTGTTTTTGCTCTTTTCACGCATACACGTATACCGTATCACAGTCTGGCACTAATGATTGTATGTAATTTATGTTTTAAAGGATAGCTACATATACAAAATTGTATAATGTATAATGTATTTAAGTCCAGAATGCATTGCTTTAAGCCAGCCACTCATTTCAAACAAGTCTGTTGTTACATGTACATAGGTTGTAAAAGGGCACCATTAAAATAGTGTTATGGAGGCAAGCTCGTATCAGAGTTGAGAAAAGGTATCAACACTCCATAAGACTAGCAGCTACACCCCTACACCCTGTCCCTGGCTGCTCCAGCCATCAGCAGTATGGAGAGGTGTGTTCAGCTTCGGCGGTGCAGTGGCATGTGTGATGGACTAGTAGGAGTAGAAGTAGATGTAGACTAAAATATCTGGTCTGACAAAGGCAACACCTCCAGCTCTCTCTTGATCTGTAGCTTGTCCGTGCTTGTCAAACATTGACAGGCTACATGACATCCACTCTTACCTTGCGGGTAGCAGATTTTAGAAAAATAATAAAAAAAGACTGACAGATGTAACAAGAAACAAGAATACCTCTACAAAAACAAAAGCATCTGCCTGTAGGTGGATTTTAAAATAGATACAGGATTAAAAATATGACACTGGTATGCTGTGGGCAAACAGGCAAGCATTTTCGAAGTTTTTAAATCTGACAGCCGACCTCCACTCCAGTCCAATAAAGCCACACACGAGACATCCACTGACAAGTCTTCACTTTCTCGTTTATTACTGAAAACAACATAATTACTTTTTTTTTTTTTCAATGCTTGAAAAGACAATCAATCATTGCCAAGCCTCCTGGTGTAAGACTTCATGATGTGGCTGTGGTAGAACAATCAATCAGTGGCAATCTGGACGAGGCCGTTTTACACCTCCCATCAAGTGCTTCGATTCAGGGAATGTCTTTCAGTCCACAAACAAACAGAAAGATTAAAACAAACAAAAAAAACAGTCGCACTAAATTCAGTCAAGAATGTGCACTCGTTCATACACGATCATTCTTTTAAGAGTATATATAAAAATGTTCGCCGACATATGATGGGTATGGCTTTGAAGTTGACTACTGTGTCTGGCATTTTTGACTTGGCGTGTGTGTCTACAAGCAGCTGTCTATCCCACAGTGCTAAAAGTTGTATTCTTCACTTGCATTTGCATAATTGGCTAATGTGCAGTGTGTGCTTACGTTGGTGTATATATATAAAAAAGGAGTCTTTTCCAAAATGGGTGCCAAAAGGCATTAGTACTGGCCTCCTTTAGCCCCACAAGAAACCCTTTTGTCTCCGCGTTCCAGTTCTAGATTCCATTCCGGAACCTTTCTGTGAGGTGGGGGGTGGTTCCGGTTCCGTTGCGGGGGGGTTCCGGAACACATCTGAGTGAAAGTAGGTGGAGCTCCACTGGGGGGCGGGGCTCATAAGGCAGAGGCGGCGGCGGATTGGACGCGGCCCACGTCATGGAAGTAGAGGTTGGCACAGATGCACAGCAGGGCGATGGAGCTGAGCATGTAGTAGATCAGCTTGCGGAACTTGGGCTCCAGGTCCCCTTGGCGATACCAGAAGATCTGGAAGAACCAAAGTCAAAGTCAGTTTTATTGTCAAAAAGCATATGTACAGGTTGCACACACAGAATTTGAAATTGCAATGCTCCCTAGGCCCACAGTGAACATTAAACATCTTATAAACAAGACAGGAAGATAATATATAAGTTATATATATAATATATATAAGTTTGTTATATAAGTATAACAAAACGTACAGTAGGCTTGTATATGTGTAGTGTTATAAAGCTCAAATGGTGCCATTGAAGCAGTAGTGTCATTGGTTGTAGTGGCCACAGTGATGAGGGAGAGAAGTGTGAATTACCCCTTTATGACTGGGGGTTACTACCTGTTACGAGGGGTTACTACCATTTACATTTAGCATTAAGTACAGTAATATGTTAGTACCCCCACCACCACCCTGTTATTTTAGTCTCTTTAACAGCTACTGGGTCTTGATCGGGGGTACTGTACCTCTGTGTACCCCCTGTAATTCAAACTATGAGAGAAGCTACAAAGCCACAGACTGATGGAGACTCCATTTTACTTTGTGCACTCTGACTACTTCCCACAGACATATGATTACATCTTAGAGGGCAGACACTCTGTAAACTTTAAAACTATTGGGGCCCACTTTCAACCAATACACAAAAGCCTGAATTGCAGCAAACAAATGCAATGCTTAATTGCAAGCTCATTGGTTTTAGCACTCCCACTGAGTGACAGCCCTGTAACTGAAACCCTGTACCTAAATAAGTGTAAGTTTGGATAAGATAAAGGCGTCAGCTAAGTGTAATGTAGTGTAACATTGGACATTGGGTCGTTTCCTTACCAGCACCAGCACGGAGCCACAGAGCAGCAGCACACAGACTGCGAAGAAGATGTTGATGGGCTTGGGAGGCAAGGGCACCACGAAGGAGCTGATAACAGTGATCTGGAGGCAGACAAGACCAGTCAACATAGACCACATACAGAGAGACATGCAGAGAGAGAGAGAGAGACAGATAGACACACACACTTGGACCAACTCACACAGACACACACACACAGACAGACACACACACACTTGGACCAACCCAAACACACACACACTTGTACCAACCCAAACACACACAATGATCCATTTCTTTTAAAAGCCCTAAAAGGCTGCTGTCAGGTTTCTGGCCATTGTTACCGGAGATCAGGGCACCAAAGTGCAGGTTTGGAGCTCAGTGAGTAAAACTAAAGCCAACTGGAGTCCCTCTCTTACACTTACACACACACACACACACACACACACACACACACACACACACACACACACACACACACACACACACACACACACACACACACACACACACACACACACACACACACACACACACACACACACACACACACACACACACACGTTATGATGTAGTTCATCTGCCACAAATAAGGTCCTCTGCCAGGCTGTCAAAAGAAGAGTTTGCATGTGCATTTTAGGACCTTCAGATAATCACCCAGGTCAACCCTATAATAAATATCAATCAATATAAAAATTGACACTTTAAAGGGCTTCACTTTTGACTAGGCTAGGCATACACCCTCTCCTCTGGCTTTTATTATTCACTGCCATTGTGCTTGATACACACACACACACACGACACACACGACACACAGTAAGCTGATTACACTCAATAGTGACAAAGGCCAAGAGAAGCAGTTCAAACAACTGTACTTACCAGCACAAGAAGTGTCGTAAGCAGGCCGAACACTAGGTTGATGATTCGGTCCTGCAAGTAAATGCGGTTTTGACGGTCATTAGATAAAGCGCCTACCCTATGCAGCCATGCCCTATGCAAAGTGTCTAGTCACATCCTGTTGTAGACATCAGGTGCTGTGCATCTGTCAGCTACAAATACTTTTCGAAAAAACCACAGGTGGCTTTTCACATTTGTGCACATGACAGTGAGCCCTTGCCATGTTTCTGAGAACTTACTTTCCAAAGAAGGACAAACAGAGAAAGTCTACTGTATGTGTGTCTCTTAGCAGTTAGTGGTTAATGAGATCTTCCTGTTATTGTAAAGCACTTTGGTTGTTTTGGAAAGCACTACATAAGTGCAATGTGTTAATGTTGTATAGTGCCTGACTTCGCCATATGCATAAGACTGTGTGTCACACTCACACTGTGTAGAGACAATGCTCCACAAGTCTTTGTGTGTTTCTATCAACGCACAAGTGTGTGTGTGTGTGTGTGTGTGTGTGTGTGTGTGTGTGTGTGTGTGTGTGTTTCACATTATGTAGACACAACTCTCCACAAGTTTCTGTGTGTCTTTCAATCTATGCACAGGAGTGGGTGAGAGTTTGTGTCCGTCTCACACTCACACTGTGTAGAGACAATGCTCCACAAGTCTGTGTGTGTCTTTCTATGCACAGAAGTCAGTGTGAAAGAAAGTTCTGTGTGTGTGCGTGTGTGTGTCTGTGTATGTTTGTGTGTGTGTAATGTATCCCGCTGATTACCCTGGCGGAGGTCTCTCCGAACAGAGGTCTGTTGTCCAAGCCACTGGTGCCGTAGGTGCGTGTGGCAAAGTCGTCCATGCTCGGCCCCTCCCCCTCCCCCGCCCCCTGGGCCCCCTCCTCTGGCTCCCCTCTCCGGCTCGTCTCTCAGCAGCTTTGGCGCCCCCTACCGAATGGAGGCCAGCACTGCATGCCAGCAGCTCCAGCAGGGGCTCAGCAGCAACTCATGCTCAAGGGGGGGCTATCTGGGGGGGGGGGGGGGGGGGACATCAGGACATTTTAGTCTTGGGTATACTTCCGTTGAGTAAAAAAAACAAACAAACAAATAACGTTCTGATGGATTTTGGAAAACTACAGTTAGATCAGCCAAGTCACTGTCACCATGTTAGGCTACAGAATGCATAGGCTATACTAAATGCCTTTTTGGCTGCTTTAATTAATTAAACACAGAGAAACACCACTGGCCAAATGAATACAAGTACTCAATTTCTCTCTGCATGAAACTAGGACGGCACCCATGACTGAAAGAGAATGCTTAGCTTCTCTGTGCAAAAAGGCTGCTGATATTTCACCAACTAATAATCAAAAAATTAAACTCACAGGCTGAAACTGTTTACAGCTTGTTTCTTAGATTTTATGAACAAGAATTTTGGAACACGCGCACATGCACACATCAGACATTGAGAGAAACATGGGAAATAATTTTCTTCATTTCATTAACAACTGAGGTAGGAGTTACTAATTAAGGTGTTTGGTTCATAACTGTGATGGCATCCAAAAGTGCAAAGATGTATCAAAATCAGCCTTAAACTAGACAGGGAAATGATTTCCCCGAGGACTGCTATTATGGCTGATAAAGCAGCATTCAACTGCAGTGCAATATACTTGTTATGGCTGTCCTCAGGATTTAACTGCAGTGCAATATGCTTGTTATGGCTGCCCTCAGCAGATCCTGTCTCTGTCTCTCTCTTTCTCTGTCTGTCTCTCTCTTTCTCTGTCTGTCTGTCTGTCTGTCTGTCTGTCTGTCTTTCTCTTTCTCTCCAGGGCAGAAGACAAGCAGTCATACTTCCTCCGGCCTTACTGGCATTTCTGGTCACGAGAGACATTCCTTAACGCCCTGGCTCTTTCACAATCCACACAGATAAGGTGGGAAGGCCATAGAGAAGAAGAAGAGAACTTTATCCTTTATCCTAAAGTTCAGACAGCAATCAAGCAACCCGTATGTGTTAGCCAATACGGTTTTACCCATTAAGAGCAACAGTTGGATCCTAAGAACTGAACAAGTACATTTGGACTGCTTTTTTAAAGGCAAATAAATGGGTGTCTGGAATAGGTCAAGCCACTTTATATATAGTTCTAACAGAAATCAATTAATATGACCAGACATGAACTATCAACTGTTTTAAGCCCACAGAATGTAACAAGCCTGATTAAAGTAACTAATCTAAGAATAAACATGATTACTTTATCAAGTCAAATGTTAAACTATATAACAGGGATATTGACCAGCTATTGTATGCTACTTCACCTGTCAGTCCAGAAGTTATCGTCATCTCACGGTTTCTGCCGCATGAATATTTGAGCTATGGAAACGTTACATTATTCTGGAGTTCAGCACTTCGTCTAAAGAAAAAAAAGGACATCAAAGTTAACGGTACCTGACAGCGTTTGATGAACAAGGCAAAGCCTAGTAGCTAGCCTTCATTATGGTAATGAACTTCCTGCAAGTTCTTGCGTTAACATAAACACGGTCATGTGCAAGGCTAGCTTTGAAACACCTGAACTAGCTAACGTCAACCTTACACAACAGATTGCTAGCCACCTAGCCATATTTCCAACTAACTGTTAGGTTGTTTGAAATAGTGCAACCAAGCGTGTCCGCTTTGCTGACTAGAATACTGCCTAAGGCACTGTGTTATTGTGCAGTTTGCTGGCACAGAATCACTCAATAGCCTAACACCTTTACAATTGACACACAAACCATTAACCAGCCAGCTAATACTAGCAAACTCTGTTAATGTTACGTTCACGGTTAGCTAATCAGATACCCACCCTAAACATGTTACTGAAATAAATACTTTTCTTTACGTAACTAACACACATAACCTTTTCAAGACTTCGCAGAAATTATATCCATTATGACAGCATACTAATGCAATTGATGCTTATAAGTTAGCTTCCACTACCTTCAAACTATTACCAGTAAACTACGAACGAGCCCTGAACCATTTGAAAGAATTATTTCACTCACCTTAAAACGATTTATCCAACATCAGATGTGCCACTGTGGTAAATATCGTTGTACTAGATTCCTCAGTTCTTCAAGGCAGGTAGCTGTTGGGCCTGTAACGAAGACCTGCATCCGCTAGTCAAGATTCTCAACAATTCCTTGTAGCCACAGAAAAATTAAAGGGGTGGTGTCTTTGTGTTAAAGGGAGTGCCTACTGGGCAACAATAATTCTCGAGCAAATACAAAAAGGCGAAGAGAATTGACGTCACGAACATTAGCGAGTTTGTGATCAATTTATTTCATAAAACATAATGGGGGTTGTTTACTACGTCGAGGGTATATTCGAGGTATGTTTTATACCTTTGACTTGGAAAACACTCCTCATAATGTTTTATGAAACTTTATGAGACTAGAACATACACAATACACAATTCTTTGGAGTACCATTCATATAATGAAAAGACAACTATAACAACTGTAGAAGAAATATATAATGTAAAATACGGTTTAGCATTGCTCTGTGTCCATTCTCTCCAGTTCATTGTTGAGAATGAGGGACTTTTGGAATGTTGGGGTTTAGGTTCCATGACATCACCAGGTTTTAATTGTGATGTGATGCTTGGTCTTGACTTCACAATACAGAGCTGCTAACCTCCCTTCTGTCAGCAATACAACAGACGAATGTGTTTTTTTTTTCTTTCACTTTTAATTATTAATGTATGTGGTAGGGACATTACATAATAATGCACATCAGTATAAATACACAATGTAAACATGCAGGAGTTTGCATAATTGGTTATGCCTTCCGTATATAGTTGTTCCCAATCCCAATTCCAGGATGGGGTGTCTATAGAAAGCACTGCTTTTTTTCTCAAAATTCTGAATTTCTTAGAAAGACTTTGGTCTTGTTATAATACCTTTGTTACACTGTCGAGTAAATGGGAAATAATGTCTTCCCCCTTGTTGTACCCAAATGAGGAGACAGCGTCTGTGGCCGCAGGAAGAGCTGGACCCTGGTGCCTGCGTCTTGCTGGTGTTGCTTTCTATTCCTTTTGTGGACTTGGCTTGCACAGTCTGATGCTTCGGCGCCATCTTGTGGGCAATGCTGATACAGGCCTTACACCTGACTTCACACTTTGCATCTCAGTACATTATTATGAACTATAAATGTCCTATAGTCGTGAATGAGAATATAGACAAATACATAAATAATGGCTTTTGTAAAAGTGTGTTTATTACTTTTCTGGCGAATCATACCATATTGTGGAAATTTCTGGCATAGACATTCACCTCCAATATTGCTAGCTGTTTTTGGGCTGCAGACCATTGTAAACTATTAGTAACAACCACATAAACTACCATTGTCAATCACAAGAGTCAGACTGTTGTCTATCAAAAGACTTTTGCTTAGCTTTGTGTGTCTGTCTATGCCTGTTTTAAAGGCATCACACTCATTTATTTGTAAGTTTATCGTTGTGAAGTGTCTTTTGGTTTCATGAAAGGCTCTTTTTAAATAAAATCATTTATTATTATTGTTACCACAGAATAAGTCACAGTTAGTGTAAAATATCTGTAGTAAAATTATTACCCATATACTGTATTTTTCCTATGTAAAACTGCTTTGAGTGTAAATAGCTGATTTGGCAAAGATTTACCAAAATCACAAAATGAGATAAAATCCCTCTGCCTCTATGTTAATTAATGAGACAAACAACTAGTGTTTAGAAACCTCCAATCTTTATTAGTACAAGAGATTTGCATGTGGCAAAGAGAAAAGAGCATGCACTAACAGGTGAGACCACACTGTTTCACTTAATAAAGATCGGTATAAGATCCATACTAAGGTTAATAAAATTGGTATCCTCAACTTTGTTGCAACCCCCACCAGCTAAAGTCAGACTCAAGTCTTAAAATGTCAATTTGGTAATAAATGGAACATTTTGGCTACTTTGTCATAAGACAGTATAAATAAAAAACATGACCTCAGAGGCACTCCATATAATAGCCAGTTAAAGGTTACAGTACAATACAGCTACCATAAATAGACTTACAAATGACCATGCAAAGGAAATATCCCAGTACAACAAATTTGGCTGAATTTCTTACATGTGTTTGATTCATCTTTGTAAACACACACCCTGGTAAGCAAGTGTCTTCTTTGCCGCGCGTGTAAAGACACATAGGGTACACGCACAAATGGCTGACAATTTCACCATATATGTAGCCATGCCTGTTGTCTGATTTAAGTCATCCCTCACCAACCTCCTTTGGCAGGTGGACGCAACTGTAAACCTACACACGGAAGCCTATTCCGGCCAGACAAAGACAAGATGTTAGCTCAGGGAAATGTGACAAATTTATTTACAGACCAAAAAAGAAGTGCATCTTTCAAATTTCAGTTACTGCTGAACATAAGGTCAATAAGGGCAATATAAACAAACAAACAAACAAAAAAACAAAAAAGGAAGAACGTTGTGTAAAAGAGGACATAAGTGGTGCCTGTGGTCGTACACAGTTCAGTACGCGTAAACCTTTACTTTGTGCACTTCTTTGTCTTCACACTCTCTCTTCTTGTTGTAATAGTAGAAGGTGTTATCTCTTCTCTGCAGCTTCTTGACAAAGCCAGTCTCTGGCCACCGGTCCACCTGTCACAAGCACACAGTCAGTCACAAAGCATGGTCAACACAACAGGTAAACAGCCCAAGACAGCAGACATGCAGGTATTTTTTTGAGGCAACTCCAGATGACAAACCTTACACTTTAAATTAGGTTTAGTATTTTTGAATTAGGCCTAATCAAAACTACTGGTTTACAACTTCAAGATCATAGATTCTTTTACTTCAAGTCGTTTTTGTTTGTCTTTCAGTAAAAACCCACCTTTAAGAGAAAATCAAGAAAATATTTTATTTACCAGTTCCACCTGCTTAACTTGCCGGTACTCCCGCTCATCTCGGTACCCTGCCTGTTGGAATCTGTACAGGTTCTCTACCTCATCGGTCCATTGTCTGGCCCGGCTCATTGACTTGGGCTTACAATTGCTATCAAGCAGCGCTGCACAGGACATTTTTCTCGAGAGGGAGGTATCCGTTCCTTTTGTGTGGCAAAAACAGCAACGTTAGGGACAATTATTTCGTCTTTCAGCCAACAGCATGGCAGTAATTATTTACAGAGAAAAACAGTAACGTAGGCTACCCAGTTTCTCTGAGGTTATGTATGTGATTCTGCATGTTCTAATGGGAAAGTACCCCAACTTGTCTAGATATGTCAATGTTACATTATCTGATGTCGTCTCAGCAATTGTAGGCTATTATTGGCTAGCAATTAATGTATTATAATATAGCATGTTTAGCGTATAGCCTACTAATCCGTACGCCAATTCTCAGCTAGCTATAAGGTACCAATCGCAGCACATGCACAGTAATCCGGTAAGCCTTACAATAACACAAAAAGCACCCGTGTTATACCAACTTAAGAGTTGGGGTTTCAGGAATGTAAAACCAACGCTAAATTGCTTTTGATATTAGCAGGTCAATATAAACTAATTGCCAGGCTATACAAACATGATCAAAGACATTTTGAACTTACAGCAGCTGTCACAACGACCTGCGCTTGGTGGATAGGGTACTTACTGGGGTTTCCTAGCAACATGTAACGCCGTGTTTTTATTACCCAGGATTCCTTGCGCGTTAAGGTTACTTGAGTTCAGGTTCGGCCATTCATAAACAGCCCACTGACTGGCAGCAGCTTTTAAAGTCGTTTAATTTAATTTAATTAAATTCACAGAACAAACATAGTTACTCATACCGAAATGATGTTAAACAAACAACAACAGGGCACACATGTTAGAAAAAGCTGACAGAGTCCACATATTTTTAAAAAAAGAAAAAGAAAAGTTAAGAACATCTGTCTATCTATCTATCTATCTATCTATCTATCTATCTATCTATCTATCTATCTATCTATCTATCTATCTATCTATCTATTTTAGACCGATCAGTGTCTGAATCACCAATGCCAATGTGGTACTTAGCCTAATACTGGTGTCAATTTGCAGGGTATTCCTGGAATGTGGATTAGTTACAAGCTTGGCAAAGTTTATTCAGAGGAAGTGGTAAACCTAGAGGAGCTCCTGTTCTAAAACAAAGCCTCTGGGCTCAGTTAGTCGGTTTACTACATGCCACCTTGGTCATTACAGCCAGTAGATGGCAGTAAGGTCTTTGGCTTTGGTTGGGCTTTATTCCAGAGGTTGTAGGGATTGTAAGGCAGAAAACTCTTAACATTGCTTACACACCTGGCAGTTAAACAAAAGACCTTTACAGTCCCCTGTAAAATAGACAATGTGGCCTGACCACACATCTTTCTCACTCCTAATGAAGCTAGACTATTTCAAGTTATTTCTATTTCAAGTTCTTTTTTTCTTCTAAGGTAAAGTAAGGAATCTATAAATGTATATGCACTTTTCATAATGATTTGCTTAATTGACCCCAGAACTCACATTTTCATTTTGCCAACCAATTCTAATATTTGATAATTAATGAATTGTTCCCACCTTTACACATGGCAATTATTCTGAAGTAGATTGAAGTGAAAAAAGGACCGAGTGTCTCAAGTTTCAAGACAGAGTTGAGACCAACACCATAAAACAAGTCAGGTTTTATGACCATGATTTAATATCATCCCTGCCAATATTCAACTATCAGGCCTACATTTCTATTGTTGGTTATAGTAGCAGTCAGTAGCAGTGTTATCTATCTGATCTCCTTAAATTTCTAGCAAAACACAAACAGTATTGATTTAATGGATTTTGTGAATATGAACAAAAAAAAAGTTTGTCTTGCAGTCTCGCTCTTAAATCATGGGTGCATCTCCTCCCAATCCTGAGACTCAAGAGAACAAGTATTTTTATTTTCAATTCTGTGAGGAGACTGAAAAAACAGAAGACCCGAGACCGCACTTGATCACTACACCAAAAAGGTTTGGAGAAGCGCCCTTCTCATACTACGCCCCAAAGAGATGAAAAGCCCTACCCCATCACATCATGGAGGCAGAATACATTGACACCTTTAAATGGCAACTGAAGACTTACCTGTTCAACCTCACCTACACTTAACTGCCTTGCTCAAAGACTTTTAGGCACTCACAAATCTTCCTCCTACCAACCCTGACAGAGTGACCTCCTTCTCGGACACTCAGAGACTTTCCCTCTACCAGCCCGGCACTTGAGCTCCCCTGGTAATCACAGGCGACGTTGGTGGAGTTCTCCCCAGCACCCTGGTGGATTTCTGTGGCCTATAACAAAGCTTGCCATGTGTGTCTCTGTCATGTGTTCCTTTGCCAAACTGTTGAAGTATGTAAACTACATCCTTTGTATAAAATGTGATATACAAGTAAAGATTATTATTATTATTATTATTATTATTATTATTATTATTATTATTATTATATTACTGTAATTATTATTATACCACTGATAGCTACTCATCATCCTCATCATCTTGTGGCTGGTCACTGATTATTTGACCACCTACACCCTCCCCCATTTTCTACTAATGTCTGCCCTCACACTCTCTGTGTCCTCATTTTAAAAAGTAAATGACGAAGTTCATACGGGAAACTCAAGTGACGCTGTTAACTGGTCATGACATAAACCAGCAACGGTAATGCCAGTAAATGTTGTGGTCTGTAGGGCAGACTCACACAGCTCCTGTGTCATGTTGGGGTTCTCTTGCTCCCTCCTCCTTCCCAGCTGCCCCTAGGCCTGTCTACATCTGTTTAGGATCAGGGGGGGATATGTCTGTGTCAGAAGATTCTCATTCATCCAGGTCATGTTAGTCAAATGAACTAATTTCTATACAACTGGACTTCTTTTAATAGCTTAAATATGTTTCACCTTTCACCCAAAAGGCTTCTTCAGTAAACCGAAGAAGCCTTTTGGATGAAAGGTGAAACATCTTCAAGCTACTAAAAGAAGTCCAGTTGCTTACAACTCTGCTCATTTTACCCGATAAGGGGGCAATTTTCACAGCTTTTGCATCAGCATATTGAGCAGATCATGGCTGCCATGACCAAGCATACTACCTTGTACGTACGCTAATAAAATCTTGATCATTAATTTTGAGAGTTTCCTGTCTGAACCGTAGTGGCCTACAGCAACCACATCCGTCTAAATGGTCTGGGTGCTGGACCACAGCAGGTAAATCACATGTGTCTGATGAAGGGTGCATGTCCGACACGCCACGGTTTTGTAGCATACACTCTGGTTGCGGACTTTGTTTGTTGTTTGTTCTACTTTTGAAAAAGTCCAATCTGGTCACTGGTCACCTAATCTTGGCAGGGCAGTGCTGGGTGTTAGTAGGACAGTGTGAAGTGTAGGTTTCCAGTGAGTCATTAGGGGCTGGTGTTTATATTTCTAGGCTGAGGAGAGAGATCGGGTTTTGGGGGAGAGATGGAGATGGATGATGGAGGTGAGGTCAGGCAGCAGTGCTGTCTCCAGTGACCTGATGTTAACACACACACACACAAACACACACACACACACACACACACACACACACGCATGCGCAGGAATATGTATGTGCTTCTCTACATATTTCTGTCCATATCTTTGTCTGAATGTGCCCATGTGTGTGGTGTGTGTGTGCCTGAGAGTGTATAGGCTATGCTGAGTGTGATTGTTATAGGTTTGTTTTTATGCGTGCTGTGTGTGAGAGTGTGTGTGTGTCATATGTGCCAGCTGTTTCACATCTCGGTAACTGGACCTGATGGAGCCGCAAAAGACACCTGATCCTCAGCTGTCATGGCCGGCACGGCAGCGTGTTGAGCACCTGCTCAGGTGTCCGTTTGTGCATCACCGGGGGCGACAGGGGTGTGGTCAGGGGCAGGGGTGTGGTCACGGGGGGTCGCACACACACTCGCTGGAAGATCCTCACACAGCCGAAGGTCAGTTGGGCAGTCGATCTGAGGGGCACATCTTCAACTCTTAGTAGAGTAGAGTGTGTGTGTCTGTGTCTGTGTCTGTGTGTGTGAGTTACAGCTGTGTACTGAGGTGTGTGTGTCTGTGTGTGTGTGTTTCATGTTGTACTTGTCTGAGGTGAATGCAACTCTATGGCTTTATACCGACCGACAGGTGGATGAGTGTGTCTGTGTGAGTGTGATTATGTGTGTATGTTTCTGTTGTGCTGGTTAGATCTTGAACATCATGGCTCTTACTGAAAGGTTTATGAATGTGTGTGTGTGTGTCTGAGCTGGAATTCCATGGCTCTGTATTGAGGAGTGTGTGTGTGTGTGTGCGTGTGTGTGTGTGTGCACACACGTTACTGTGAGCGGGAACTCTATGAGGCTTTGGCAAAGGGATGATCTACTGTCATGTCCACATCAGAGGGAAGACCTGCAGCTCAAGGGGGAACTACTGCACACACACATACGGTGAGAAAAACACACACACACACACGCACACACACACACACACACACACACACACACACACACATACACGCACGCACGCATACACAGTGAGAAACTCACACACACACACACACACACACACAATTTACTCACAGATTGTAGGCAGGAATGTAGTTTGGCTTGTAGTGTAGTGCACACAGTCTTAGTTTTAGGGGTTTTTTAAATTAGTTTGGGGTGACTTGGTGTGACTTTAATTGTTGTAGTTTGCCTTCAGAATTGAGCAGTCAGTGGTACTCAACAGCACAAAGTAATACATTTTAAAGTGACTGTCAAAGCTTCTTAAAAATAACACTTTTTAAAAATAGTATTCAGCCACAAGCTCCTCGTAATACACTAGTTCTCTATACCCATTGGATGTAAAAAAAATTAAAATAAAACAATAACGTTCTTCTTCCATAAAGTAAACAAACAATATGGGGCAGTCTGTCTGGAGTGTGTCAGACAGCACCTGAGTTAGTGATGAGCCACCTCTCATGCATGTTTTATTCAGTCGGTGGCTAAAAATATAAAATTAGATGTGTCAAACAAAAGACAGAAGACATGCTGGTAGAACCTTTAAAGTTTTGGCACAGACAGGCGAAGGAATCATTGGAAAATTTGAAAAGCACTGACAGCGTTGAAGACACATGTCTAAGGGATACATATTCAAATGTGTGTGTTAATAATGGATAATGCATTGGAACAAATGTATGCACACGGCAGATTGGCCGGGTAATTGATGCTTGACTCTGGAGTGGAATAGTGTCATTTGGCTTAAGTGCAGGGTGGTGTAGATGGGCAATGTTAGTTAATTAGTTAATTAGATAATTATCTCCTCAAGGAAATGACCTTTCACAATGTCCATACATTTCCATCGTACACATAGGGGGATGGGTGGGGGTACTGTGTAGTTTTGCTATAGGTGGCCAATGGCAGTAAGCTGTGTAGTTTTGCTGTAGGTGTGGGCATAGCAAGTAAGCTATGACTTTGGCATGTATTTCAGATGCATCTTCTGGCCCTCTACTGTTTTGAACCAGTAATTTAACAGTTCCCATTCTTTATCAATATTTCTGTCAATATGTTTGATTGGCTTTGCCAGTAAGCTGTCTAATTTTGCCATATGTAGGCGTTGCCAGTAAGCCATCTAGTTTTGGTATAGGAGGACATTGGTCGAAGCGGTGTAGTTTTGCTGTAGGAGGACCTTGCCATTATGCTATCTGGCTTCGCTCTGTCCCTATAGGTCGAAGGTGGTGGGGAACACCAGGACGGGAATGGGGACACTCTGGAGGTCGTGTCTGTGACCGAGGAAGACGACCTCCCAACGGTCGAGACACCCTCCACCTTCATCGTAAGTTCTCAGGGCAGCCAGACTAGTGGACAACCCCACTGGGACGCAGACGGGCAGGACCCCCACGTTCCCGACACCACCCCTGAACCTCAACAGCCCCACATCTCCGTGACGCAGCACTCACCTGCCCCCCCACTCCTGACCACCAACACCAGTATGCCCATCATCAAAGTGCAGCCCTTTGCTGGAGGTAAGCAGCATCTCCCAACATCTCCTGTCTCTCTAGTCCACTTCCTGTATGTCTGTAGTCCCTCATCCACTTCCTGT
>CM059275.1:19226853-19231853 GCA_030347295.1 Setipinna tenuifilis
TTGTGCTTTATTTGTGTTGTGTTGTGTTGTGTTTATGTTGTGTTGTTGTTTCCAGGGCGACAGTGGTGGGCCACTGGCCTGTGAGGCGGAGCCTAGCACGTGGACCCTGGTGGGCGTGACCAGTTGGGGGCGGGGCTGTGCTGAGAGGAACAAACCAGGCGTCTACACGCGCATTAGCTCCGCCCTAGCCTGGATACACCAGGAACTGGAGGTGACAACACCCCCCCCCCCCCCCACACACACACACACACACACTCACAAGCACTGCCATATCTCAGATACATCAGTAGCTGGAGGTGAAAACACACACACACACACACACACACACACACACACACCAGCACTGACCTTTAAATAGATACAACAACAAATGAACACACACACTCACCAGCAGCTGGAGGTGAAAACACACACATATACAGTACATACACACACCAGCACGGGCCCTACCCACGATACGCCACCAACAGCTAGAGGTGACAACTGAAGAGACAGTATGGGTGGGGATATAGCTGATGTGTGTGTAAGAAAGTGTGTAATGCATTTGTGTGAGAAATGTACAAGGGAAAGGGCAGGGTGTAACCTGGGTGTATTCTTTGTGCCAGTGAAGATTAGTCTGTTTAAGGAGAAGTTCAGCCTTCTCAATCAATCAATCAATTGCCCTGTTGTTCAAGGTCACCAAGTGCTGTTGGCAGGAAAAAGAACAAAAACAAAAATTGATCGAGTTTTGACCGACTAATGACATGGTAGCTAACACAATTTGAATGCAGCATCAAATTTTCTGTTTCTTTTTCCTACCAACAGCACTCTGTGACCTCAAAAAACAGGGCTATGGATTGATACACCCCAAACCTCTCCTTCAAATGTAATAATCCTGTAGCTAGAGTTTAAATTGGGCCGGAGCCCTCCAGAGCTCAGCTCCCCCTCCTCCTCACCTCAGCAATACAGTCAGCCAGAGCTGAGCTCCCTCTGCTACAGGATTTATAGCAATACAATAAAGTGAGATATTGACCACTTTGAGTAAAAAATGGCTCCCATTCCTTACAAAAGCCAATTTAACTACTACCTGTAGCTGTGTAGCAGTATGTTCTTACTCATCTGTGCCTGTTTGTTTGTTTGAAGAGGGAAGAGGGTCAGAGTGACTAAACGACCTTCAAACAGATGTTACACAGCCAGAAGAACTCAGGAACTTCAGGAGGACTCACCTGTAAAGGGCCTTACCCAAGGCCATATGGGGACCAGGCTCAAGGGGACCAGAGACTGGAAATTTACTGAAACGCAACAAAATGTTTTTTGAACCAGGCTGTAAATACATTTTTTTTAACATGGGAGCCTGTGGGAAGTTGCTTGCTTATTCAACCAGCCCCCATTGGCAAAGATGCTCGATAAGATGCCATCATGTTCAACTAGGCATCTTAATATTTGTGCCCAGAGGCCAATGACCTCATAATCTGGCCTTGACATCACGCCATCTCAGTCTGTTAAGACTTAAGACTGTTGGTGTTGAGTTGTAGACAACTGGAGCTCTTCAGTTTGAAAATGTTTACTTCTCATCCAAAAGGCTTCCTCTCTCAGATGAGGTGACACACCTTCAAGAGGACAACCAGTAGCACACTCATGATTACATGACCTGCATGAGTGAGCACTGTCACAGAACTAACCTTTGGAGGGGTACATATGGTGTTTTTATGTCTATGTTCACACCAGTGTGACTGGAATGTTGGGACAATGAAAGTTCTATGGAATGTTGGGGTCCATAGAACATAATGTGGAACTTTAGAATATTACATTGTTGTAAAACACATTCTTTTGTAGAACGTTTAACAACCCACACCTTGAAAGAGCTAGGACCTCTTCTGTGTCTGTCTAGAGTTAGGACAGTATGCTCTGACTGCCACTCCAACAACCCTGGTTCTTTGGTGCTGTGTTCAGAGTGCATTTGGTACCCTGTTGACCCGGGATTGAGGCCCAGTGGGGGTGGCCCTCCTCTCTTCTGGCCTCTCTGGTGACCCTTTGTTGCTTGGCGAGTTTCTGCCGTGCCTCCACCCAACTCCAGGGGGCAGCAGATATCACGGCTACAGTCTCCAGGCAGTCTCCAGGCTGAAATCCAGTCAGAGATGGTAGATAAGCAGAGCAAGATGCTTCATGGTAGTTCATGTCTATGGGAGCAAAGTGGGTGTCAGTTTCTGGCTGCACAAATAGGCGTGTCGTTGACACTAGTACCATGCACTAAAAATATACTCAGTGCACACCTAAATTAAAAATGATTTTCTCCGGAGTGGAGTCATACTATGACTACATTTTCCTTAAATGGGGGCTTAGAAATCATGATTCTGTGTTTAAAATGTGTATCCATTGCTCAAAAAATATTCTATTATAGACCTCAATGTTATAAAGCGTGCCTCTGCACTGCATAAAGGAGTATTAGTGCCCCCCCCCCCCCGTGTGATCATGGTTCCAGGAAGTGGCTCACAGTGAAGGATCTTGCTCTGCCTATCCACCATCTTTGGTAGTCTCATCTTCACAGGAAACGCATCATGCAGACTCCAGACACTTGTTTGTTTTTTAAAAAAAGCTTTCAAATGTTTTATTTTTTATACAAGACTCTTTCAGCAAAAAGATGTACATTTTGTTAACAGCTATTTTTTTGCGTTATAAATATCAAAGTGTAGTGTTTGTTGTTTTAAGAAACCTGCCACTTACAAGAGTTTTGTACAGTGGAACAGAGCAAACCTTCACATAAAAATCAAGCAAAACATCAAGCAAAGAGTTACATATTTGTCTGTTTGTTTTTTTTTTTATTACAAACGCATTGCTGTGGCACCTCACACCAAGTAACCTCAGAGCCTCTCACACTGCCCTAAAGATGTGTGTGTGTACGTGTGTGTAAAGTACTCATATTTTAGAACTGATCTAGAGATTGAAAAAAATGGAGGCAGTTGACATGGTTGATTGATTGTTTCCATGGTAACGCTGCGGGCAGCTTAGTGTTGTCATGAGGCACCAACTTTCTACACACACACATGCTCATCACACACACCTATATATCACACACACTTTTTCTGTTGTCTTCCAAGTTCTGATGGTTTACAAGGTGCAGTCATGTCAGGTTGAGGTGGGGGGTTGTTTTCAGATTTTAGGCAGAGCAACACTGTGCTGTGCTATGGTGTGTGTGTGTGTGTGTGTGTGTATGTGTGTGAGTGAGTGTGTGAAGTGTGCTTTAACAGGTGGTCATATCCTTTGTTGTACTCAATGATGAATCTATACAGACCATTCGGTTCCACATACATGACACACACACACGCCCCATACTGTTTTAGGGACATCAACATCAACGAAGCAAAAGGTCATGCATCACAGCACACTCACACACACACACACTCACACACACACACACTCACACACACACACCACTTTGCATGCTGCCTCAGACTGTGAACCTTACAAGGATGGCATGATTCCGTGCGTGCGTGTGTGTGTGTGTGTGACTGCGTTGTGATGTAGCCAGAAAATAAGGAACAGAAACTCAGTCTGTGTGAACTATGGGCTCTGAGCACCAAACAACATCTTTAGTTACGTTCTTCCAAAATCAGTCTTTTTTTTTTATAGTAACACAATAATCCACCAACAAAAAAAAAAACAACCCCATCCAAATAGGGACCTACATCTAGGTTTTTTTTTTTTTTAAAAGCAAATAGTTATCCATAAATATCTCTTACAAAAACAAAACAAAACAGAAACAAACCAAAGAGAAAACAAAAAAACAAAAAAAGGCCAAAACAGCAAAAAACTCGTAAGGAGGGTGACAACTCAACTCCACTGCCGGCTGGTCGTCCCTGTATAAAAATAGATCAAACTCTTCTGTGCGAGGAGGAGGAGGAGGAGGAGGAGGAGGAGGAGGACACACAGGCATGCCGGGGCTGAGCTCCACTGTACAGCAGTCGCTGGAGGGGTGGCGGGCCCGGACCGCATCGAAGCCGGAACCGGGCCGGGACCGAAGCAGGAGCGGTCTGTCCATCGATCGGTTGGCACTGCAGAGGGCAGGAGAGAGAGAAACGCCCCTCCTGGGGGACCTCTGTGATTAGAGTTCAAAGGTCACCTGAAGGTCGTTCGTTTGTCGTCGTCGTCGTCGTCATCGTCGTTGTTGGGAGCAAATTGGGGGGGGTAGGGGGTGTTGGAGGGGGCAAGCGGGAGGCGAAAAAGTGCAGTTCGTCATCTCAGCCAGCTCCCCCAGCCAGCGCCGAGTGTGTGGTTGTGCTTGCATCCTCTGTGTGTGTGTGTGTGTGTGTGTGTGTGTGTGTGTGTGTGAGTGTGAAAACATTAAGCAAACACATCAACGTATGTGTGTGTACATTAAGCAGTCAAACTCATTCTTCTGACTATATAAAATGTTAGACGTTTGTCTATTTCTGGACTCCAATACCAAAATGAGCTACAGTACTATGGACAGCGCTTAAAACATGCGTGTGTGTGTGTGTGTGTGTGTGTGTGCTCGTGCGTGTCTTAAAAGTATGATTTTTCACGCTTGTGCATTTTTTTTTTGTCTTGGCTGGCATTTTTTTGTGTAAGAACATCTATGCCCATACATGCGTGACGTGAGAGTGTGTGTGTGTGTGTGAGAGAGAGTGTGTGTGTGTGTGTGTGAGTCTACTGCAGCGAGTCGCTGTGATCCAGGCCCAGCCTGGTCATGTTGGCGTCGGACAAGTCTGCGTGATCTTCATCGTCGGAGCCATCGGAGCCATCGTCCTCGCTGTGGCCCCCCAGCATCACCTGCTGCACGGCCAGAGTGGCCCCGTCTGACGACAGAGACTGCAGCCCATCCTCCCCCACCGCCACCACCGTGCCTGAGGGACACACACGCATGCACAGACACACACACACACACACGCATGCATGCACACACACACACACACACAGGCACGCAGGCACACAGGCACACACACACACGCAGGCACGAATGCATGCACATGCATGCACGCACACACGCACGCGCACACACA
>CM059275.1:19236853-19256853 GCA_030347295.1 Setipinna tenuifilis
GGCAAAAAAAACTTTTTATCAATTTACAAAAGTGATCTCTGGGAGTGTGTGTGGTGAGTGAGGGTGTGTGTGAGAATGATGAGGAAATCGTGTGTTTGTGTGGGTATGTGTGTGATGTGTGAGAGGAATAAATGATGCTGTGTGTGTATGATGAGGGAGAGGTGTATGTTTGTGTGTGTGTGTGTGTGTGTGTGTGTAGGCACCTGTAGATTGCCTCCTTGTCTGCGCCCATAGGGGTCTGTGGCTCTGAGTGGGGAGGGCTGGACGCCGTGGTGACAGACGTGGTGACAGACGTGTCCCCATAGTCCCCTTTACAGTCCGTCTGGCCCACGGCAATCTACAGCAGACAGAGGAGAGGAGAGGAGAAGAGGAGAGGAGATTAGAAAGGAGAGGAGAGGAGGAGATGAGAGAGGAGAGGGATGGGGAGGAGAGAAGAGGAGAGAAGGAGATGACAAAGAAAGAAAAGAGATGAGAGAGGAGAGGAGAGAGGAGAAGAGGAGAGAGGAGGAAAGGAGAGAAGAGGAGGAAATGAGGGGAGGAGAGGAGAGGAGAGAAGAGAGGTGTGAGAGTAGAGGAGAGGAAGAGAGACAGGAGGAGAAAGGGAAATGGAGGAAAAAAAAGAGGGAAGTAGAGAGAGAACAAAAAGAAGCGAGGAGGAAATGAAGAGAGCAAAAGGCAAAGTAAGAACAGGGTATTAACAGGAAAAGATGAGAGATTAGAAGAAAGAAAAGAGGGATGGATGGAGGGAGGGAGGGATAGAGGGGGAGTGAACAGAGAGAATGGAGTGTTATAACAGAGGAGGAGGGTAAAGCCCTGTCTGCAGTCTGTCTGTCTCTCCAGGGGATCCGCTCTAACCTCTCTGACCTCAGTGACCTGGGTCACACAACACACACACTGGATTTGCATGCTTATAGCACAGTAGGACACACACAACACACAGCACACACACACAAACACACAACACACACACAGCCAAAGCCTTTAGAAATGTATTTGCTAGAACACTGCAGTGAAAAAACATGTTTGATCTTGATTTTGCCACCCACAAAAAAATAAGACTCAAGTATAAGTGAATGATAATAAATCAACGTGTTGAAGAACGGCAATGATTTAGAAGTAGAGATGTTTAGAAGTATCAGAGATTTGTTAAAACTCTGAGATCGTCTGTATTTACTACTGTGGGTGTGTGTATCTGTGTGTGTGAGTGTGTGTGGGTGTGTGTGTGTGTATCTGTGCATGGCTATTTCTGTGATTGCCCGTCTGTATGTGTACGGGTGAGTCTGCTTGTCTATTTGTGTGTGTGTGTGTGTGTGTGTGTGTGTGTGTGTGTGTGTGTGTGTGTGTGTGTGTGTGTGTGCCCATTTGCTATTCCTATCTGGAATACCCCATGTGACTGCATGTGATGGAGTGACAATGCCTCTAATTGAGAAATGTGTTAAAAATACCCATCTCTGGGAAACACAATCAAACGTGTGTTAAAAACGCTTAGCTGTGGGAGTCCATGGCCCCAATGGATTGCAGGCTGATCTTTCACAGTTGACTATGCTTGCTGACTTCAGAATACTTCATCTATGTCTCTCTCGCTCACACTTAGACACACACTCACACACACACTCACACACACAGACACACACCAATTTTGTTTGTGTGTTTCAGGTTTTAAACTACTTTAATGAGGACATCATGACAGAGGCGTCGCCGTAAGGTTTGGGGGGGGGGGTAGGAGGATTATGAGAGTCCAGCATTGAGAGGGGGGCCCCCTAGAGGACATTATTGTCCTCCAAAATATTTTTTTTATAGGGCACAACATTTCTGGCAGCTCCCCCTGCATCACGAGGAGGCAGTGAGGATGCTATCCAATATCCAATACTCAATACTGCTATGACTGTTTTAAAGAGGTCGAGACCTCTGCACATCTGCCTATTAGGGCACACACAACACAACACACAAACACACACCAAAGAAAATGTCTGCTGCAGTTACTCTGGTTGACTACCCCAGTGCATTATGGGAACTAGACCTCCAGGGACTGCTGCAGGTGTGAAACAAGGAAACCAGCTGAGTGAGGTTCCAGAAATCATGTAGTTAGCAGACCAAGCACTGACTTGCAATCACTGTTATTAGTCATTTTTGAGAAACATTTTAAAATCTTAGGAGTTGAACACAACGACTGAATGCAAGGGGCCTGGCTCTCTTTCTAGGGGTTGCAGGAGTCTGGACCATAACATGCTTTACTGTCACCAAAGGTGAAAAGTTTGTCTTGCATAGTCTGACTCACAGTGCAAGAAACTTTTGTTCTAATTTCATGTTTCTCTGCATTAACTTGATATAAACTGTGATCTGATCTACCTCTACGTCACTACTGCAGACAAACACAATGTGCTGAAGCTAGCAGGACAAAAGAAACTATTACATGCAGTGTCTTTGTTTGTCTTTGTGGCAGAAATAAACTGAGGCTCCTGATAACTGTGAATCAGATCTGCACAATGTTCAGGATGTACATTAGCCCATCCTTGTTTCAGCTCAGCCATATTCTCAGGATATCTGGTGAGCATGCAAACAATAGCACTGTTGGCCTATTTCCCTTGACAGTCGTGTTATAGAATTAGTGTGTATATGGGTGGGGGTGGGAGTTCTTCCTTGTGACTTTAAATGGAAATTTAACTTGAGTATGAGCTCTTTATTTAACTCCAATAGATGAGTCTGAGGTGTCTGTGACTTTGACTTCTGACTCCGTTAAATGAGTCTGAGATCTTTATAAATGAGATCGGACTGCATTAATTTGTGTGTGAGGTCTCTATGAATGGGCTTTTGACTCCAGTAAATTAGTGTGTGAAGTCTTTAATTTACTGGAGTCAAAACCCATTCATAGTGCGTGAGGTCTTTATGAATGGGTTCTGACTCCAGTAAATTAGTGTGTGAGGTCTTTATGAATGGGTTCTGACTCCAGTAAATTAGTGTGTGAGGTCTTTATGAATGGGTTTTGACTTCGATAAATTAGTGTGTGAGGTCTTTATGAATGAGCAGCGTGAGGTGACCCCTGGGTCTGCGTGCCTCATACGTAGCTACCCTCGACTGCCCACCCTCCCCCACCCCCATTCGCTACCGCCCACTGGACACTCCACAAGCCGCCGCATTTAGTTTGCTCTGATGCACAAGTTTTGTGATGTGACTGACTTTTCCCTAAGTGGCCATACGCTTTTGCGCATTCACACACTCACAATCTCTCTCTCTTACACACACAAACGCACACACAGACACACACAAACACAAGCTCACCTGCTCAGCCTCCTGATACTCCTCTACAGGCATGGACTGGGAAGCCATCATTATTAATGTTTATGTCCACAGTACTTTATCATTATAGAGGATCCGGCCAGCAGCAGCAGTCCTGGGGAGCGGACACACACACACATTATGCGGCACTCTTGCTTTATTTCTCTCGTGTAATTCTCAGAACCGTTGCTGGCGCCATCACATTATCATATCGCATAGCATGAGTATTTATAGAAGGCTATTTAATAGAGCGGATATTATGGGAAGCGATAAAGGTCACCAACTTTGCCGCCTTGTTGTAATGTTGTGTTAACCTGGCGACATAACACCCTTTGTATTTTGGTGGATTTCAGACGGTTATTGAGACAGAAAACACGAGAGTGTCGGGCTTAGGAGGTTTGAATCGTTTGACCGGAAATTGCTCATTTTCTGCCTCGTGCTTTGGTGGCTGCTTAAAGTTAGCTGGCCGTCTTATCGGGCAGCCACACGCCTTTTCTCCACCGTTTTCCGCTTGTGTTGACTGCTGCAAACTCGCACAAGGGGAGTGCATGCATTCACGCCCTTAAACATCTCAAAACGCTGAACACCAACATCGACACAACTGAAACTTTTCTGCCCATGTTTGAATGAGGAGACGAACTTGTATCGTTGTTTATGATATAATTTCTTGGCTTGCTACCGAGAATAAATAGCACAAGAGACCAGTCTGCAAACGTAGGTAGCCCATATTAGATTGTAGAATTAAGAATCTCTTTTAGAACGGTCGAACTCATGTAGCCGCCATGTTCCTCCACACAACACGGCCATGGCTAATGCTAGCTACAGTTGCTGTAGCAGGAAACCGTCTGAAATGGAGGTGAATGTTTGTTTACACTGGAGATTTTGTTGGCCTCCGCAAACATCAGCGGTTACAGCTACCGACTGTCATATTTCCGACAAAAAATATAAACTGATTATTTATTCCTCCTTTGAAAAATCCAGTCCTGTCCCTTTAATTGTAATAAAAACCTGCCCACTACCGTCTATCAATCAATCTCGGGACAGCTGCCTCTCCCTCCCCGCCACTAGCGCCATTCGCACTTCTACAAAAGATGATTAAAAAACTGGGCCTTGCTCCTGGTCCTCATCCTTCGTTTCCCAGAAAATCGCCTTACGCTAAAGGCCGTCCGTCTCGCACATCATTATTTCACTACGCCTTCAGACACATAACGCTTCTCCTGATCCCATGTGCCTGCTCGCCTACGGCATTTTTGTGTATGGCTCAGATTGCTTGATTGATAGGGAACGGAAAAAGAAGATTTTGAGTGACAGCTTACCTTAGTGCCAATCTTCGTCACAATGACAAGCGGCTGCTGCAATCGGGACCCGCAGTTGTCGCGTGTCGTCACCACGTAAAGTCACGCTGGCGAGTTAGCTCATGAATAACCATGAAGTGGGAGGAGACATGACGTTTCAGCGGCAAGGGCCTCGCCCCCCGAGGCTTCAGAGGAAGGCAGGCAGACTCCGCGTTCCTCTCAGCCGTTTAAAATATTCATTGGATGCAGTTGCTCTTATGCTCTCTGTGCTGTACCAACAGAAATCTTGGTGTGTGACATGCCATTACAGTAAAACGTAAGAAAGCCAAGTACAACTGTTAATGGAACGGCATTGACAAGTATTTAATCAGATTTCATTTCACAAAACACCCCTCAGTTGGTTTGACCATAAACTTCAGTGAATTTGGTCAGAATGCGGTGTATTTCTTTAACTGACTCGCTGGTGTCCAGGAAAGATGCTGTTAGCCTACTCTGACCTCTCAGCTATTCGTGTCTAGGCCAAGAGTGTCGACACACAACACACATTTGGAGCTTTGGCACTATCACACTGTCACACATGCAGTCCTGCAGTCCTGTGCCAGGCATGATATAAGGTCCTTCCTTATTTAGTGTATATTTCATCCAGCTTGGGCTCTGCAATCGGATGGAAAGGATACAGATGACATCAGTATAGACACAAGAGCACTTTTTTTTTCATCAGAGAATGCTGAGTATGTTGTGAAATGTAATTGCTCTTGTGTGGGGTACCGTGTGTGTGTGTGTGTGTGTGTGTTGTGTGAGACATGTTCTGTGCATTGTGGGATGTAATGTGTGTGTGTGTATTGTAGGATGTTTTGTGTGTGCGCTGCAGGATGTGTTGTGTGTGTTTGTGTTGGGATATGGTGAGTGTATCAGTGTGTCTGTGTCGGTTGTAGGACGTGTTGTGTTGTGTACAGTGATACATCAGTACTGGGCACCCACCAGGGAATTTGAACTCTGGGAACTCTGTGAGGTCATGACCCCCATAGAGCCTCTGCAGTTTGGCCTCCTCCTCAGCCAGCCGATGGTAGAACTCTGAGCCAGCCTCCAGCCCTCCTCCGTCAGCCCTGCTGTGTGTGTGTGTGTGTGTGTGTGTTTTCATGTACACGTGAGAATAAGTAAGTAAGATTGCATTAATGTGCGAGTTTGTATATGGATATGTGAGTGCATTTATGAGTGTGTAAGTAAGGGGGTCCAAATGCATTTAAGTGAGAGGTAGTGTTGATGCATGTCAGTGTCAGAATGTGAGGGGGAGGTTATGAGTGTGAGTGTGTGTGTGTGTGTGTGTGTTAATTTTATGAGAGCATGTGTATGTGTGTTAATTTTATGAGAGCATGTGTGGTGGGAGAGGAGACAGACCATTAGGAAAAGCACAGAGATGAGTGTGAAATAGCCAATATATGCAGCTAAGATGCTAACACCAATCTCATGACCTGATCCCAGTTACTGGGACTGAGCTGCTTACTGGCTGTGGGTTGTGTACTCCCTAATCTTCTCCAGGAAGAGCCGCTGCACTGGGTCCAGCAGAGCTGCAGGACATATCACACCATTAGGACTCTTCGTACAGGACACACATCACACCATTACAATCTTTCATGCAGGACATTTCATACCATTATAACTGTTTCTAAAGTACAGATCATGCAGTTAGAATCCTTCACAGGACACATCATAATGTTAGAATCATTCACAGGACACATTATAACTGAAGCCCCTCATACAAGACCTGTCATACTAACATAGCCTTTCAAGGATGCATTATACCATTAGAACTCCTTATACAGGACACATCTTGTCATTTGAATCCTTCATTCAGGACACATTATGCCATTAGAATCCTTCACAGGACACATCATAACTGGTGCTCCTCATACAGGACACATCATACCATCACAGGCCTTCATAAAGTTCACATCATACCATTAGACTTCTTTATACAGGACCCATTATGCCATTGTCATTAAAATCCTTCATACAGGACACATCATAGAATCCTTCATACAGGACATATTATAGCATTAGAATTCTTCATACAGTACATATTACACATTACAGTCTTTTGCAAAGGACACATCATACCACTAGAGCCCTTCATTAAGGGCACATAATACCATCAGAACTCTTCATACAGGTAACACTACACCATTACAACCCTTCAAATAGGACACACAGCTTGGGTACACGGGACATTACAACCAGTAGAACTATGCCTGCCTGTAATTGATGTTTGTTCAGGTTGTTACTAATACTCCCTCATATGATAGTAGATGCCTGCATTAAGTGCAGGTTATATAACACCAGGGCCAAGATTACAATATTAGCACCTCAGATCAGATATAGAACATATCTGTGGTCTAGCCACATGCCTTTTATGATAGTTAATATAGTGCTAATACATGCCACTGTTAATACACATTGGCTGTAATACTGGACAAGCAGAGAGCTGCACCTATGACAGTCTAGAGGGTTAGGATTTGGGGTTAAAGGTTAAACAAAAACATGGAGAAGGGGAAGCTGGTTAAATAGGGACAAATACCCTTTGCACTCTCCTGGTTTAGTTCCTCTGTGGTCGCTTCTGTCAATGCATCTGTGGAAGCCTCCTGGACATCCAGAGGATAGTCTGTTAAGGGGGTTGGTGGGCTGAGACTTTCAGCTGAACCTGGAAGTATCTCCTGAGTGGCAGTAGATTCATCTGTGAAACTCTCTGACATCACTTGAGGGACCTGTGCTGCTGTATCACAGGTGGTCACAACATCTTCAGGGGTCACATCTACAGTGGCCATGGCTGACACTGGGTCTGATGATGCTGTACAGGTAATTGGCTCTGCAGATGTTGCAGAAAGGATGTCTCCATGTAGTGTACCTGAGGGTGTTGTAGAGGAAGCTGTGTCTGAGATTGTTGAAGTGATTGTGTCTGTGGGTGTTGTAGAGGCAACTGAGGTGATATCTTTAAGTAGTGTATCTTGAGTTATGGAGGTAACTGACTCTATGGTGGGTGTACAGGAGATGTCTTCAGTAGGTGGGTCTGAAGGTGTGGTGGAAGTCAGTGTGTATGAGATTGGTGTAGCAAGGGTCTCCTCAAGTAGTGTATCTAAGGGTGTTGTAGAGGAGAGAGTGTCAGTGGGTGTTACAAGGGTAACTGGGTCCGTGGTGGTTGTAGTGGACATGTCTTCAATTAGTTGGTCTGAGGGTGATGTAGCGAGCATGTCTCCAAGAAGGGTATCTAAGGGTGTTGTAGGAGTGACAGTGTCAGTGGGTGTTGCTGAGGTAATTGGCTCTGTGGTGGCTGTAGACAAGTCTTCAGTTAATGTGTCTGAGGGTGTGGTAATGGTCACTGAGTCTGAAGGTGGCACAGAGTTAACTGGCTCTGTGGATGCCATAGATGAGGTGTCTCCAGTAACGGTGTCAGAGGGTGTGGTAATGGTCACTGTGTGTGAGGGTGCTAAACCAGAGGCTGAGGGTGTGGTAGTGGAGATGTCTGCAAGCATGGGGTATAATTGTGGAGGTTCAGCTGCACCCAGAAGTTCTGGAGACATCGTTTCAACTGCTGGTGTGGGAACGGACTCTAACTGGGGCTCAGCATTTGGTAGCGAGATTTCTTTAGGAGGTGTTGAAGTGTCATTGTCGGTGGAACCTTCTGATGATACGTTTTCACAGGTCACTGTTGTTGCATCTGTATCTGGCATCGATTGAAGAAACTGTGCAACCTCTAGGAGGGACACAGCCTCCAGCTGGGGTGTGAGATCTGGGACTGAGGCATCTTTTAGTGATGGGGCAACCTCTAGCAGGGAGATAGCGTCTGCAGAGAAGTCACTGATGTCAGCCTGGAGTGGAGACACTCCAAGAGCAGAGCCCACTTCCTCAGGTACTGAGATGTCCTGCAAAAATTCTCCAACCTCTAGAAGAGACACAGCCTGTAAAGATGATGTCAAGTCAGGCACAGTCACATCCTCTAAGGATATGGCCGGTTCTGCGGGAGCCTTTGAGCTCTCTGTGGTGTCTGGCACAGGTACAGTCTCTAGAAATGATGCTACCTCTAGGAGAGAGACAGCCTCTAAATGCGGAGTTAAATCGGGCACTGAGGAGTTTTCTAGAAATGGTGCGATTTCAAGCCCACTGCCAACCTCAGTGGGTAAAGGTGTAGCATCTGCAGATGGTGTGGTGAAGTGAACCAAACTGTCATCTTCTGCTGTGACTTTAGGATGAGAGACAGTTCCCAAGAAAGATTCCATCTCAAGGAGGGAGAGGTTATCAACATCGAGTGTGAGATCAGGTAAGATAACATCCTCAAGTACCACAGCTGCCTCATCCAAAGACACAGCTTCTGCTAAAGGTGCAGTAGAAGACATGAGACTGTTGGTGCTGGCAATATCCTCAGGAGTAGCGACATGATCTGCTGTGATGGGCTGCTCTGCCTCTGAATTCATTTTAATGCCATCAGCCTTGGATGCACCCATTTCTGATGCAGTAATGGGTGACTGTGAGGGCGCAGACTCCCCTGTGCTACTGCCTCCAAGAGTGGAAAGTTCTAGATTACCACTGTCCGAAGCAGCTTCTTCAGCAGAGGGAGCCTCCCCATTAGATGTAAATTCATCTAATGCCAAAGCAGCCAGAGAAAAAGAAGGTTCTTTGGGGGGCTCTGTGGCAGAAACAAGGTCACCTGGAGCAGAGGATCCAGCTGTACATTCAGAACTGATCGCCTCAGCATCTGATAATACCTGAGGAGTAACACCTGACATAGTCTCTGGGGCAGTTAGTGTTTCTGTTACCTCAACAGTAACACCTGATATAGTCTCTGGGGCAGTTGGTACTTCTGTTCCCCCTGGGCCAACAACTGATATAATGTCCTCAGGAGCAGCACCTGTCGTGTCTTCATGTAGGGCAGTTCCTGTTTCTTTAGCACTTGTAGAAGAGGCAGCTTGTGAAATGGAATCTATCGGAGGAGAGAATGGAGGGGCAAAGGAGTTCACAGTAGAGACAGGGGAGGGGCGAGGAAGGGAACCACAGTCCACAGCAGTGGAAGGGGAGGTTTCTGAAATGCTACTATAGTCTACATCAACAACAACAGAGGGTGCTGGCTGGTGTCCTGATGGAGCAGATACCTCGAGGACAGCTACATCTGGAGTACCTGATATCTCACATGAGGCTGCAAATTTAGATTCAGTTTGCTCACTGGGCTTCGGTGGAGCAGCAACACTTGCAGAGAGAGTCTCCATGACAGACTCCAGTGCAGGGCTGGTGGAGTCTGGCTCTGCTGGTGGAGAGGCTGAGCACTCTAGCGGAGGGCTGGTGTTGGGTTCTGCCTGAAGGGAGGCAGCATCCGGTTGAGGTGAGGTAGATGCTGATTCAGCTGGAGCCCCAGATGCTGCACTAGGAGAGGAAGGTTCCCCAATGGGCAGATGAGCTGCTGCAGCAGCAACAAACTGATTGATGGCTGACTCCACTGATGAGGTTGGTCTTACAGGAAGGGGTTCAGAGGCAGCAGATGCAGGAGCTGAAGCAGGGACAGGTATAGGTCGATCAGCCCTAGCTGTTAAAGGAGCTGATGCAGCGGGTTTGGTGTGTCTTGGGGCATTGGCAGCAGCAGAATTGGTGGCAGTGGAGGGTCTGGCAGCAGGCCTCATGCCGAGAGACAGCAGCAGCTGGGCTACGTCCAGTTTGGGCTTGGGTTTGGCCTTTTCTGGGTACAAACAGAGGGGAGGGGTTGGGGACATCATGATTATTGAGGTTATAAAGGTTCATCCAGGCTCATCACCAGCATTTAACAGGAGGATCCCTGGTACACACACTTACGGTTAAATAAATAATGTGTGGCTCTTGTGTTGGGAAGTTCTGAACTAATAACTGTTACTCCTTAGTACTTACCCATGGCCCACTGACACAACAATGTTGTGGGATTATAAAGCAACTATTATATATGGGATTTGTTAGATGTACATGTCAGGTATACTAGAAGGTAGGCCAGGCACCACACTGCTCGCCAGTTCCCCAGTGAAGCCCATTACATTGAAATGCACAGAAAAACTAATCAATTAGGCCTGGGTGAAAAGTGACCAAATTCCTGATCAATTCTTGACCAATCAGTGGAATCGCAAGCATAGGTAAAACGGGAGATTACAGTTAAGGGCAGGGAGAGAATAGAAGTACTGTAGGTTGATATATGCTGAACTTACTGACGTGTGTTCTCCTGGGCTCTCTGTTTTGTGGGTCACCGAACTTATTGCTGTAGCTTGCAACAGAGAGTCTGTTCCAACTGGCACACACGTTCATCTGGAACGACTTTATAATTAAGGACAACAGCCATGGTTATTACCAATCAAAGACTGGGTACACCTTTCTCGCTATAACACATCTGAGAGACTTGTTATAACATATTTCATACTGGATATAACACATCCAGCATGTCTCAGATTACTATAACACATCTCAGAGACTTGTTATAACATACCTAGCACATCTCATAGACTGGCTAGAACACATCTAACATGTCTTAGATTGGTTATAACACATCTGAGAGACTTGTTATAATACACAACACATCTCAGACTGGATATAACACACCTAACACATCTAAGACTGACTTTAATGCACATCATACATCTTAAAGAATGGCTACACCATCTCAAAAAACAGTTATTGCATAATTAAATGGTAACATTTACCTTATGTTAACACTCAGAGTTGATAGACAAATGTCCAAATGACATTTAGTAGTAGCTTGCTGGTAGTGTAGCTATGCTTTTTTGGACATATTTGGACAGTTCTTCAAGTAGTCACCTTAAATGACCTCTTAGTTTTTTTATGTAACTAGCATTAGAAACAGTTTTGGAAAAGAGGTGTTTTTTTAGCCATTGCTTCACACCATTGAAGTCCCATCGATCCACCCAATGCCTCGGCAATCTATTTGTTATGCAGCCATCATTCCATCTGTGTGTAGTTGATTACTACTGTTAACTGAAAAGTTGTTGTATGCTTTTAAAGGAGTCCTTCTGTCAAAAACCACTTTTAGTAGCTCTATTTACAATGTGGTGGGTCACAACAAGCAGTATATGCATGCAGCATTCCAAGACATGAAATTCGACCCTCATGGTTTTACTGGTCATTGAAGGGTCAAGCTAACCAAAACGAGCGGATCAGAGCATGCTAAACCTATCTACATCACTAGGTCGTAAGCCCCGCCCAGAGCCATGTATGGCAAGCCCACATCCCAAAGGATTGGTGGACAGAAGCTAGGTGAGCGAAAGACAGTGAATTTGCCCAATCAGAGGTGCCTTAATGACACATCATGGATATTCACGAGGGACACCAGAAAAAACAGTCGTTCAACCACTAGACCTGTTATAGCTTACAGAAAACAGCGTCAAACAAGAGATCTAGGACATAATTTTTTACAGAAATGACGCACAATGCATTCAACCATAGTGGCGACACAGAAATATGAATAAAAATAACGATGGAAGTTCCCCTTTAAAGATTAACTGGCATTCTAAACCCTTTTATCGTGATGTTTTAATGTGTCTAATTAAGTAGTACTGCAGTGTCTTAGTCTAACTTGAGATCCTAAAATATTGTTACAGAAGGTGCTGTCCTAAGGGTTTTTTTTTTTTTTTCAGAAATCAACAGGTCCTTACTTATTTCTGAGAGACAATGTTAAGATATTTTTGCCTCTGGGAGGGTGCCAGGACTTTTTAAGTGTAACACTAGTGCAATCTCTGCAGTGGGCGCTGTTGTTCTCTGTCTCACACACTGTCCAGGTGCAATACCGCCCCCCATTGGTTGCAGAATTACAATCGTTACAATTACCCGTTTCAGTTGTACTATATACAAAATTATATCTTGTGTTTGTATGTGTATTGTATGCTATCAAAGCAATTATTTACATTCATCGCATGTGTACTTTTCGAGTGTAAGCGTCGCTAACAAAGAACATCAGTTGAGTGGCGTCTTATTTTGACACTGTGCAGAGCTGACGTGCGACGCTAAACTTGGGTCGCAGAGGACGTGCTTGACATAAACATGGTGGTATCCATATGTCGGGGGGTCAGGTCATAACACTAGTGACGGTACACAGAGGGTCATAAGTGTTTAGTTATACCTTCAAACCACAACAACTTCGCCCCATTCTGAGGAAGGAGGTGGCCATGGTTATGCACTTCGATTTCTGCCCGGAGTGACACTTTCCTGAGATTTCTGGTTCCCTTCTCTGAAAGGATCAAGATAGTACAGGTCGTTCTCACAGCCAGACATGGAATTGCAAAATTGCACGGCGAAGTAACATTTGGTCAAAACAGTCACTTGTTTTTTTTATATACGAATAAAGGCAGGTTTGCGGATTAAAACTCAACAAAACGTTCAGAATTAATATTACGACAAATTTGGTTAAGGTGAGTAGTGCAAAGGAGCATGTTCCGGTGTAAAGCTATTTCTAAAACCATCAGTAATGTGTATGTATAGGTAAACGTATAGCATACATTAAAGAGTCACCAAACGCTGTCGTCCCGCGTTGTCACTCCATCGCTGTACGCAGCACAGCACATCTCAAGTTGGACACGCCCCCCCGAGTGCTTTACGTGACAGCACGCATTTCCGTACATTATGTTCTTGCTAAGCTGCCAATGACCATTCACACCTTAAACTGGTGAAATGTAAGCTTGTTTAATTTAAGATTCAACGTTCACGTAATTCACAAATCCTAACTTCTTGGTCGGCATAATATGTTCTCATTCATTAGATGAGACTTCTTATTTTTAAGGTGTCTAAATATGCAATTTTGCCATGGGAAAAAATAGTTTCACCATTGCTGACACAATCACCCCCCACCCCACACACACACACACACACACACACACACACACACACACACACAGACACACAGACACACAGACACACAGACACACAGACACACAGACACACACCTGGATAAGCATGAATGGTAGAAGAAACAACATGCTTTCAAAATATTCACATATTTTTATTTGGCACCCAAGTGAGGGACTACAGTTTGGTGAACAGAACAAAGAGAGCATTACTTGGGCTCCCCCAAACACCCACACACACACACACACCCATCCACCCACACAAACACAGAAACAAAGAATAGGAGGGGGATAGAACGGTGTTGGAATGGTCGGTGCATTAAGGCACTCTCTCAGTAGCTTTCTCTTGGTTCTAGAACAAAACCGTCCTCTGGGTCGGAACCGAAGCGACCCGCTTTCAGCAGGGAGCCTCACAACAGTATCTGGGGTGTTTCTTCTGGTCACCCCAAGTCCGAGACAAACCCCCATGTAAGGGAGGGGTTCATGTTTCGTGGTGACAACATCTCTAATGGTTGCACTGTGTCATGAAGGGGGCAATTTCCAAGGTGACTGGGGTCGTTTCCACTGCTCCTGACGTTATTTGCCCTGGCGTGCGCGGCGGCGGAGGAAGGCCTGGGTGTTCCAGTCGCTGGGCGGCAGCATGTGGGGCCCGTTGTGGACACACAGCACCTGCATCCCCTTGGCATACTGCAGGTTCTGGAGGAGCTACACACACACACACACATATTACAGTATGAACACACACACACACACACACACACACACAAATTACAGTTTAAACACACAGGACCTGGGAGCCCGTTTCCTGAATATCAGTATCTGAGAAATCTAGCCAGTGTGTGTGTGTGTGTGTGTGTGTGTGTGTGTACCTTTGGTTCAGTAAAGTGTGTGTGTTTACCTTTGGTGTAATGAAGAAGTATTGAGAGGTGATCCCTTTGCAGGCTGTCCTGACGACGATGTCAAACACTCTCCTCTCGTTGACCGGGTCCATACCCTGCCACACACACATGCACAGTAATTTTAGTGTGGACATCTACATGTGTGTGCTCATGCTTTTGTGTGTATGTGTGAGAATATATGTGTATGAGCATATGTGTATGAGCATATGTGTGTGTGTGTGTGTGTGTGTGTGTACCTGGTTAATCTCGTCCACCACTCTGAAGGGGCAGAGGTTGAGCTCCTGCAGGGACATGAGGTAGAGCATGGTGGACACACTCCTCTCCCCCCCGCTCTGGTGGTGGGGGGTCAGCTCATGCAGCTGCGTGCTGTTACGGAACTTCACCCGGATACGGATCCCATACTTATCATACTCCTCCTACCAACACAGGCATGCACACATTTGCACAGATGTTTATACAAATACACACACATAGCAGAAAGATAGAGAAGCAGAAAAACACACATATAAACATACAGACACACACACAAACATAGAAACAGACACACAGAGATACAAATCCACACACACACACGCACACACGCACGCACACACAGACTTCCATACAGACATACAGATACAGACGCACACCAACAGAAATAGACACACAGAGATACAGATATACACTCACACACACACACACACACACAGTCACAGTCACAGGGTTAGTGTGAGAGTGTTGTTGGCGAGGTGTGTTGGGGGTGAGGTGTGTTAGGTGTGAGGGGGTGAAGTGTGTTGGGTGTGAGGTGTGTTAGATGTGAGGGGGTGAAGTGTGTTGGGTGTGAGGGGGGTGAGGGGGGGAGGTGTGTTAGGTGTGTGAGGCTGAAGTGTGTTGGGTGTGAGGGGGGTGAGGTGTGTTAGATGTGAGGGGGTGAGGTGTGTTAGGTGTGAGGGGTGAGGTGTGTTAGGTGTGAGAGGCTGAGGTGTGTTAGGTGTGAGAGGCTGAGGTGTGTTAGGTGTGAGGGGTGAGGTGTGTTAGGTGTGAGGGGGTGAGGTGTGTTAGGTGTGAGGGGGGTGAGGTGTGTTAGGTGTGAGGGGGGTGAGGTGTGTTAGGTGTGAGGGGGGTGAGGTGTGTTAGGTGTGAGGTGTGTTAGGTGTGAGGGCGGTGAGGTGTGTTAGGTGTGAGAAGCTGAGGTGTGTTAGGTGTGAGGGGGTGAGGTGTGTTAGGCGTGAGAAGCTGAGGTGTTTTAGGTGTGAGGGGGTGAGGTGTGTTAGGTGTGAGGGCGGTGAGGTGTGTTAGGTGTGAGGGGGTGAGGTGTGTTAGGTGTGAGGGGGGTGAGGTGTGTTAGGTGTGAGGGGGGTGAGGTGTGTTAGGTGTGAGGGCGGTGAGGTGTGTTAGGTGTGAGAAGCTGAGGTGTGTTAGGTGTGAGGGGGTGAGCTCTGACCTCGTTCTCCGTGTGCAGGTCCACCTCTCCGGCACACTGCATGGACCTGAAGAAGTCACTGAAGCGCACATTGATCTGCTCCACCAGCTGCCTCAGAGGGTTCAGCCACCGCTCCTTCACCTGGAGAAGAGGAGGGAGAGAGGGAGGGAGGGAGGAGAGAGAGGGAGGGAGGGAGGAGAGGTGAAGAAGAGAGTAGAGAGGGAGGCAGAGTTGGGTAGAGTCGAAAGAGAGGAGAGAAGGAGGGGGAGGGAGGAGAGAGAGGGAGGGAGGAAAGTGGGGGAAGAGAAGGCAGAGGGGGGTGAATAAGACAGTAGAGAGAGAGGGAGGCAGAGGGGAGTAGAGGGAGGACAGAGAGAGGTAGGGAGGCGGGGGAGAGGGAGAAAGAGAGAAGAAAATTGGGAGAGGTGGAGAGATGGAGGGAGGGGATAGAAAGGGGAAAAATAGAGGAAAGAGAAAAGGAAGGAGAGGGGTGGGGAGGAGAAGTAAGAAAGAGAAGGAGGGGTGGAATGAAGAAGAAAGTGGAGAGAGAAGGAGGGAGAGAGAGATAGAGAAAAAGGAGAGGGAAAGAGAAAGAGACATATCGGGGAGGGTGTGAAAGAGGAAGGATGAATACAAGACTAAAGAACTAGATATCCTATCTATGGGTCACGGAAAAAGCTGGAAAAACACCCATGTAGTTATTTTATGTTAAAGGGGTATGCTAACACACACACACATTAATACACAAACACCCTCCTCCCCACGCACACATGCATTAATACACAAACACCCCCCCCCACACACACACACACACAATAATAAACCAACACACACACACACACACCTCAGATATGTTCTGTCTGTAGTTGTCCAGGGCATTCTTTTTCTCCTCAAGCTCCTTCTCCAGATTCTTGATCTCTTGTTCCCTCCGATTGTACTCCTCCACAACCTGAACACGAACACACACACAATTTGTAATTTGTAATAAGTAATTTGCATGGTGTCTGCCAGCCAGTAGATGTTACATTAGCAAGTACACTTTCCACCTCTTAAGGTCTTTTTAAGGGGGGAGGGGGGTAAGCCTTCAGTCTGAAAACCTGTGTGTGAGTGATACATTGATTTCAGAGTAAAACATCGATTACGGGGACAATTTTATGCGAAGGCATATACTGGGATTAAGACTGTCAAACCCCTTTTGAATGATGACATCATATTAGTAGTAAAAGAACAGTCACTGCTACAGCAGTACACAAAGCTGTCATCAATGCAATTTGAAGTTTTACAGTCATCAATACACTTTAAAATGTAGTTCTCACACACACAAACAAAACATGCACACATATACACACACAAACACACCCTACCGTCTCACTGATGCCAGTGAAGAGTTCTGCTCGGGTTCTTTCTTCATTCAGCATCGCCTCAATGTCCTCCAGAGTGTTAGGAAGCATGCTGAACACCTGACACACAAACACACACACACACACACACACACACACACACACACACACACACACACGTCATGAAAGGGAAATGTTACACCACTAAAGTTATATTGCCACCATTAAACTGTGTTTGCGCGCTTGCATGCTTACATCATTTACCTGACAGTATGGCCACTTAATTTTGCAGATGGTGTGTATATCTGTGTGTGTCCACATATGCACACGCATGTGTGTTCATGTGTGTGTATGACAAAAGAGAGGGGTTACGTCATATGACTTGGGTGTGACTACCTCTCCGAGCCTCACTGCAGGTGTGTGTGTGTGGCTTACATCATGTAACTCTGGGGGTATGGCCACCTTTTATGTTGCATATGTTGCAGATGAGTGTGTGAGTGAATGTGTGTGTCAGTGAATGACTGAATGTGAGTGAGTGAAAGAGTGACAGACAGACAGAGAGCGAGAATGAGAGAGGGAGCAGGAGAGAGGGGGTGAGAGACAGCGAGAGGGAGAGAGAAAGAGAGAGGGAGAGAGAGAGACAGAGCGTGAGAGCGAGAGAGAGAGAGTGCTTACATCATGTAATTCTGGCGGTACGGCGCCCTCTCCTGGCCTCATGTTGCAGATCTCGCTGGCCCTCTGCATCAGACTCTTACACGTGTTCAACAGAGACGTCTTCCTGCGGTCCAGGTCTGCACACGCTTGCTACACACACACACACACACACACATATCAAATATTACACATACAGGTAACAAACACCAACAGATCACCCATTACACACACAGACAGATCACATACACAGATCGCCCATCACATATACAGACCGATTACAGATCACCAATTACACACACAGATAGATTACATGCACAGATCACTCATTACATGCAAACATATCCCAAACGGATCCCATAGCCACACACAGATCATATACTGTACACACACACCCACACTACACACTCAGGTCACACAAACAGACACACTCAAACACAGAGATCACCCAATATCCACACAAAGATACATTACACATTGGTTAGGTCAACACACAATGTCAATATCATTGTGTAAAAAGGTCATTGTGTAAATTGTGACTTCCGTTATACTGACTGTTTGGCTGGGTTAAAAAAAAAATACAAATGATCAATATGTATCGATACGGATTCAAAAAATGAAAGAACAATATTTAAATACGCAATCGAACCAATGGGTTTCTTCTGGTATATGCTGGGGCCATCAGTGACGAGCAAAGTGTTATTCTCCACTCAGTCATTTCATAAACAAGCAAAACTAACATTGATGCTAAGAAATAAAAAATATATATTTGATGCATTCATTTATTTATTTAAATATCAATATTGTATCGAACTGTATCATGACCTTGTGTATCAGAATCGTATCGATTCAGGAAATCCCTATTAATACCCGGTGTGTGTGTGTGTGTGTGTGCGTAGTACCTCTAAAGCTCTGAGTTCTGCTGTTCCATCTCGGCAGTCCGACTCCAGTTTGTTTTTCTCTGCAGTGAGAGCCACCGTCTCCAGAGTCATACACACCTTCTCTCTGCTCAAGGTAGCCCGCCGCTACAACACACACACACACACACACACACACACACACACAATTTTGCTTATTAAATTGAACACTGACACACAAACAATTACAACCCATTTCACACACCTGACCCCTTTGAGTTTAAATAGAAATGGCAATGATAACACACACTGATATATATGCTTACAGACACATTTGCTTACTGCACATTCACTATACATAAACACACACAGTCAAAAGAGCTATGTATGCAACGAGACTTCATCTGAAGCCTGAAGACCTCCAGTGGTCCAGAGCTCAAACAGCTGCAACCCCAGTGGTCCAGAGATGCAGCTCTTGGTTCTCCATCATCAGGTCAGAACTGAAGAAGCCTTTTGGATGAAAGGTGAAACGTCTTCGAGCTCCAAAAGAAGTCCAGCTGCATACAACTTAACTGTTTTGACTACCATGACCTGGGACGAATGAGAGTCTTCACACACACACACACACACACACACACACACACACACACACACACACACACACACACACACACACACACACACACACCTCCTGGGTGTCCTCACCTTCATGTGATGCATGAACTCCTGTACGATGGCCACCTTCTGGCCGTGCACCACGGCGATCTTCTGCTGGCTGTCCCGCTCCACATGCTGCAGGTCCACCACACTCTGCTCCATCTGACGCAGACTGGCCAGGGGTGGGGGGGTGGAGGGCATGGAGGTAGAGAGACAGAGGGATGAGGGAGGAGGCAGAGAGGGAAGATAGAGGGATGGGGGAAACAGAGAGGGGAGAGAGAAATAGAGGGGGACAGAGAGGGGGGAGAGATAGAGGGATGAGGCAGGAGAGAGAAAGAGAAAGGGGGGAGAGAGGGATGGGGGAAACAGAGGGAGAAGAGAGAAATAGAGGGGGACGGGGGGGGGGGGGGGGGGGTAGAGGGACGAGGAAGGAGGTGGAGGGGGAAGAGAGATAAAGGGATGGGGAAGGAGAGGTTTGTTTGATGCTGAACTACTCCAACAGTGAGTGTGTGTATCCATCTTCTCTGGTGCTTGTGTTGTAGGTGTGTAGGTGTGTGTGTGTGTGTGTGTGTGTACATACCTGTCTTGTTTGGTGCTGATCTTTTGCTTGTGTGTGTGTGTGTGTGTGTGTGTGTGTGTGTGTACATAACTGTCTTGTTTGGTACTGATCTTATGCTTCTGTGTGTGTGTGTACATACCGGTCTTGTTTGGTACTGATCTTCTGCTTCTGCTTGTGTGTGTGTGTGTGTGTGTGTATATACATACCTG
>CM059275.1:19266853-19269353 GCA_030347295.1 Setipinna tenuifilis
CATATTGCTATATATTTCTTTAAATTCCCTTCATACCACCAATAACAACCAATTAATTAAATGCTCTAACACAAAAATGAAACGTTAGTCACCTCTGGGACGGACAGGATTGGATTGAAAACACACCATCCAATCATTTGAAGCGGCCTGTTCGAAATGATTGATTGGTGATATGTCTATCAAACTTAACTGCCATTGTCCCTCCCCCCTCCCCTGTGCACAAATCTGGAGGTGACTTTGGGGGAAAGTCTGAAGAACTTTTGAATTTTGTACTTTCAAAATGTAGTTTGCTCGAACAAGTTCTTCCAGGATCTCCTACCCTATCTTTAATCTCCCATAGATTTAATGTGCAATGTTTTGATTTGTCACACTGATGATGATGATGATGACGATGATGATGATAATGATGATGATGATGATGATGATGATGATGATGATGATGATGATGATGATGATGATGATGATGATGATGATGATGATGGGGAAAAGCAAGTAGACTCCTAATTCTGACACATGGTGCACGTGCACATGGTAGGATCGGATTGGATTGGGATTGGATTGGGTGTTGCTACCCAACGGGTGGTCTGTCTTAAAATCCAAGTGCACATGGAGTTCATGTAATCGGATAATGGTCAGAGACCTGGCCCTTTCCGCTACGCTAGGTGGGTGGCGCTGTAGTCACACACACATTACCTGGGCATGGTCCCCGCTCAAAAGTGATGTCATCGATGGCCGTGTCACTGAGCACAGAGGAACCTCTTGAGGCCTCAAACACAATCTGGTGACGGAAACATGAACATGTGCTCTATTACAATCACCATCTGTATGTGTGTCTGACTTTCTTTCTGTCTCTCTCTCTCCACCCTCCACTTTCTCTACCTCTGTCTGTCTCTGTCTCTCTTTCTCTCTCTCTTACACTCACTCACACACAATCTGGTGATGAAAACATGAACATGTGCACAATTACAATTACCAGCTCTATGTGTGTCAGGCTTTTTTTGTCTCTCTCTCTCCACCCTCCACTTTCTCTTCCTCTCTCTCTCTCTATCTCTCTCTCTCTCGCTCTCTCTTTCTCTCTCTCTTACACTCTCTCACACACAATCTGGTGATGGATACATGAACATGTGCACAATTACAATCAGCATCTCAGTGTCTGTCTGACATGAACATCTGCCCTATTACAATCACCAACTTGATGTGTGTCAGACTTTATTTTTGTCTCTCTCTCTCTCCACCCTCCACTTACTCTCTCTTACTTCTCTCTCTTTTACACTCTCTCACACACAGTTGTTGTCCAAAGCTCAAATACATGAACATACAGGTATATTTCTTGTGCACTGCAGTTGGGCTAGTGTAGTTTCATGCATATTGTGATGTAGAGATGTTGGTATACTATGGATAGTTTAGTTTGTGCATGTTGTGTTGGTATATTCTGGGAAGTTGAGTTTTCTACATATTGTGTGCACTATGGGTAATGTAGTTTTGTGCATAACATGGTGGAGAGATATGCTGGTGCACTATGGGTAATGTAGTTTTGTGCTTTCACCTGATGTTGCTCATCGCACTGGTAGTTCACTGTGGCCCTCAGCCACGAGATGCCCTGCTCGCCGGAGCGTTTCCATAGCAACGCGTCCTCGCCACCCCTCGCCGTGCTCCCGCTCACCCTCCTCAGCAGCACGCGGAGGTCACCGGTGCCCGTGCCGTACATGCAGTAGAAGAAGCGCAGACACTGCTGACCTTTTGACCCCCGCAGCGGCCCAGACACGAGCCGAGCCTGCTGGCCTGGCAGCATACGAGACGCCTCGATGTGCAGGTAATGCCCTGCAGGTGTGAACAGAGGTCATCAAATGTACATGATGTCTCAATGTGCAGGTGTTAACAGAGTTCATCAAATGTGTATTGGACAGAGTGTTAAGTGTTCCGTATAAATGGGTCAAAAAGACTTTTATTTTGTTGTATTCCAGTGCAATAATTGAAATCTGGGAGTTCTACAGCAGAAAAAACTTTGTACTGCTGCTAAGTGGATTCTTTTTAAATGCCCACAACAAGACTGCAATTTGCTCACCCACTTTGCAGGCAACAAAACTACAGTGATGACCTGTCTATCGTGGTAGTTTAGTTTCGTTTTGTTTCGCAGTAGGTGAAAATCTGCGATAAAGTGAGACTATAAAAAATATTTTATTTTTTAATTTAAGCCTTAAAATACCCCCCACACTATATACTGTATGTATTATTGAATTATTACTGCATTTGAATCAATATTTATATGTTACAGTATAGTTATCGTGAATTATAACATTGTTCTAATGAACTTATCTTTAGCATACATAGTAACATAGCATGCATATATTACTGAAAAAATTCTGCGGTATAGCAGGACCATGAAACCAGTGAAGGATCACTGTACTCAAGGCCATCATTCCATAGACACAAACACAACACAGGTCACACGAGCACACAGTGATGTTTGAGTGACAGCCTGTCTCACCACTCACCTCTG
>CM059275.1:19279353-19296853 GCA_030347295.1 Setipinna tenuifilis
GCACATGTGCACACACATACATACACACTCACACATATGCACACACATGCACAGTCACACACCACACACAAACACATGCACATACATACCCACACTTTTGCATATGCACACACACATACACACACACTGAGGAAAATCTGGATGGCATGACAGAATCAGTGGTGGTTTTTATTACAGACTAGGCTGTGCCTTGGGTAATGCTGTGTGTGTGTGTGTGTGTGTGTGTGTGTGTGTGTGTGTGTGTGTGTGTGTGTGTGTGTGTGTGTGTGTGTGTGTGTGTGTGTGTGTGGAGACGGTCCATCCGAACACTTCTATTAATCTTCTTCACAGCAGGCCAAAAAGCAGGAAGCTACAATTTCTGTGTGTGTGCGTGTGTGTAAGAGAGAGAGAGAGTGTCCATATGTGTGTTTGAGTTTGTAGATTTACCAAGTGTGTGTGTCTCACAATGAAATGAAAGTGATTCCCATTCGTCATTGTAATCACACAGCACAGAACAAAATACCTCTGCATTTAACCCGTCACACATGTGAGCAGGGTGCAGCCATGACAACAGCACCCGGGGAGCAGTGACCTCAGTCATGGGGGAGGATGGAGGAGAGCGCGCACTGGTCATTTACTCCCCCCACACACCTGTTATGTGTTAGCCTGTATTAATACATGTGTAATGACGATAAAGTTAAATGTAATGTAATCTAATCTGTTTGAACCTGTGGCCCTTTGGCTGCAAATCCAACTTCTTAACCGCTAGTCCCTGACTGCCCCAAATTAATTAATTTTCTGATAACACCATGTGTGTTACAAACTGTAAGTAACAATATTATATCATCAATATCAATATTATATCAACAATATCATAACACAGGTGTACTGCATTTTGGGCAAAACATAATGCTTTTGAAAAAATAAAGACCTGGAGTACGGCTGTAGAACCATGCCCTTCTGACCTATATCAAGTTAGATGCAGCAGGTCAAAGCACCCTCTAATTTTATGCTTCCTCCTCAAGCGCAGCCAGAAACTGGAAACGGCCTCTTTCCATCCTCACACACACACACACACACGGGTCTAGTAGTGCATGACATTACAGTATCAAAATGAAAATGGACCATTTTTGACTTAGTAATTATTATTATTATTATTATTATTATTATTATTATTATTATTATTATTATTATTATTATTATTATTATTATTACTGCTGTATTATAGTATATACAGTAACAATACTACGGTAATAGTATTATTACTGAGTAATAAACATATCTGATGAAATTGTCTACCCAAATACTATTCTATCATGTGACAACGGCGGGGCCTGCAGTCAAAAAATGTGCACAGTCCCATTTGTTGTGTGTCTGAATGTTGTGCTAATTAACAGACAAAAAGTTCTGCAGCAACAGCGCCTTCTAGAGTCCCAAATAGGTAGTCGCAAAGACAGCAGGTAGGTAGGGCAGAGCAGGTGCGCAGCCGGTGTTTTGGTGTGGTGTGTGTTTGAGTGTGAGTGTGTTTGCGAGTGTGTAGGGAGGGAGGAGGGGGAGGAAGGCTGTTTGTAAGGGACAGTTTTTCTCTCGTGTGTGTGTAATCCGCTCTGATGTCACCGGCGGCGGGGGGAAGGCGAGGCGAGCACGCGCTTAACCCTAATCCCTCCGTGCTGCTGAGCAGAGATCCGTCAGGACTCAGGAGCAAACACAAAAATGAGGTCCCGCTGACACACTTTACCAGCCCTCAGCACGGACAGGTAAGCAAAAAAACTGTACAGTGGTAGTTTACAGCGGAGCCATTTTCCGGCTGTGTCATGCAGATATTTAGGAATTATTACATACTAGAAACCGAACTGTGCACTGCTTTTCTTTACGAACCTCGTTGTTAATCCTCGGGGAAACTACACACACGCACCTGAGAGAAACGACGTGGCGTAGTGCGTGCTGCTACAGCAAAAGGCCTGTAATGTTTGGACAGGTGCACTTCTCAGACGTGATATGTTAACGGTGTCAGCAACATAAGCTGATGAGGAACACTGCCAATCCATAATACACGTTGTAAATCTGCTTAAACAAAATAGAGTATGATTTTATAAACCAGAATGTTGGATTGGATTAAAAACCACTAAAACAAGATTGTTGGTATGTCTAACTCGATGCTTCTGGCTCATTCAGTGAAGTTACTGACGTTACAGACTAAAGTAATTTTGTCTAGAAAAGACTTCTAGCTTCACTTGTAGCTGCTGTGTCCTGTGTGTGTGTGTGTGTGTGTGTGTGTGTGTGTGTGTGTTTGTGTGTGTAAGCTGAGAGAGTGCTAGGAGGTAACCACAGATCTTTGTGAAGGCTGACAGATGGCCAGTTGGTCCTTTAGACTCCAACAAGGAGCAAAGCCCAGAGACAACCCATCTGCTTTCACACACACACACACACACACACACACACACACACACACACACACACACACACACACACACTTTTCTTAAGTTTGCGTGTGTGTGTGTGAGTATGTGTTTGTGTCTGTAAAAAAGAATAGGTCCAGCTTACTTGAAATAATTGGTTGACACCTGTTATCTCAAATGGGTAAGTAAATCTAACTGTACATACTATATGTCCTGTATGTGCATACTTGTATAAGTTATGTCCGTTACCTGGTTGTTTATATGTGTGTGTACAGTATGATATTGAGCTTAATGATGATGATGGTGGTGTGTGTGCATGTGTGCATGTGTGAGTGTGTGTGTGAGTGTGTGTGTGTGTGTGTAAGTACATGTTAATTAATTATGATGGTGACTGTGTATGCATTTAAATGTCCTCTCAGGGCTGTCAGCAATGAGTCACAGGCCAGGGTCGCAGCGGGGCCCCCTAGGGGACGGTGCTGGTAGACCATCCCCTACTGCTGGACAGATGCATGCTGGGAACACGGGGCCAGGCAGCCGCACAAGATCGAGACCCTGCCAGCTGAACCTCTTGGAGCAGCAGAACAGCCTCCAGGAGAACCAGCGTCACCCCCAGAACTACCTCCCAGAGAACCAGTGTCCCCCCCAGAACCAGAATAACCCACATCGGGGGCACCCCCAGGCCCACCCCCGGCCCAGCCCTTACCAGCATCACCTCCCCCCACCTCACCGCATGGCGTCACCCCAAAACCCCAGCGCCCCCCACTCCGGCAGCAGTAGTCTACCCCAGCAACGCAGGCGTCACCCCCACGCCCCCAAACGCTCTCACAGGGGGGGTCCCGGAGCTGAACTCCAGGCTGGTGTAGGAGGGGGAGACATGCAGCAGGGGGGGGTAGGCTGTCAGCAGGAGGTTGAGGATGAGAGTCGTCTCCCAGAAAGGATCTCCCATTTTCGGGTGGCGTCTGGCGTTGAGCAGGGAGCAGGTAGCTCTAGCCAACAGGGAGAGAGGGCCAATCAGCATAGAGAAAGGGTTGACCAACTAAAGGAGATAGCCAATCATCCTGGAGAGATGATCCAACGGCTGGGTAAGAGAGCAAATCATCTGGGAAGGATGGAACATCTGCTAAGTGTCAGTGAGCAGGCAGGAGAGCAGCACCAGCTGAGAGAAGAAATCAGACACAAAGAACCATCAAATCAGTCAGGTGATAGGGTCCTCCAGCAGCTCGGAGAGACATCCAATCAGAATGTAGACGTCCAGCGTCCTTATTGTCGATCAGACTGGAGAGTGTACCCCTCTGAAGCTGAAAGCCCAGAGGACTTCCCCTATTCTCCAGCAGAAAGCCAGCCCAGGGTCCTAGAGCCTATCAGGCTCTATACCACTCCTTCACCCAGCCAGCAGAGACAAGATCAGCACCATTCAGACCAGGAAGTTATACAGAAGAGCAAATCAGAACCGGCCCTGAGACACCACAGCCAATTAAAGCAGGCCATGGGTGGGCAGAGTCAGTCGAAACAGGCCGTGCGGGTGCAGGGCCAATCAGAGCAGAATGTGAAAAAGCATAGCCAATCAGAACAGAGTATGTGGTTGCAGAACCAATCGCAGTATGCTATGAGGTTTCAGGGCAAGGCCAAATACAGTAAAGAGCTACAGCGTCAGTTACTTAGTGAGAGGAATAAGAGCCAATCCGAACAGCAGAAGGCTCAGGACCAATCCAGGCATAATCAGAAGTTACAGAGCCAATCAGAGCTTCTGTTAGATGGCAGCCAATCTGAGAGTGGATTCACAGAGGACATGAGACAGAACCCCTCCCACCCTCCCTCTGACACCTTTCATTGGCAGAGGGATGGAAAGTGGGTGTCGACTTCTTCAGTGCTTCTCCCTGGTGCTCAAGCTATGCAGCGGAACCCTGCTTCAGCCAATCAGGGCTCATCATCACTACCCTGTAGGCCACACCCTTCTGAGAGCTTTCAACATTGTGCCCCGCCCACCTGCCCTGAGCTTCTTGGTCAGACCACACCCACTTCTCTCGGCACAGCCCTTTACCAGGATGCAGCTAACAATTTAGCCAATCACATTAATGCCAGACCCTTGCACCAGGGCACAGGCAGGCAGGGCACATCCTTCGGTCAGACCACACCCACTCAACAAGCTCCACCCATCTACCTAACCACACCCACCCATTCCACAGCCCCTCTTCAGGCCACACCTTTTAGTATGGGCACACCCACTTTGGCAACACCCTTCAATCAGACCTCACTGCTCAGTGAGCCCTTCCTAACTCATAGCGCAGCCCTTTATCCGGCTACACCCTTTGGACAGGACGCACCCAATCAAGACTCACCCTTTCGGCTGGTCTCTGTGGGGTCCCGTCTACATCGCTATGATGAACATTCTGGTGCCGAGAGTGACGAGGAAGCTGGCCAATGGGAGGGGGAGGAGGAGAAGCTTGTGGACACTCAGTCAGATCTGATTGGACTGTTGGACTTATCCAATTCTCCATCCAATCAAAACCCACTAATGGAGCCTGTTCCCTTTAGTCAGGTTGCAGTGATGGAGCCACTACCACCCAGTTACACCACAGCGAGGTCTGTCTCATCCAGGGAGAGTGTTGGGGTGGAGGTTGCAAGGGATGCAGAAGATACTGTGGTGGAGGCGAGGGGTGGAGAGGTTGGAGTAGAGGTTAGGGGAGGAGGAGATGTTGAGGTGGAGGTTTTGAGGCAGGGAGAAGTTGCCGGGGTGGATTTGATGGGTGGAGATGCTGGAGGGGGTACTGGTGTGGAGGTGAAAGGAGGAGGAGATGTTGGGGTGGAGGAGAGGGATGGGGAAGCTGTTGAGGAAAAGGTTGTAAGCGGGGATGGAGATGTAGGATTGGATTTTTTGAGGGAAGGAGGAGATGTAGGGTTAGATGTTTTGAAGGATGGAGGAGATGTTGGAGTGGAGGTTGTGAGGGGAGAAGCAGATGGAGTGGAGTTGATAAGTGAAGAAGATGTTGGAGAGGGGGTCGTGAAGGATGATGAAGAGCATGGGGTAGCTAGTTTAGATGGAGGAGATGTCAGGACGGTGGATTCAAGGGGAGGAGATGTTGGTGTAGAAGTTGTCGAAGGTGAAGAAGTTGGGGTGGAATTAATGGGTGGAGAGGAAGCTGGGGTGGATGTTTTGAAGGGTGGAGGTGGAGATGTTGTCTCTAAGGCCATCAGGGATATCAGGGAGGCCATAGAGGAGGTAAAGCACCGTGCGGTGAGATCGCCATACACCCCCGACCCCCCCTCTGAGCCAGTGTGGGTGATGAGGCCCCCCTCCCCCGAAACCAACAAGATTCCCTCTTACCCCTTTACCAGCCAATCAGATCCTCTCTACCAGTGCACTGCCCAATCAGACAACAACATACTCTACCACTGTCAGCCAACCACCCAATCAGAGAATCGCTTCTATCACTGCACCGCCCAATCAGACACCAACCTGCTCCACCACTGTGAGCCTACGAGCCAATCAGAAAACCCCTTCTATCACTGCAACCCGCAATCAGAGAACAACCTTCTCCACCATTGTCAGCCAATGAGCCAATCAGAGAACCTCTTCTACAACTGCGCCCCCCAATCAGAGAACAACCTGCTTTATCACTGCCAGCCAACCACCCAATCAGACGGCAGCTCCATGCACCACTCCCCCTCGCTCCAACATGTAAATGCACGTCCACTGTTTCAGGGCCTACAGAGAGAGGTGAGTGTCACTGCTGTTCAGGTATTACACCAGTGTTTCTCAAAGTGTGGTCCACCAGTGTAAAATAGTTTAGCATTTGTAATATACTTTATATGCAAGTTGTTTTACATTGCGTAGCCTATGTGTACCTGTAGAATTCCAGTCCTCCCACAACAAAGCTGAATTGCACAGCTGTCCTTCCCGTATTGTGCATATGTACAAATGGACTTGAATGTGATGTTGTTGTTCTATCTGATGCTCAGTCAGCCTCCCATTACTTTCTCCAGCAAACAATCCCAGAAATCTTTGCTCCTGCACAGACAGAGAGCTCTTGGCCACAGCAGCACTGTGACACACCTGACAGCTCAAAAGTCTCCTATGACTCTTATGAGGAGGTGAGTGTTACATACACACATGCAGTACACATATGTAACGGATGCCAGCTAGCACTATCCTGGTAAACCAGCCCCTCATACTTCACTTTCTTTTGTCCAAAACGAAGTGAAGTATGAGGGGCTGGTAGCCTGGTAAACCTGGTAAACTAGCCTGGTAAACCAGCCCCTCGTACTTCACTTTCTTTTGTACAAAATGAAGTGAAGTATGAGGGGCTGCTTTACCAGGCTAAGCTAGCACAGCTTGGTGTACAATGTTAGTAAACCTTGCTTCCAACACCTCAAAAGGATACGCTACTAATTGAGCTAACAGACTGGTTTTAGCTCATTTGGTAGTGCGTCTGTCTCCCATACTGGAGTTGCTTTGAGGTCATGGGTTTAAGACTGGGTCTGGACTGCGCAGGACCTCGGTTACACATACATATTTTCATACACATGTAAACATGCATGCCTGGTTCTGGATACACACACACACACACACACACACACAAACAAACAATAGGTGTGAGTGGTTCTGCCATGTGCATCGTGATCCAGGAGGTAATTCTCACCTTTCTTTTCTTCTCAGCCGCCCAGGAGTGTGTCATTCCCAACGTTTGTGGATGGTGAGTGGCACAGTTTGGCCTCCATTACCATTGAGTTGGTAGAGGTCTGATTCAGTTTCAGTTTTTTTGCATTATTCTACAAAGGTGGTTAAATGATGAACCATGTTTAGTTAACCCAGAAGTAGTTGTAAACCTGTTAGTGAACGAGCCCAAGGCTGTAATCTTGTCATTAAGTGATAAATGGGGATCTGTTTGCATTGTGTGTGTGTGTGTGTGTGTGTGTGTGTGTGTGTGTGTGTGTGTGTGTGCATGTGTTTTCATTGCCAGATCCATGTGACCCAGTAAACCTGATAGACATGGTTCTGTTTGCATCAACATAAGCGTGTGTATGTGTGTGTGTATCCAGTGCCAGGTCTGTGTTGCCCAGTGGACCTGATAGAAGGGGTTCTGTTCGCATTAACAAATGTGTGTGTGTGTGTGTGTGTGTGTGTGTGGGTGGGTGTGTGTGTGTGTCCAGTGCCAGGTCCGTGTGACCCAGTGGACCCGATAGACGGGGTTCTGTTTGCATTAATGTGTGTGTGTGTGTGTGTGTGTGTCCAGTGCCAGGTCTGTGTTGCCCAGTGGACCTGATAGACGGGGTTCTGTTCGCATTAACAAATGTGTGTGTGTGTGTGTGTGTGTGTGTGTGGGTGTGTGTGTGTGTCCAGTGCCGGGTCCGTGTGACCCAGTGGACCTGATAGATGGGGTTCTGTTCGCTGCTGTGTATCTGGGCTGCACCCACCTGCTGTCGGAGCGGAACCCCAGCAAGAGTGTGCGCATGCAACAGGCACAGGAGGCCATGAAGCGCATCAGGGTGAGTGCACATCACACACATTCCACACACACACACATCCACCAAAACACACACCCATTCCACACACACACATCCACCCAAACACACACACACACACACACATCCACCCAAACACACACCAATTCCACACACACATCCACCCAAACACACACCCAGTCCACACACACACACATCCACCCAAACACACATCCATTCCACACACACACATCAACCCAAACACACACACACACACACACATCCACCCAAACACACTTATCTATGCGCTTATAAATGGTAATCATAACAACTCTAGGTTAAATGATTGTTTTTTCCATGCTCTACTTTTCCCTTCTGCTATCAGAATTGTCAGGGTGGTGGTAGAAAAATGGTAAATACATTCACTTCCTACTTTCCTGTGTTCTGCCTTTTCTCCCCATAACCTCTCTATCCTTAGTATACAACTGAGGAGTCCACAGGAAAACGGGCATAGTCACAACACTGCAGAAACTGAGGAAATGCAATTTATAAGTTTGATTTTTAATTTCATTTTATAAGTAAATGCTATTTTAAAATGGGTCTAGTTTGAGACTGTGTTCATTTATTCACAGGATTGCTTTTGAAAACGCTGATGGGGGGAGTAACTTAAAAATGTGGTATTGTGACTATGCCTGTTTTTTCTGTGGACTCCTCAATTATGTCTAACATTTTAAGTGTACTATCCTCTCCCTAATATCTACTATTAGACTAGTAGACTATTCTCTCCATACTAGAGTAACCTTTCTTTCCCTAGCATAGGCCTACATGTATGTATCCAGACAGAATACAGATTCCAGACAGTTATATCAGATGTTGTAACATTGGTGTATTACTCAGGTAGCTATATTAGTGTAAATCTTGTTATTACTGATGTAATTATATTACTGTAAACACAGTTATTATTTATGTACCTCGAATAGCTCTTATTGGTCCTGTAGTGCTCATTGGTCCCACAATAATGTCCTCCATTCTCCACTCTCATTGGTCCTGTGGTAATGACCCTATCCTCTCATTGGTCATTGCAATGATATCCTGGCTTCTCATTGGTTAGGCAGTGGATGGGAGCCCTTCAGTGAAGGTGGAGGTGGATCTCTTTCTTTCCACACAGAGGATCAAAGTGCTGAACACACAAACTCAGGTACACCTCTCCTGTTGTTGCCTCCCTCACTCACACACACACACACACACACACACACACACTCACATAGGGTTTAAGACACCATGTTTGACTACCCCTTACACTGCTGTCTTTCATACACCCACCCACCCACCCACACACACACACACACACACACACACACACACAAACTCACACAACATACTCCCCACCATTTTGTTTCAGGACCACCATGCTGGACTACACCCTGTGCATGATTTCCTACATCACTATATCACACACACATGCACACACATCACACACACACACACACATACACACACGCACACACACTCCCATAGCATACTTGTGTGTTCAGGACACCATGATAGATCACACCCTGTGCACGATCTCCTACATTGCTATATCACACACACATGCACACACACCACACACACACTCACATAGAATACTTGTGTGTATTCAGGACACCATGATGGATCACACCCTGCGTACGATCTCCTACATCGCGGACATCGGGAACACGGTGGTGCTGATGGCACGCCGCAAGATGATTCGCTCCCGCACGACACCGGACCCCCTAGACTCCGCCCACCACAGTAACTCCGCCCGCGACTCCAGGAAACAGTGCAGGATGCTCTGCCATGTGTTCCAGTCTGAGGATGTAAGAGTGTGTGTGTGTGTGTAGGCTCCCATGATGGCGCAGGCTATAGGGCAGGCATTTACTGTGTGTATAAGGACAGAATGTGTGTTAAGGTGTGTGTGTGTATGTGTGTATGTTAACACGTGTGTGTGTGTGTGTGTGTGTATTTTAACCTGTGTGTGTGTATGTGTGTGTGTGTGTGTGTGTGTGTAGGCTCCCATGATGGCGCAGGCTATAGGGCAGGCATTTACTGTGCGTATAAGGACAGAATGTGTGTTAAGGTGTGTGTGTGTATGTGTGTATGTTAACACGTGTGTGTGTGTGTGTGTGTGTGTGTGTGTGTGTATGTTAACCTGTGTGTGTGTGTGTGTGTGTGTGTGTGTGTGGTATCCCATGATATCCCAGGCTATAGGGCAGGCATCTACTGTGCCTATGAGGAGAGAATGTGTTTGTTAACACGTGTAGGTGCGTGTGTGTGTATGTTAACCCTGTGTATGTGTGTGTGTGTGTGTGAGGGGGGGGGGCTCTACTGGTAGGCCAGACTATAGGTCATGCATTTACTGTGTGTTAACACATTTAGGTGTGTGTGCGTATGCTAACCAGTCTGTGTGTGTGTGTGTGTGTGTGTGTGTGTGTGTGTGTGTGTGTGTGTGTGTCTTAACCTGTGTGTGTGTGTGTGTGTGTGTGTAGGCTCCCATGATAGCGCAGGCTATAGGGCAGGCATTTACGGTGGCCTATCAGGAGTTTCTGCGCATCAACGGCATCGACCCCCAGGACCTGAGCCAGCGCGAGTACAGCGAACTCATGCACACACAGGACATGTACAACGACGACCTCACACACTTCTCCAAGTCAGAGAACTGCAGAGATGTACGTAAACACACACACACACACACACACACACACACACACACACACACACACACACACACACACACAAACTCACTGATTTCTTGAACAACCTATTTTTTAATGGAGCTCATTTCATGTCAGAAAACAGGTCCTGGCATAATTCTATGTCTGTGTGTGTGCATGTGTATATTTGTGTTTCTGTGTGTTTGTTTGTGTGTGTGTATGTGTGCATGCATGTGTGTATGTGCGTGCATGTGTGTATGTGTGTATTTGTGTGCGTGTGTGTGTTTGCATGTGTGTGTGTGTGTGTGTGTGTGTGTGTGCGTGCAGGTGTACCTTGAGAAGCAGAAGGGGGAGATTCTGGGCGTGGTCATCGTGGAGTCTGGGTGGGGCTCCCTCCTCCCAACGGTCATCATCGCCGCACTGATGCATTGTGGGCCGGCAGCCCGCTGTGGCCGCCTCAACATCGGAGACCAGATCATGACCATCAACGGCACCAGCCTCGTGGGACTGCCCCTCAATACCTGTCAGAGCATCATCAAGGTACACATACACACACACACACACACACACACACCAGCCTGAAGAGTCAGTCTTGGATCAAAATAAACACACACACACACACACCTGAATGTTGTGTGTATTTTCTCAGGGCCTGAAGAGCCAGTGTCGGATCAAGATGAACATAGTCAGGTGCCCCCCCGTCACCATGGTGCTGATCCGCAGGCCTGACCTCCGCTACCAGCTGGGCTTCAGCGTACAGAACGGCATTGTGGGTATTCCTCAACATGTGTGTGTGTATGTGTGAATGTGTGATTGGTCATGTGACCACCCTCCTATAGACCTGCAGTGATGTCATTGGTCATGTGACAACCCTCCTATAGCTCTATAGTAATAGTGATGTCATTGGTCATGTGACAACACTCCTATAGATCTGCAGTGATGTAATTGGTCATGTGACCACCCTCCTATAGCTCTATTTACCAAACTGTAAAGCACTTTGAGCTGCATCTTGTATGTATGAACTATTCTATACAAGTAAAGGTTATTATTATTATTATTATTATAGTGATAGGGATGTCATTAGTCATGTGACCACCCTCCTATAGATCTGCAGTCTGATGCGGGGGGGCATAGCCGAGAGGGGCGGAGTCAGAGTTGGCCATCGCATCATCGAGATCAACGGCCAGAGTGTGGTGGCCACGCCCCACGAAAGGATCGTCCACATCCTGTCCAACGCTGTGGGAGAGGTAACACACACACACACACACACACACTGCAAACCTGTCACTCAAGCATAAAAGTGATGTCTAGTAGAGCTATTTCATTACCTTAAATGTAATTCTGCCGGGGCCTTTTCTTAAGTATCGCAATGACTCAAACAAGCCCTCAGCAGGGAGAGCTGTATTATAGCACAAGTACACCTCACTACCATCACTAAGCCTGTTGTGTGTGTGTGTGTGTGTTTTTTTTTACAGATCCATATGAAGACCATGCCTGCTGCTATGTATCGTTTGCTGACTGCACAGGAGCAGCCCGTCTACATCTAACACACACACACCAAGTCAGCTTCTCTGGTCTGGTCCTGTTTTTTCTGTCTCTGGTATTTAGTCGTCTTGAACACCAAACACTGCAGCTGAGGAAGAGTCCATCATCATCCTCTGGTTCAGCAAAGATAGTTTCTCCTCAGGATTAAACACACACACACACACACACACACTCACACACACACACACACACTCTCTCTCCCTACAAACAATCTGGCTCCGAAGAGGTGTTTTCTCCTCAGGATTAAACTTGCCTTAATCTACAGATTCCAAAAACCAGCAGGAGGCCGCCGGCCTGAATCTCCAGTCTGAAACCTCACAGGATAATCCCACTGTACTCCACGGACACCCACCGAGCATACACTAATCTCACTGTACTCCATGGACACCCACCGAGCATACAGTAATCCCACTGTACTCCACGAACACCCACCGAGCATACAGTAATCTCACTGTATTTCACAGTCACCCACACAGTGTATGATAATCCCAGGGCAATCATGGGGTAGAGGTTAGGGAGTCGAACCTGCAGCCAGAGGGTCACAGATTTAGTCCTCCATACCAACAGAGGTTGGGGTGGGGGGGGGGGCAGTGAATGACTAGTGCTCTCCTCCACCCCTTCCCCATCACCGAGTTGCCCTCGAGCAAGGCACCTAACCCCCAGTGTTCCCTGGGCACTGCTTGAGTGGCTTTCCTCTGGTCCGGGTGTACATCTGTATTTCACGTGTGCTCAGGGGCGCCACCAAGAGGGGGGGTGTGGATCAGGACAATTCAGGGGGCCCAGAGCATCACAGGGGCCCACAGAGGACTATGATATGGTTGGGGTGGGGGCCCACACAGACAATATGATATGGTTGGGGTGGGGGCCCACATAGGACTATGATATGGTTGGGGTGGGGGCCCACAGAGGACTATGATATGGTTGGGTGGGGGCCCACATAGGACTATGATATGGTTGGGGTGGGGGCCCACAGAGGACTATGATATGGTTGGGTGGGGGCCCACATAGGACTATGATATGGTTGGGGTGGGGGCCCACAGAGGACTATGATATGGTTGGGGTGGGGGCCCCAAAATTATTTTCTTTCAGGTGGGTACACAATTTTTAGTAGTGCCCCTGCGTGCACTCACTGGATGCATTGAATGCAGAGGACAAATTTTGTTGGGGGGGTTCCATCTGGTGATCACTTGACTTTCACTGCTTTATGGACACTCACACAGAGTGATAATAATTCTACTGAGGTCTATGGACACCCACACAACAACGCTGCTTTTATGGAACACTAACATACTGACACACTCTGCCCTGCAAAGGCAAAAGACCTTAACTCACCACAGTGTGAAACTGAGAAAAATGACATCTTCCACTTTCATGTGTTTTCAGTGTAATGGCAAAGACAACATCTCACTTCCCCCCCCCCAAAATACTACAAAATTGGTTCAAGATGTTTGGCCATATGACAAAACTGATAGTTATTGTTCCAAAAACGTATTTTTGCACAAGCATTGAAGTTACTGTGTTTTGCCTTTGCACAGCAGTACTATATAAAACATATTGAATGTTAATCATGTTACACACAAGTTTTTTTTGTTATGTGAGATTTTTCTAGAAGATTCTGGAAGCTGTGATGACTGCAAAGGATCTATAGATTCTGAGCTTAGAGCTCTGTGACAATGGGCTTGTTGGAAATGACTGGTTGGTTGAGTAGCTGGCTGGCAATGCATTCTAGACTTGAAACAGTAACGTTTTGGGACAATCTCGTCCAACTATCACTGTACCACATGGGTGGGTACATTGTTTTACGGTGACGTTTGGACGGAATTGTCCAAAAACATCACTATTTCAAGTCCAGAATGCATTGCTTTAGGCCAGCCACTCAACCAGCCAGTCATTTCAAACAAGCCTGACAATGACAGACTGTGACATCATCAGTGCTGTAGTTGAAAGTAAAAGCAGACTCAAGAGCCATGTGCATGTTGACTTATTTATACTTTATTTATTTCATGAAATGTTTTTTTTTTCTGTGTAAAAGTTAAAAACTTCCTGAACATCCTAAAAACTGAACTCTACATTTGTCTGTCAGGAATAGAGGGACAGAGCAGGAGTCCTCACAGGGCCAGAAGGGGTGACCCGTACAATTGTGGTCATGAAAGTATAAAGACAAACACGTACATACACACACACGCACACATATGCCCACATACATACACATGCACATGGACACACACATACATACACGTACACAAATTTATACAGAACTCAAACAAAGGTTATATGGAATACTCATATATTTATCTTAAGTTTGCATATTTTTGTGTATACATTATTTGTGTCTGTGTAATCATCCCTTCTGCTCTGGAAAACTGTCTCTAAAGGCACTTGGGCAAGCTGACGTGCAGTGTGTATCACAAACACACACACACACACACTCACACAGACTCACACAGACTCACACACAGAATGCAGTCCCATGTGCAGGTCCCTTTAGAAGAGTTGCCATGGCGACCCCAGCAGAAGCGAAACACTAAAGATGGCGGCGTAACAGAACATGTCGCGGCTGGTAGGCGGAGTCTATTTACACTGAGCTGCGGCCCTGAAGTCTCATGTTAAAACATCTCAACTTGGAGTGGGACTGCCCTGGGGGATGCTGGGTAATGTAGTCTCTAGAGCTCTGTGTCGTTGTACTTCTGTTGGCTGTAGTATCCTCCTCCTCCTCCTCGTCGTGTCTGCTCAGACAGCTGTCGGCGATACTCTTCCTCATCGTCATCACGGCCGTGGGAGCGAGACCCCAAAAACTGCTGATCTGAGTTACCACTAGACCTAGATTTACACACACACACACACACACACACACACACACACACAGCATAAGATTATATAGGAAAAGACAGGCAGACACGCATCAAGTCTGTAAGCATTAGCATAAATCTGAGAGCTCTGATTGGTGGGTTGGGTTAGAGCAGCTCACCCGATTGGTTGGGGCCGGTTGTGGTTGGGCTTTGGTTTTATGGGCACAGCGTAGATTTCAGGATGCTTCTGAGTGATCTCCAGCTACAAGCACACACACACACACACACCCACACACACACACACACACACACACAAACACACACATAATTAATGACAGTTACCACCCTCAGCTCACAAAGATTGTAATTGTAAGTGGAGTTCCCATGCTCAAAGTATGTGTAAACGTGCAAGAATAAGCAAGAATGTGTGTGTGTGTGTGTGTGTGTGCGCATGTGGGTACACGCATACCTGCGTTTTCAGCCCCCTATAGGTCCTACATGTGTTTGACCCTGTGTGTGTGTGTGTGTGTGTGTGTGTGTGTGTGTGTGTGCGCGCACGCTCATACCCTTGCGTTCTCGGCCTCCTGTAGCTCCTGCATGCGTTTGAGCCTGGCCTGTGTGTGTGTGTGTGTGTGTGTGTGTTTACCCTTGCGTTCTCGGCCTCCTGTAGTTCCTGCATGCGTTTGACCCTGGCCTGTGTGTGTGTGTGTGTGTGTGTTTGTGAGTGTGTGTGTTTGTGAGTGTGTGTGCATACCCTTGCGTTTTCGGCCTCCTGGAGCTCCTGCATGCGTTTGACCCTGGCCTGTGTGTGTGTGTGTGTGTGTGTGTGTGTGTGTGTGTGTATTCATACCCTTGCATTCTCAGCCTCCTGTAACTCCTGCATGTGTTTGACCCTGGCCTGTGTGTGTGTGTGTGTGTGTGTGTATTCATACCCTTGCGTTCTCGGCCTCCTGGAGTTCCTGCATGCGTTTGACCCTGGCCTGTGTGTGTGTGTGTGTGTGTGTGTGTGTGTATGTATATGTGTGTGTGTGTGTGTGTGTGTGTGTGTGTATACCCTTGCGTTCTCAGCCTCCTGTAGTTCCTGCATGCGTTTGACCCTGGCCTGGTGCTCCATCTGCTCAAAGGCCTTGACCTTCCCCATGAAGGAGCGGCTGGCCGGGTCAGGCCCCTCTTCCTCAGGCCTGGGGGTGGGGTCGGAGGTGGAGACTGGGCGGAGCGATGGCTTGAGGGCCACGGGTGGGGGGAGGGGCTTAGGGGCCACTGAGGGTCCGCCCCCCCCGTCGCTGCTGCTGATGGTGCTGCTGGAGGGGGAGTCACGGGAGTCACCGCGCGACTGGAGACGCACCTGTGACCATACACACACACACACACACACACACACACACACACACACACACACACACACACACACACACGCATACATACACACATACATACATACATACACATACACACACACACACACACACACATACATACATACACATACACACACACACACACACACACATACATACACACACACACACACACACGTGAGACACAGACAGATACATACACACAGACACACACACACACACACACGCTCTCACAGTTGAGACACAAATACATACACACATACACACACACACACAGTACACACACACACACACACACACTCAGACGTGAGACATAGATAGATACACACACACAAGATGTAGGAGTGTGTGATAGAGGGATGAATCTCACCCGTCGAGGTTTGGGGACAAATTAAAGTGAAAGAGTGTGTGATAGAGGGATGATTAAGATGGAGGAGTGTGTGATAGAGGGATGAAGGCGGAGGAGTGTGTGAAAGAGGGATGAATAAGAAGAAGGAGTGTGTGACAGAGGGATGAAGGCGGAGGGGTGTGTGAAAGAGGGATGCCTTACCCGTGGAGGTTCGGGGACGAAGGAAGGCGGAGGGCTGGGCTCACGGGGCACCTCTCTGCTGCCAGACCTGCGCATACGAGGCTGGGGACGCCCTCGCTGCAACACACACACACACACGCATTAACATACACACATTACCATACACACACACGCACAAACACACACACAGATTACCATACACACACACAAAATCAAATAGTCTCATAAAGTACTCGCACGATATATCCAGCAGGCCAAGACTATGTTTCATGACTGACAGCTGCCTGCCTGCAATTCATCTTTCCACCAGCAGAGGGCAGGTGAACACACACACACACACACACACACACACGCACGCGCACACACACACGCACACACACGTGCGTGCACACACACGCACACGGCACGTGTAATTTGACTGCCATGCGGAATAAAACTGACAGGTAAGTGCCACCTGATCGCAGCGACGTGATTGGCAGATGCAAATGATTGACAGGTGTCCCTCACCTCCTCTGATTGGACGGTCTCTGAAGAGCGGCTGATCCCGGACACCTGGGGCTCCTCCACTGGCTCGTCCAGCTCGTTGTCCGTGTAGGCCCCGCCCTCATCGGCCGTGTCATCGTAGTCGGTCAGCCGGCTGTCCAGACTCAGGTAGTCAGCGGCGGACAGGTAGGACATGCAGTCGTCCTGGAGATCCAGGTCCTCATCCGCACCATCCAGCTAGACACACACACACACACACACACACACACGTCAGATACAATATGCAGTCGTCCTGGAGATC
>CM059275.1:19301853-19306853 GCA_030347295.1 Setipinna tenuifilis
ATGATGAGCAGTCAGAAGTGAGATATTGTGTTAGACAGGTGAGATATGGTGCCAGGTGAGGCGTTGAGTGAGACAGGTGAATTAGACAGGTGAGTCAGACAGTTGAGATACGGAGTGAGACATGGAGACAGGTGGGGTACTGAGTGAGACAGGTGAAACATGGAGACAGGTGGGATACTGAGTGAAACATGGAGACAGTTGAGGTAGTGAGTGAGACATGGAGGCAGGTGGGGTAATGAGTGAGACAGGTGGGGTAGTGAGTGAAACAGGTGGGGTAATGAGTGAAACATGGAGGCAGGTGGGGTAATGAGTGAGACAGGTGGGGTAGTGAGTGAAACATGGAGGCAGGTGAGGTACTGAGACAGGTGAAACATGGAGACAGGTGGGGTACTGAGTGAGAGAGATGAGATAGTGAGTGAGACAGGTGAAACATGGAGGCAGGTGAGGGAGTGAGTGAGGCAGGTGAGATGCTGAGTGAGACAGGTATGCTATGGGGCCAGCTGCCGTGTGTAGGGAAGATAAGGGCAGGTAAGGTAGTGAGTGAGACAGGTGCGCTATGGAGGCAGGTGAGGTGCGTAGACAAGGGAAGATAAAGGCAGGCAGACAGACAGACAGACAGACAGACAGACAGATACACAGACAGGCAGACAGACAGGCAGACAGACAGACAGGCAGGCAGGCAGGCAGACAGACAGACAGACAGACAGACAGACAGACAGGCAGACGTGCCTTCATGATCTGGTCTCCTGCCTGTAGGCCCTCCCCCTCAGCTGGACTGTCCTCCTGCACCTCGGCGATGAAGATGCCCACGTCATTCCCCCCCGCCAGACGCAGACCCACACTCTCCGTCTTCTGGAAACGCACCATCATCGTGTTGGGTCTGCCACAGCACACACACAATAACACATACAAGCACAAACACACACAGACACGCACACACACACACACACACACACACACACACATATATATATATATACAGATACACATATTTAATTAATTTATTTGTATCAGCTAAAACTAAATACCAAATGCTTTGCTATACTAAGAATTGTATACATTTACATCTTTGTTTGTGTGTGTGTGTGTGTGTGTGTGTGTGTGTGTGTGTGTGTGTGTGTGTGTGTAAACATGCGCACTCACCCGTATATCTCCAGGTCGTCTGCACTGGGCTTGAGTGAGGGTTTGGGGGGTAGGGGGGTGGACTTGACCTTTGGCGGAACAGTGACCTTTGGAGAGGAGGGGACTGCACAAAGAAAACATATCGATGACTAGGGGTTATCTGTGTGTTTTGTCTGTTTTGTGTGTGTGTGTGTGTGTGTGTGTGTGTGTGTGTGTGTGTGTCTCACAATGCCAAATACAAATAAGCACCTGGAGGCTCTGGCTCTGGTTCTCTTGGCTCCTCCCTTTCCTGTGGGGGCAGGGCCGGTTCCTCAGGAGGGTGGAAGGGCGTCGGCATGGCACCCATCTTAGCCAATCGGTTTGGAGGGTCATCCCTATGGAACACAGAACATTAGAATGCGATGGTGCCAACCCTAACAAGAACACATTCATCTACAACACACAATTACATCAGTTTAATAGAAACAACATACAGTAATGTCCACTGCAGACTATGGCAACTGAGAAGGCTAATATTTCCACTGTCCTCACATAGGAAACACGAAATTGTGCACTGGCTTCTTTAATTTGTGGCAGTTTATGCATGTTGATGCTAATTGAGTAACTTAGTTATTAAACAAGGCAAGCAAACAGGAGAAAACAAATTCAAAAGCCTGTTGCCTGTCGTTGTACAGGTCATGTACATGTCACAACCAGACATGTCATTTAATTAGGAAACTGTAACAACACATTTTGCCATTGAACTCGCCCCTGCTTACCTGGGTCTGTCTCGAAGTCTCTCATTGGACGAATGAGAGGAGAGATCTGATTGGTGGACTCGTCGATCATCTTGAGGTGAGTAGGAGCGATACGACTCAATCTCAGAGATGTCTGAAGGCACACACACACAAACACACACACACACACACACACACACACACACACACACACACACACACACACACAATAGCTGTAGTAAGACTGGAGCCTTGGAAGGATGAAATGTTTTCTTATAATGTATTTACTTTTGGTGGGAAGCAGGGGAGCAGTTCATGTGTAAGAAAGTGTGTGTGTGTGTTTTGTACCATCCGGCTCAGAGTCGCTGTCCCCTATGGGGGCTACCTGTATGTCTGTGTGTGTGTGTGTGTGTGTGTGTGTTTTGTACCATCCATCTCATTAGAGTCGCTGTCCTCCATGGGGGCTACCTATGACTCTATATGTATGTATGTGTGTGTGTGTGTGTGTGTGTGTGTGTGTGTGTGTGTGTGTGTGTGTGTTTTGTACCATCCAGTTCAGAGTTGCTGTCCTGCATGCTGCTACCTATAAGTCTATATGTATGTGTGTGTGTGTGTGTGTGTGTGTGTGTGTGTGTGTGTGGTGTCTGTGTGTGTGTGTGTGTGTGTGTTTTGTACCATCCATCTCATCAGAGTCGCTGTCCTCCATGGGCCTATAAGTGTGTGTGTGTGTGTGTCTGTATGTGTGTGTGTCTGTATGTGTATGTGTGTGTGTGTGTGTGTCTGTATGTGTGTATGTGTGTGTGTTTTGTACCATCCATCTCATCAGAGTCGCTGTCCTCCATGGGCCTATAAGTGTGTGTGTGTGTGTGTGTGTGTCTGTATGTGTGTGTGTGTGTGTGTATGTTTTGTACCATCCATGTCAGAGTCGCTGTCCTCCATGGGCGGCACCCTGACGAGCACCTGCTGTCTGTCCCTTTGTACGGTCAGCTGCAGACGGCCACGAGACTTCTCGATCAGACGGCCCGCATCACTCAGGGACAGATTCTCCGTCACTGTGCCGTTTATCTACACACACACACGCACACACGTGCACACACGTGCACACACGTGCACACACGCACACACACACACACACACGCGCACACACGTGCACACACGTGCACACACGCACACACACACACGCGCGCACACAAAGCATGAGAGACGTTTCATTAATATACATACACAGCAGCCTGCATATACACACAAACACACTCAGACAGCCTGAATGAAGTTGTTAGTTCACACACACACAGCACACACATGTGCATGCATACACAAAGACACACACACAGAGCAGCGATGACAGACAAAGTAGATATGAAAATGCAGACAGACAGACAGACAGACAGACAGACAGACATACACACACACGCACACACACACACACACACGATGAAGAGTCCTACCTTGAGGATGATGTCTCCCTCCTGCAGGTGTCCCTCTTTAGAGGCCAGTCCAGTGCTGCTCATCTCCTTAATGAAGAGCTGACTGCCCAATCGCAGACCATACTCTACACACACACACACACACACACACACATACAGATACATGCACACACACACACACGCACACACACACACTGTGTCACTAAATTGTGATGTTTCTATTATTTGTGGTAAATGCTGTTGTGTGCCTCTCTTTTTGTTCTTTGGTTAAATGCATCCGTTAAGTGTAATGAAATGCAATGTAAAATGTGACTGTTCGTGTTGAACAGCAGGTGTGTGTGCACACTCTACCTTCGGTGGGCCGGTTCTTGAGCAGCAGGACGCTGAGGGGGGGGTCGAGGGGCTGCTGGCGGTGCCGCTGGGGGGGGGACGGGCGGTCTCGGTCCAGCTGCTCTCGGCTGCCGCTCCTCTTCATGGGCTCCGGGGGGCGCCGTTCGCTCACGTCGCTAGGCGCCCGCTCACGATCCCGCTCTCGATCTCGATCTCGATCTCGATCTCGCCCGTAACTGTGGGCGGGGCTGTGTGACCGATCCAGCATCTGCTCGCTCCGGTATCGGCGGTCTGGGGTGTAGTCTCGGTCAAGCGCTCGTTCGCTGCGAAAGCGTCGGTCGGGGCTGGGGTCACCACGGTAGCCGTAGTTGGGGCTGGGGTCTCTGTGGTCCAGGGCGCGGTCGCTACGGTAACGGGGGTCGGGACTGCGCTCCCGGTCGAGCCCCCGCCCACGGCTGCCGTCACGGCGATAGGAGCGATCGGGGGTGTGGTCTCGCTCACCCCGACGCCCCTCCCTCTCGCCGTAGGCCCCTCCCCCCCCACGCTCGAGGCTGGCGTCGCGGGGGTGGGGCGGGGGACCCCCTCGGCCGCTGTACACACTCCGCCTGTCGTCATAGTCGTAGTCGTCGTTGTAGTCGCCGCTAAACACGCGGTCATCAGGGGAGGGGGGGCGAACACCTACCGGAATCTTCCGTGGCCGTTTGACCAACTAAACACACAAATACACACACACAAATGTGTCAAACAAACAAACAAACATACACACACACACAAACAAACATACACATGTCAAACAAACATACACATACAGGTGTCACAATACACACACAGACACACACACACACACACACACACACACACACACACACACACACACACACACACACAATCTGCATATGTAAAGCAGAGGCGAGCCACTCACAATTTTGGCCACTTTGCCACACTTCCGGAGGGTCTGGACTGCAAAGGAATGTTCCACGCCCTCCATCCGCACAGCATTGACCTGCATCACCCGGTCATTCTCACTGCGGCCAGAGGGGGGCGACAGAGAGGCAGCGTTAGAGAGATCACGGAGAGGCCAGTTGGAGAGTGCAGTTAACCCCAACCCTACAGATGGCTATAAGTGCTATAGACAGTGTTATACACACCCAGTAGAGATTTAAAAGGTCTGTCTCAATGGCTACCAGAAATTGCTATAGACAAAGAGATAACTGATAATGCTCTGTTCCAATAACCAGCAAGAGGACCTATAGACATATAGACATCAGGCAGAGATACTGTAGCAGATCAGGCTGCACAACTGTGCACATATGAACTCGATACACCACAACTGCCCCAAAAGGTGGGGTGAAGGTTAGGACGTGCAAAAGTGGGGTACAGGTCGGCTGGTGAAGGTGGTAAAAAT
>CM059275.1:19311853-19314353 GCA_030347295.1 Setipinna tenuifilis
ATGACACACTGTGGAGAATATTGTCATCCAGAGTGTCACAGCAGCACAGCGAGAACTGAAGAACCACATGTCTGCATACTCACACGTGTGTGTGCCTACCTCACACATGTGCACAACAAACCTAACAACAACCAACCTAACAAGCCACCCAGGTACCAGTGACCATCTACTGAAAGTCTAGTCATGTATTCAGACTTACAACATTGTCGTTTCCTGCTTTTTGCCTGCTATGAAGAAGACTAGTACGAGTGTTCGGATGGACTGTCTCTCTCCATCACACACACACACAAACACACACACAAACACACACACACACACACACACCCTGTGGCGCCCCCTACCTTAATGCTGCGCTTGCTAGGTCCGGAGAGTCGGCGCAGGTACCAGTAGCGGGCTTCTTTGGTCCAGTAGAACTTCTCCGACGAACAGCTGGAGCGGAGGCGCTCAGAGTTGGACTGCTCCCTACAACATGACACAGCATAATTACACTACCGCAGGAGTCATGACACAGCATAATTACATTAGCGGACGAATCATGACACAGCATAATTAACACTACCGAATGGGTCATGACACAGCCTAATTACACTACCACACGAGTCATGACACAGCATAATTGGACTACCGGATGAGTCATGACACAGCATAATTACACTACTGCACGAGTCATCATGACACAGCATAATTACACTACCGGGCGAATCATGACACAGCATAATTAAGCTAACTAGTGCAGAGCCTGTGCACTGATGCAGCAGTGATGTTTAAGCGGGGAGAGTGGCTATGGTGCCCAGAGTGACACACAGACAAAAGGCAATTGAAGCTTATTTTACTGATATATTTGGCATTTTTTGTCCCAACAACATGAAAGTTGGCACTGCACTCACACGTGCCATTAGCGAGAGGCCTACCAAATTTGAGCTCAGTGGAACGAATGCTCCAAGAGTTGTGCGCACACACACACACACACACACACACACACAGACAGATGTTTGTTGCATTTATAGATAGATGAGAAGTCATGAAACAGCATAATTACACAACTGTATGAGTCATGACTCAGCATAATTAAGCTAATGAGGAGTCATACCAGCATAATTAAGCTGATGAGGAGTATTGATATAATAGTATACTATATAATAAATAATATATAATAATCAACATTTATCATATTGATTATTATCAATAACAATAATTATAAACGTGATAACAACAACAACAACAACAACAACAACAACAACAACAATAATAATAATAAACATGGAATAATGGAAAGCTAGGCACAGGAAAACTTTCAGATTTATCCTCCCTTGTGGGCGGCCCTGTGTGCATTAGGTCTTTCATGATTTGTGTTATGTTTCTCTAGCCCCATTCACCGAGGGCAACCAACCAGGGCCGGATTATGGATTCTCCAAGTGCCCCTGGGCACACCCCCTTGCCAATGCCACCCAAAGTTCAGCCAGCTACAAACGGGTTTTAACACAATGCCAGGGAGCACTGGATCACATTTCAGTAAGGTCAGCTTTCAAATTGCATGTTTGCATAAATGGTGTGTGTTTCTCACTCTGAGCTTAATAGACGAAATATTCCAGTCTTGAAGCCCCTGCCCTTGCCCCCTTGCCTGGGTCGCCCATGCTGCCTGTGACACTACACTAAATTTCACCTTCAAGTCAGTCTGGCCAACCCGCCTATTCTCAGTTCTTCCTGGTCCGGAAAAATCCCAAACCAATGAAAAACTGAACACTACGCATATATCATCAGAATCAGTGGTCTGATTGATTGGTCTTAGCTCTGTCCAATAGAACACAGAGGCATTTGAAAGACATCACATCGACATCAATATGATATTCCTTTGACAGAGTCAATAAGGGCCTTTTAACGTCTTCAGGTGCATTTACACCCAGTTGTTTGTTCAAGAGTGCCCACTACAGTCAGGAGGGTGTATTACACTCCATTGCTGTCTGTGAGAAGGGCAGTAGTTGCATTAGCAGATCTAGACACACACACACACACACACACACACACACACAGGCAGGCAGACCCCACATTACCTAAAGTCCCGCCAGTGCATGCAGGTAAACAACAGAGAACCACTAGGGTCATCATTAGGTCATGTGACCTGATAACGCACATGCACAGATGCACAGATGCACAGACACACACCTACACCGAACGACGCTTGCACACAAACACAGATCTCTGCAGACGCTCCGTTGTCCAGTTGTGTACAGTGCACATACAAGACACACACGCAGGCACGCACGCAGGCACACACGCACGCACATGCGCACACACACCCTTGCCCATGTGCATAAACAAAGCCAGATCTCTGCATAGATCATCCACTCTCCAGAAGTGCTTGTGTATATATACACAACAAGTATTGCCCGCCCACACACACAAACACACACACACACACACACACACACAGGCACACACACGCACACACACGCACACTCACACACTCACACACTCACACACACTCACTCTTGGGGTCTCC
>CM059275.1:19319353-19321853 GCA_030347295.1 Setipinna tenuifilis
ATTTTGATAATAATAACAATAATAAGAACAGCATAACAACAGTACTATTGTTGTTGTTATTACTATTGTTGTTGTTATTATTATTATTATGAATCATTATTATTATTATTAATTTATTCCTATTTAAATTTTATTCTTTTATGCATTAACACATATTTTATCTGTTATGCTTTTACATGTTGTTCTTTGCTTGTATTAAATGTCTTTTATTTACCATATACTTATTTTATACCTATTTCATCTTTTATGCCTTTACATGTTGTTCTTTACTTGATTTTTGTTAAGCACATTGAACTGCCCTTGTGTATGAAATGCGCTCTACAAATAACCTTGCCTTGCCTTGTCCCCCAGAAGTACATTGTCACTTATGTAGGTCAAAATTCTCCTACCAAACATACAGGAATGAGTTGTCATAGATTTAATATACAGTATAGTTTATAATACAGACAGAAATGACTTCTTATAGCTTTTATACATATATATATATTTTATAGCATACATAGGGATAACTTCTCACAGCTTTAAATAAATCATAACTTACAGAAGGCACATGATTCATAAATATATCATCCTACCAGGCCTTCCTCACATGGGTAATTTAGCTCATGAAACAGACATGCTCTTGCCGAAGAGCACTGGTGTGTGATTTACTATGTGGCGCATACAGTATGTAAACAGACCCCATGGCAAACCCCACAGTGAAGGCTGCATCTGTACCAGAAGTGTCAAACCCGGGTTCAGAAAGTAAAAACCCTGCCACATATTTGATCCAACCAGTTCTAAATCAGCTGATCGTTATGAGCACTCAAGACAGGTAGATCAGCTACTCAGTGATTTTACCTGTGTTAGAAAGAAAACGTGGCAGGGGTTTTACTTTCTGAACCCGAGATTGACATCTTTGCATCTGTACACATCTCCTGACCTTGCACACCAACATCTCAACAAGATGGCTAACATCATCATCATCATCATCATCATCATCATCATCATCATCGTCATCGTCACAGTCTCTCATCTCTCACACACAGTCTGTGATCCAACAAATCTACAGCTGATCCACAATCAGTCAGTAACTCAAGACAGTTTTCTATTCACACAAATGGCTCTCATAGCCTGCTAAAGAACATTATTTACATGCCAGATGATTTTTCTTAAACAAACAAAAATACACTGGAGGGTGTGAGTGTGGGAGGCTCAAAAAGGGGGGGGTTCGGAATGGGGAGGGGTTTACAGAGGGTGGGACATATATGAGCCCAATGGGGGAGGAGTCAGTCAGGGAGGGTGGGGCTTACAAAGAGGGTTTGGGTTGGGGTGGTCTAAGGGGGAGGGGTTTAGACAGAGATGGTCTTAAATGGGAGGGGCTTTGGATACAGGGAAATGGCTTCAGGGGGTGGGGCTATGTATGGCACATATTTATATAGTTTCTTCTCTAAACTGTTGACTCAGAGAAAGAGCTCTGCACGTCCTGTAACTCCAATGTGCCTGGTGTGTTGGTTTATGCACAAATGGCGAATAAAGACATTAAACCTTGAACACATGGGACACACACTAATGGCTAGTGAGGAAAAGTCATTACGTCATGAAAGAGTTCTATTCATCGGAATTATGACAGAGTTCATCTGTTGATGCCTCATAATCCTAACTGAAGGTTCATCTGGTGATGCCTGATAATCGTCGCTCAGGGGTCGTCTGGTAATGCCTGATTACAGGGCACTTGTCAGGTGATTCCTGGCCTCCTGAGGTAGCAGCTGTATGGGAGAGGGCCTGAGTAGTTAATGCAGCACTGACTCTGCCCAGCAGAGGGTGCTGTTGAGGCAGATGGAGCATGAAGGGGCCACGCGTCTCTAAGTCTCCAGTCTTCATCAGGAGGACCCCCCTGCACCCTGTCACTAGGAGATCATTACAAACACATAACACACACACACACACACACGCACATACACACACACACACACACAGGTGCCTTACTAAGTGATCAACCAAAACAATTGAAACGAAATACACACAAACACACACACACCTAAGAGCTCCAAGTACACAGAAAATGTCAGATAACATGTACGTACATACTTCCACACACACACACCCACCCACACACGCACACACACAAACACACACACACACACACACACACACACACACACACACACACACACACACACACACACACACACACAGACAAACACACACACAGAAACTCTCTCTCACACACACACACATACAGACACACACACACACACAAAAACTCTCTCTCTCACACACAAAAACTCTCTCACACACACACACACACACACACAAAAACTCTCTCTCTCACACACACACACAAAAACTCTTTCTCTCTCACACACACACACAGGGCTCACCAGGTAGGAGTCCAGCTCTGAGTCGGAAGAGGGGGATGTGGCCGAGTCTTGTGAAGGGGGGGTGGAGCCAAGCACAAGAGTGGCACTGGACCCGCGCCGCCCATCCCTGTGGTGGCCATGACAACAGACATTAAAGC
>CM059275.1:19336853-19344353 GCA_030347295.1 Setipinna tenuifilis
GCTAGCAGCAGTGGCAGTGGCGGTAGTGGTGGTGGGGGGGTTACAGCCAGGCATTGTTATGGCTGGAGGTGGAGTGTTTGCATTGGTGTGGAGCTGGAGCAGAGTGCAGAGCAAACTGGGGCGGGTCCAGTCCAGTGACGCAGTCGGTGGATAACCTCAGTGAACTGATGGGCCACAGAGGCAGCTGCTTTACTGGCACACACAAACATCCCTTACTGTAACACCACATGAGCTACACGGGGTGATTCACTCTGCCTGCTGTGGCATATTTTGCTGTGTGTGTGTGTGCGCGCGTGTGTGTGTGTGTGTGTGTGTGTGTGTGTGTGTGTGTGTGTGTGTGCGTGCGCCTGTTTGTGTGTGTGTGTGCGCGCGTGCGTGTTTGTTTTGTGTGTGTTTGTTTGTCTGTTTGTGTGTGTGTGTGTGTGTGCACCCCCTGTCTCCACCCCAAACACACACACACTGCCCCAAGCACTGGGCTGGACTTACATCACACACAGTGGAAACACCTGCTCAGCAATCAGTCATGTGATGTCAGAGCAATAGGCAGGCAATTGGTGACACACAACACAATGGAAATATTAAGTTAAAGCGACAACAGGAGAACAGGAACTATAGCATGTGAAATGAGAGGTCCTATAACAATGTAAAGTCGTTTTTTTTTAACTGCCAGATCAATGAGCCAAGTTCCCCGTTCTTCCCTGCGCGCGCATGGGGAAGCAACAGGTGAGAAGATTCTTCCTGCTGCCTTCACAAGAAACCCAACGGCTACACCATAGAATAGACATTCAACAAAAAACTATTTTCCATTTCCCAGTTTAAAATCACTCATAATTATTGTTAAAAACTGTCTTACAAACAATTGGTTTCAGCACATTACCAACGTGATGTCCCCATCCCTGTCTTACGTTACACCTCGGTAGCATTTAGCCCATAAGACTCAGTCCAAAACCCCTGTGCTGACGGTAACTGTGTTTAAAAGGAAAAACTGAAGGTGAAAAGGACAAGGGAAGACCAAAAAGAATACACAAAGCAGCCTCTTTCACACAGCTTACCTTCGAGACTCCAGTGACTGTCAGACGGCACGCGCTGCGCCGGTGGCCCCGGTGTGCCCAGTTTGACAGATCCGGTATGAGCAGCGGCTATCACACAGGAGACTCCGCCTCGACATGCCAGCGAGATAGTCGCGATAAAGACAGGGGCAGTCCGTCTGGCACACACCAAGTCAGTAAAGTAGCCTACACAAGACAACAAAATTGGCGATTTTAATTTAGCAAGTATAGGCTATGTAACTGGAACACCTTGAAAAAGGGATATGTAACTGTAAAATGGTTGGGATAAGTTCAGTCAGTCTCAGACACATCTGCTGGAGTAGTGTGTTCATGTGCGGGACTGGCTACAATCACACAGAAAGTTTTTAAATGAAATTGATTAGTAATACTTTTAATTACATGCCCTGCTTGTGCTTTGTCTTCTGTAGGCCTATTATGTGGCTTAGAGAAAAATAGAGGTGAAATTATATAAAATAAAAACACTCAACAGGCTGTATTTAGGTGGCCTAGTATTTGGCCTATGTATTGTTTAATACATTTATTGTATTAATAAATTATCACAATGTTTGTTCCTAAACAGAAAAGTAGTTTTGAGTCGGAAGGAAACTGGGACTGAACCCTTGGCAACCTTAAGCACCTAGTCATCTTGCAACAACAGGGGTTTTGTCACATACTGGCCTACTACATAAAAGTTAATCATTAAGAGTAATTAACATGTAAGCACTAGTTTACTACTGTAGTGCACGTACATCTCTGAGCTCTAACCACTGGCTCACCGCTGTAATGTGACGTTAGCATCCCAGTGCCTTGTCGCCATGTTTTATACAGTACAGTAGATCTGTTCCCTGTGTCTGGTAGATAAAACAAACGGATTAATTCTCATGCAAACACTGACTTACTCATTTCATTACTGTTCTGTAATATGACGTTAGCATCCACAGATCTATAGATCTGTTCCCGTGTGTCTGGTAGATTAAAGAAAAGGAAGCTGCTTTGGTGTCTGGTACAAACTTCCCCATAGATAAAGGTATGCTGTCCAACTTAAATCAGATATTGCACGTCAATACAAGCCTGCTGAGTGACACTAAAATGAACGTAATTCGCAAGCACACTTTAAAACTGGTAGACCTTCTTAGTGGGTGATGATAACAGTGAAAACTAAGTGATTAAAATGACTGTAAACACCTTTGCTAGAGTGTGCATTTGTACCTGGTGGTCTGATGTATTTGTTTTCATCTTATAGTTATTCTGGTGATGGCTGAGAGTTGGTACAGTAATGATGTGTTTTATTGCAAGTGTACATTTCTATGCCATCAGAGGGAAACCCCTGAGGAAATTTATCGAGGATCCCCCTTCACCCCCTACACACACACACACACACACACACACACACACACACACACACACACACACACACTTGTCAATAAAAGTTAAAGTGGTGTGGTGGTACTGATGACGACTTGGAAAGTCGCTGGAAGCAATTCTACAGCTGACTAAGCCATGACTGGCATGCCAACTGGTAACTGATCTGGTAAATGATAATGTCATATTTAGTATTCAGCATGTTGTGTCAATATGATATGATTGCTCCGGGAAACCCCTCTGAACCGCTATGAAATGCTATTTATATCGGAGTGGTATTTAGAGGCACGCTACTGCCCTCTAGGGGGTGATAGTGTTACTGCATGCCAGGGGCAGGAAGCAAACAGCAGCTGGTCTGATAAGTAATTAACGCAGATAAAAGAGGACTTCAGCACACGTCAGCGGGGACCAGAAACAGCCTGATATAAACCGTGAAAAAAAGACTTTAAAAGTTAACTGGTTAGGCTTGAGGTCAGAATGTTACCCAGTTAGGATGGTGGTTGGAATGTTAAGTGGTCAGGATAGTGCCTGGAATGTTAACTGGTTGGGATGGTGTTTGGAATGTTTACAAATATATAACCATGACAAACCTGTCCTAAAATTCCGCTCACCCACCTCCTGAATTTATCCAGACAAACAGCTTTTTCTTTTGCTTTACAGGAAGTGTATATTTCTATCATGTCAGCATCTGACAGTAAGTTTTTTGAAGTTTCTGTTAATAGTATCATGTGTGTTAGCATGTAAAGCCTTTACAATGTTGTGTGATGGTGTTATGTGATAATGTGGTATGTGTGTGTGTGTGTGTGCATGTACGTGTGCATGTGTTAAAAGAGGTGTGTGTGTGTGTGTGTGTGTTAAAAAGGGTGAGAGAGCTCACAGCATGTTGCTAACAGACTCCTCCCCTTTCCTGCAGTCCTGTGGTTACCATGGCACCCATGTGTATATGCGTGCACGGACGTTTGTTTATGTGTGTGAATGTAAATGTGTGCAACTCTTCACACCTCGCAGACAGCGTGTGTGTGTGTGTGTGTCTGTGTCTGTGTCTGTGTGTCTGTGTGCGCATATGTTTGTCCACAGAGGTCTATTCTCCTCACACAGCTTCAGTCTGACCCTGAGGGGCCTTGACCAGAGACTCTCCCAGCATGTGACCCTGCAGTGAGACTGCTACTGGTCACGCCCTGCTCAGCTCCCCGCTGGCCTGCATGCGGCGCGGGTCCGGCCCGGATGTGGCGCGAGAGTGTTTGTCTTCTGAGAGTCTGGCCGGGTGCCCGGGAGTAGCCATAAAAACTCCGCTCTATTTTTACTGACCCCGTTCCTGTTGTGCACACTAGCTGAAGGCCACACTACACGCTGGGCACACTGATGGTGGCCTAGTCCCAAACAGAGAAAGGGAGTTTTAATAGTAAGTACATAAATAGGTACAACATTTGATAATATGAGAACATTTTTATTAGTAAGTCAATAAATAAATTTAATATATAAAGCACATTTCAAAACAGCTCACGCTGACCAATGTGCTGTACAGAGGGTGGCCAAAAGAGGCTTGATTAATAAGTACGAAAATAGGCAAATTTAATATATAATCACATTTTTATTAGTAAGTAAGTCAAGAAGTAAATTCAAAAGAGCTTACACTGACCAAAGTACTGTACAGAGGGTGGCTACAAGAGCAATAAGCCATAAAATGCAAAACATAAACAATAAAAAGCAAATTATGGAATGGAGCAGTCAAAACAGTAGACGGGATACACACACACACACACACACGCAGACACATACATACACACACACACACACACACACACACACACACACACACACACACACACTCACACTTATGTAAATATGCACTACTCTCTGATCTCCTTTCTTTTACTTATACACACATCATCTTGTGTAGACTTTGCCAATGTGGCCTACACAGGAGAGTGTAAGTGACTGAGACTGTGTGATCCTTTCTGTCTCTCACACACACACACACACACACACACACACACACACGCACACACAAACACACAGGCTTGTGTAGTCTTCGCCAGGCCACATTGTACCAATTGCCTTCTCTCTGATCCTCTGGACTTACTCCTCTCTCTCATACACACACCATCTTGTGGAAACACCATCTTGTGGAAACAAACACCATCTTGTGCACCCACACTTAAGACTTTAGATGGACACTGGCCAGGTAGAACGACTGCATGAACTGCTGTCTCACTGGCTGAAGTAGATCCTCTCTCCTTCTCTAGTTTACAGGCCACCCCCAACTCTGCTGGATTACCTTCTTTGGACCAACTCTTCTCTTCCTCTAGGCCAATGTTTCTCAAAGTTTTTCAGACCAAGGATCTACTTCCCCCACTTAAAAAACCCAATTCAGGCTAAACAGGGCTGTGTTAAAGCATTAATTACTGCACCATCACAGCCCTGATTGAGAAATGGCATAAAGATGATATACATGTCATTTAAACACACTCTGCATATTGTAGATAGCTTAAGAAACATTAAAATTACATTTAAACACATCTGCTCGTAGACCATTTGAGATTTCTTGCGGCATGTTTTAAGACAAGCCACACAGACAGACAGACACAAACACACACACAGAGGCACACACACACACACACACACAATTGCCTTCTACCTCATGTGAAACTGTAGCGTTGCTGTTGTTGTCCAGTAGAGGGCACTGATAGTCCAGGCTGAGGAGGATAGATGCCAGTCAGTTCTGTCTGCCCTGGTGCCTCTAAAAGCAGTCAAAACTCTCTCCACCACACCATCAACTCCTGAGGCAGATCTTCCCTATACATTGAAAACGCAGTACTTACATATTTTGTCAAAATTGAGTTTGGACTGGATATTGACTTCATAACACCTCCTTAGTCTTGTAACTAAATGTCTTGCTTCTTCCTATTAGGAAAGAATATAACAGCATCACCACTATTATACCTACAACATGTTTGACTGGGCAGGATGACAACTTTGAAGGCGCTTTTTCTCAGTTTTAATGTTCTCATAGTTACTGTACTTTGCTTTTGTAGGGCAGAATAGTGAAGTGGTAAAAAAAATAAATGTATCCATTTCATTTCTATCCAAATGTATCCATTTCTGCCCATGGAACAACCTCAGACACCCGCGGGAGTCTCCTGTGTTTAAAAAAAGTGACTCCCAAATGCCCGCAAGTAATACAAAATTTCCTGCAGCTCAGGCAAATGTATTTAGCTAATTGGGACAAGTGACAGATGCAGCAAGTGACAGGGACACAGCTGGAGTGAAGGAGAGTGAGAGTGACAGTCCCATGTAGTATTTGTACAGACATAATCGGCGACCTCTGTCTCTCTCATTAGGCTATTAAGTTTTTTACAAACAATATTTTTTTCCTTTGCATGTTCCAGTGGGAGGAATGGAGGGATGGTGCGTTTTTGACCTCCCTGAAATGAGTTTCTTTAGGTTGAGATATCTGGGCCCGCCATGGATGGACGTCCACTGCATGACTTGCTTTTTCAGGACCTTAGCTACTGGCCCCTTACAGTTGGAACAGTGTGTGTGTGCGTGTGCGTTTGGTGTGTGTGTGTGTGTGTGTGTGTATGTGTGTGTGTGTGTGTGTGTGTGTGTGTGTGTGTGTGTGTGTGTGTGTGTGTGTGTGTGTAAAAGGGAGATAAAGAAAGTAAGGAAGTGAAGGGAGAGAGAGAATATGTGTAAAAAAAAATGAGGGTATGAGGGTGCCACTGGTCACTGACTTCTGCAGAAAGAGGAAGTGATCGGAGGTTGCCTGCAAGCTGTGACTCCTCGGCCAATGGACACACACACACACACACACACACACAAACACAGCTTTGGCAGAGCAGGTCTGGGCCCACAGAATGATAAGACTATGGCAACACAAGTGGACAATAGTATATAGCAGTATATAACAGGTGAAAAAGGGAGAGAGGAGTTGACAGACACAGCGGAGTCAGACACTACACACTAAATGCTATACACTATATGCGAGTCAGACCCTATACACTAAACACTAAATGCTATACACTATATGCTATACATTAAATGCTATACACTATATGCTATACGTGAGTCAGACACTATACACTATATGCTTACAGAGAACTAAAACTCTGAGGGAATGACACAGAGAGCAAAAGAGAGAGAGAGAGAGAGAGAGAGAGAGAGAGAGAGATAGAGAGATAGAGAGAGAGAGAAAGAGAGAAAGCAATCAGAGGGCAGGATGGAGAGGGCAGTGGAGAAAATAGAGAGAGGGTAGAGAGATGAAGGAGAAGGGACATGGGAGAGAGGAAGAGAAGCGGGTGGTGAAACAGAGAGAGAAAGAAAGAGTGTAAAGAGAGTAGGGAAGAGATGGGGGACAAAGAGAGACATAGAGAGAGAAAGAGATGGTATTTAGAGAGGGAGTAGGGGCATGGGAAGAGGAAGAGAAATAGGTGGTGAGAAAGAGGGTAGGGAGAGAGAGGTGGGGGTAGGGAGAGAGTAGGGAAATGGGAGAGGGGAAGAGAAAAAGAGGGAGACAGAAAGGGGAGAAGTGGGGAGGAGAGGGAGAAAGAAAGAGAAAGAAAGCATAGGGTGAGATGGGTAAAGAGGGAGTGAATGAGAATGAGAGAGGGAGAGAGAATGAGAGTGAGAGAGGGAGAGAGAATGAGAGTGAAAGAGGCAGAGAGCGCAAGGAGAGAGGGGGAGAGAGTGAGAGCGGAGTGAGAGAGATAAAGTGAGAGTGGAGAGGAGGACCCCTGTGTTTGGAGAGTGTGTGTTTATACTACTGTGCTACTCATAGTACTGTACACATGTGAAGAACATGGCTGCCCATTCCCACCACACTCAACCCCTCCTATCTGCCTCTCACGACTCCCCTGAGAATGTGTGTGTGTGTGTGTCTGTCTATGTGTGTATTTATGTGTGTACAACAATGCATGTGTGCGTGTGTGTGTGTGAGAAAGAGAGAGAAGAGAGAGAAAGGCAGAGAGAGAATTTGTCTGTGTGCACATGTGCATGTGTGTGTGTGTGTGTGTGTGTGTGTGTGTGTGTGTGTGTGTGTGTGTGTGTGTGTGTGTGTGTGTGTAAAGAAGGGTCTACAGAGGTACACTAA
>CM059275.1:19366853-19376853 GCA_030347295.1 Setipinna tenuifilis
GTGCCATTGGTATTTAGAGTCCTACAGTACAGAAGGTGCTATGGGAAATTGTTAACTTACAAAAACGTGGAAATGTGGGGGACCCTTTTTTGCACAGAGGCAGAGCATAACTGGCGTCCTCTGGGCATTTTTCTTTTTTACTCAAAGAATCCATTTCAGCCCACAGGCCTTGCCCCTCCCTGCGTCTCTCTCGCTCCCCTCTCCACATGCTCTTCTCTTCTCTTTCCTTCTCTTCCCTTCTCTTCTCTTCCTTACCCTTCCCTGTGCGCTCTGTCATGCCTCCTCTCCCAGTCCCTGCAAATAACAAAAAAGAAAAACCACACACACAAAAACATCTCAAGAAACCAATGAACTAATGCAATTACAAACGAAGAATGCCAAAGGGCCTGCTCACTCACAATGAAAAGAAAAGCAAGTTTAGGGAGAGAGAGAGAGAAAGAGAGAGAGAGAAAATTGTCAGGAGCAAAAGTGTAGCTTTTAGTGGAATCTTATGGGGAAGTAAACATGGAAAGAATGTAGTTTCCACATTCTCTCTGTCTCTCCGTCTCTCTCTCTCTTTTCTCTTTCCCTCCCTCTCTCTCTCTCTCTCTCTATCTCTCTCTCTCTCTCTCTGTGGTGTGTGTGTGTGCTGGAGGAGAGGCACTCAGTTCAACCCCAGTCAGTCAGTTAAGGAGGTTTCACAAGTGAAAACATGTCCTCTTGTCTCTTCAGGCGGCTAAAGTGGATGTCAAAATACAGGCCAGGAAGAGACAGACATGCCCTTGTGATGCTGACAGAGCCAGCCTGTTAGGTGTGAGGGGAGCAGCAGCAGGCCTGATGACATTCTGACTAGCTGTTAAGCTGTTACCCACGGACAGATGGGATGACGGCAGGCTTATTTGTCATCGTACACAGAGACACACGTTACTCTACTGCCCCCTACTGGTGAAGGCAGAGGGGCCTCTCAGGCAGTCGAGACAGACCCACGGGTGGACAGCGACATCTGCTGGTAGTTTAAGGGAATCACAGGCTGAAACAGACACTTAATTGCCACCATTTGAACGCCACTCTGTGCGCAAGTGCGTGTGTGTAAAAGAGATGGGGGTGGGGGGTGTGGGGTTGAAAATGTCAACTTTTATGATGTGTATATTAGGTTAATCTTAACTGTGTGCTGTTTTAAAATGGTTAATGAAATACACAGAGTGCTGGAAAAATTGCTTTGAATTGCCAAACATTTACCAATATTTTGCAAATACCACATATTCTGAAAACTGGAACACGGCTGGTTCATATGACTATAGAACTGAAGCAGCTCTGTCTGGAGCTGTTCTCATTCTTCTATGCCCAGTATTTTGGCCAGCAGTCACTGTCTGCTAAGGGTGTTTTCACTGCGGTGTGTTTGACTGTTTGGTTGAGAGGCTGAGAGTTATTCAAAACTGACCAGCCTGATTGTCTATGACTGTCGACTATATACAAGAGAACTGGACAAACCCTCTGTTCTCACAGACCAGACGAAGCCTAAATTGAAGGTTCGAGGCAGCATCAGCTCTGCCGAAACATACCAAAACGGTTTTTGAACCAGGCTCTGAATGCGTTTATTTTTGCTGTGAAAATGGACTTTTTTTAACATGGGAGTTTATGGGAAGTTGCTCGGTCATGACCCTTCGCTGAAGGCTGTGGCATGCACAGATCAAGGAAGGACTTGACCTTAAAAAAAAAAAAAACCCAAAGTTTTGTACTGGCGCCAAATTGCAGGATGGCTTTCACTTTCACTGCTACATCTACACTTTCCAGACACTTCTCAGTGTGGAAATAGCTGTCAGCACTAACACATCAACTATTAAATTTCACACGTGCCTTCTTGCGTTCTATGCCATACATTCCACTATCCACTAGCTTCACTGTGTAGGCTTCTTATGGAGAATGAAAGCATGGCTTTAGGCTGAAGACAGCATATAATTATCATTTAGACAGAATAATATACATTAGCATTAATTTCTATATTTAAATAATGGTGGCCTAGCATTCCAGTATCACAAGACATTCCAGCCTTATATGGCTGGAAAATGAACTTCTGAGTGGTATTCTCTGTTAAGATCCTTGTTGCCATTGACTTCATGGGTAGGTGAACTCTAAAATAAAATACACATGTGCAACAAATAATAAACATTACACTTTTTTTTACTGCCCATTAAATCAGTTAGGTACAGTGTAACAAAGTGTGTAACATTATGTACTTACACTGTACCAACGGGATCCAGTTACTGTTAGGTATGTTCAGTATAAGTACATAATATTACATGTTGTTACATGTAGACACACTAAAAAAGGAACCGCAAAATATAGTGTTACCTTAAATAAATACATTAATTAAAGTACAATCCCTAACCCTAATCCACCATTTCAGATGACAGGATTTTGACAAATGAAGATCAGTAGTAGTGTAGTGTCAGTAGTGTAACACATGCTAACATGTGGTAAGGCCCATCTTACATTTTTGCTGTCATCTCCTGGGAGGTCAGGGGTCAGCTGTGCTTAGCCTGCAGTGACGGGTTTGTCCAGTAGAGGGCGATGGTGTATAACGCCAGGCTGGGGAGCCAGGCCAGTACTCAAGACCTGCATGAAGAGCCACGTCTCACACCCCAAACCAGACACAGACAGCCCTGCCTCTGGCTCTTCACAGGAGGTGGGTGTGGTTCTCAGTCTCAGTAGCAGAGTGATGCATTTGTTTGTGTCTTATTTTGCAGTTGAGTTACAGAACGACAGAATCTCTTTTTTAGTGTAAAAGTGTAAAGTCAGCATTATGATGGAAACCAGATGCAGAGTTCTGAGGACAAAATCCACAGAATAGTTCTCACGTCATGCACAAAGTGACACCACAGTCCATGACACAATCCCTGTCTCTATCTCTCTTTGTCTCACTCTCTCACGCACAGACAGACACACACACACACACACACACACACACACACACACACACATTTTCTCTTTCTCTCTCTCTCTCACACACACAGACACACACACACACATACAAAGAGATAGAGAGAGGGAGGGAGAGAGAGCGTGAGCGAGAAAGTGGGAGACATGGAGACAGGGGGTTTGGCTCTGTGTTATGAGGTCAGACGCAGGAAGCTCAATCAGGATGACTCAGTTAGGGGAAGACTACGGTGGTCCTTGTGGGTCATTTCTCCCCCCTCCACATCCAATGACTTCATAATTATCAGCTGCCTTGTGGCACACACACACACACACACACACACACATACATACACACACAGGCACACACTCTTTCAGATACATTCTCACACACAAAGACACACAGACATACATACACCCCCCCCCCCACACACACACACACACATACACAGTATACATTACACACACAGTCGCACACTCTTTCAGATACATTTTCTCTCTCACACACACAGACACAGACACACACACACACACACACACACACACACACACCACCACCAGTGGCCCTATAATTATGAGCTGCCTTTTGGCCACAGGGCAGAAACACTCCCCCCGTCAGCCTGAATCATCTCCCTCAGCCTCACCACCACAGTATACATCACACACACTCACACACACATTCACACGCAAACACACACTCAGACACACATGCACACACACACACACACACACACACACTCACACAGACACACACACACACATTGACATGCACACACACGCAAACACACACACACACACACACACACACACACATGTGCATGAACACACACACACACACACACAAACATGCATATTCATGCACACCCATTCACACACACATGCACGCACACACACACTCACACAGACACACACATGCATGCAAAACCTCAGTCTTCCTGTCTCACACACATACACACATACATTTAAGCACATTTCCTCACAAACACACATACACACACACACAAACACACACACACACACACACACACACACACACACACACAGACACACACACACACACACAGGCAAATGAATGCTGTGCAATAAACTCCATGTGGTGAAATCCAAACAGCATTATTTTCTGTGGAAGACATCTGTAAATAAAAGCATTAAAACATCAAATACTTCACTGTGGACATCGCACACACACACAAAAAGACATACACAAAACTCACACAGTTTCATTCTTTCTCTTTCTCTCTCTCTCTCTCTCTTTCTTGCTTTCGCACATACATAGAGTAAGATTAAGAGGCATTAATTGAGGTGATTCAGAAAATGGATGGCACCATCTAGCATATAAACACACTTTGTCTCTTTCTCTTACACACACACACACACACACACACACCTCTAAATAATGCCTGATGTACTTTAAACATGTAAGCACACATGATTAGTTTGTTTTGCTGCTATCAAAGATAATATCACTGGAAAGGGAGTGAGAGAGAGAGAGAAAGAGAGAGAGAGGGAAAGAGAGAGAGGGGAGAGAGAGATGGGGAGAGAGAGAAAGAGAGAGAGGGAGAGACCTACATCCTCCTTCAGATTTCCCAGGAGGCCGTTCTGTTTGAGGTTGTGTGGTGAGAGCACCCAGCTCCACTAAAGCATGGCACACTAATGACTGAAAGCAGATGGGTCCTAAACACCTACACACACACACACACACACACACACACACACACACACACCACAAGTCCACACACACACACGCACACACTACAAGTACACACACACATGCACACACACATGCACACACACACACGTTTACATAAACACATGCTTCAAACACTTCATGCCACTCACCCCACAAAAGCTACAGAAAGACTCCCATAAACCAGTGAATGGAATACAGTACATTAAATCCCTTAGAATGCCAGTTAAGGAAATACAAAGAGTTGAAACGTTATACACCCCCTTTGATTATTTTATGTTTGCCTTGTTCCCATTCAGGTAACAGTGACTCAGGAGGTAGAGAAGTCGCCGGTTCAGTTCCAGTGTCCTGAGCAAGACATTGAAGCCCTGAATGCTGGTTGGTCAGCGCCTTGAATGGCAGCCTTCGGCACAGGTGTGCTAATGTGTTTGTGTGAATGAGTGAATGTGCAGCACTCCATGTAAAGTCCCATTGGGTTTATGGAAGTGCTATATTAAAGGTGGGGTAGGAGATCCTGAAAAAAAGGTTTGAGCAAGCTACATTTTGAAAGTACACAATTCAAAAGTCCAAACCCCTTTCTTCAAACTTCCCCCTGAAGTCAGGCCTCCAGATTCGTGCACAGGGGAGGGGGAGAGACACATGGCAGTTGAGTTTGATAGACATTCAATCATTTTGAACGGGTCGCTTTAAATAATTGGATGGTGTGTTTTCAGTCCCGTCTGTCTCCCAGGTGACTGACATGTTTTATTTTTGTGTTAGAGCATTTAATTATTTGGTTGCTGTTGGGCTGTAAAGGGGATTTTAAACAGTGTAGTAAAAAGTGCTCCAGGAAAACATCTCCTACCCTACCTTCAATGCGTTCCATGTACCATTACTACCTCTAGTGCCCTCTACTGGTGTGGATGTACACCACCAGTGTAGTGGAGTATATACACACTTAGAAAATAAATAAAACTAAGGGTGGTGCATAGAGGCAATGCTGGACACGAATGGTTATATTGGTACTAATGTGTGTGTGTGTGTGTGTGTGTGTGTGTGTGTGTGTGTGTGTGTGTGTGTGTGTGTGAGAGGAGTGCATGAGGGGTAGTGTATGAGGACACTGAGAGACAATAGATTCAGATTGAGATTGATGCAACTTCACACAGCTCTGGCATTTAACACACCATTAAGCCTACAAATATGGGGAATACGAATACAAACACACACACACACACACACACACACACACACACACACACACACACACACACACACACACACACACACACACACACAAACAGAAAGAGAGACAGAGATTTATAGAGAAAGAGAGGGATACAGAGAGAGAGAGAGAGGGAGAGAGAGAGAGAGAGAGGTACACACAAATATACAAACCACAAACATACACATACATCACGTGTGTGTGTGTGTGTCTGTGTGTGTCTGTGTGTGTCTGTGTGTATGTGTGTGCTTATACATGTGTCCTGTCTCCTTCTGTCCACTCAGCTATTTAACTATTGGCTTTGATGTATCTGGTTAATAATGGTTTCATTTCTCTCTCCCATTCATGCTCACCTGCCTCATAACTCACACACACACCTGTGTGTATGTGTGTGTGTGTGTGTGTGTGTGTGTGTGTGTGTGTGTGTGTGTGTGTGTGTGTGTGTGTGTGTGTAATGGTCTCATTTCTCTCTGAAACTCCACTCTTGACACACTTGTTTGCTAGAGTCGCTGCTGGTCAATAAATCATCTGTTTCTGCTCCTCTACTATTAACCACTGGAGCAAAGTCTTATAATGGCATACACACACACACACACACACACACACACACACACACACACACACACACACACACACACACACACACACACATAAACACACACACGCACACAGACACAGGCACAAACACACACTCGTAAATACCCACCAGATACACAGACACAGCCCCATCCTTCATGTAGTTTGCCAATCTGTGCTGTTTTATTTATGTGCCAATGTGATAAGGTTCATGTACAGATCCCTCGTTTTGTTCTTCATACCGGTGTGTGTGTGTGTGTGAGAGAGAGAGAGAGAGAGAGAGAGAGAGAGAGAGAGAGAGAGAGAGAGAGAAAGAGAGACAGAGACAGAGGGACACTGCAGATGTCATTCTTGTTTCCTATGTCTAACCCACCCCCATAGATAGCACACAGGAAATTAGTATAATGGGTTGTGTTCCCAGCAGAACCCTAAATGAAAGTGACTCACAACTAATAAAGAAAAAAATAATCAATGAATCAATTGATTCATTAACCACAACAAAGACACAGAAAAACAGAATACCTACAAGTGTCCGAATGATGAAACAGTAGATCATACACATAGAAACAATGTTTCACAGCAAACAGACAACCTATTCTCACAAGGACAGTGGCCAGACAAAACATTGTCCCCACAGCAACCACACAAAACATTCTAACCATCAAAATAACCAGACAAAGCATTCTTGTAACCAAACATAAACATTCTCACACATAAACAAAGCATTCCCACAACCATAAGAATCCTATAAAATACTCTCACAATATCAGTAACCATAAAAGAATATTCTAACATCTATACCAACCTGAGAAAACATTTTTACAACCACAGCAATCACACAAAATATTCTTATAACCACGGCAACCAGACAAAACATTCATACAAACAGGCAAAACATTCTCACGATAAAGCAATCAGACAAACCATTCTTAAAACCACAGCAATTATACAAAACATTCCTGCAGCCACAGACACCAGAGTGTCACTACTACATAACACACTGACAACTACAGCTTACATACAAGCCATTCACACAGCCAGACACACACACACACACACACACACACACACACACACACACAGCCACACACACAAACACACACATACACACACACACACACACACACACACACACAGCCACACACACACACACACACACACACAGCCAGACACAACATTCATACAATCACATAAACCAGACGCAGCATTCAGATTCAACATGGTGCACACATACTGTATGCACAGGCATCACATTAAAACAAACAGTCTTATCTAGCTCCCCCACCCCCCCACCCCCTCTCTCTCTCACACACACACACACACACACACACACACACACACACACACACACACACACACACACACATATACATGGGCACACCCGTGCTTGTGTCTGTGTTGTAGCCTTTTCTTGTGACACTATGGCAAATATGGAAACGGAGGTCGTAGAAATGTCCATCTAAGGGGAAGCTATGAACACACACACACACACACACACACACACACACACACACACACACACACACACACACACACACACACACACACACACCGGTCCCTGGGTAAGCAGGGGAGTGAGGAGAGGTGTCCCTGAGAGTGGAGTCTTGCTCTCATGGTTTTAAATGTCATCTCTTATCTACACACACACACACACAGATGTGCACACATACACACAGAGTTAGACACACACACGCACACACTTTCTTTTAGACTCTCTTTCTCACAGGGAGATTGGCTTAAGGAGAGCCATTTGCAGACAGCTGGTTAATTTAAGCCAAAGTGGAGTGATTTTGTGTGTGTGTGTGTGTGTGTGTGTGTGTGTGTGTGTGTGTGTGTGTTAGAATATCTAATAAGTCGTGACATTTCAGCTCTTTATCTGCAGAGAAAGAAGCCATCTCCTTTTCCTCCATTCTTCTCTTCTCTCTCTTTTTTGTATTCCTGTATCCCTTCTTTCCTGTCTCTCTCTCTCCACCTTTTTCACCCCCTCTCTTTCTTCTTATTCTCTCTTCATCCCTCCATTCCTATCTGTTCATTGGTCTGATGTGGTAGGGGAATGTGTGTGTGTGTGTGTGTGTGTGTGTGTGTGTGTGTGTGTGTGTGTGTGTGGTCACACAGCTGTGGCGTGCGTGCGTGCGTGCGTGCGTGCGTGCGTGCGTGCGTGCGTGCGTGCGTGCGTGTGTGTGCGTGTGTGTGTGGTGACATGGCTCTGGTGTCTGGGGCTCATTAAACCTCCTTTAGGGAACAGGTCTTTAAGAGGAACAGTCAGAGAGCGAACCACACGCTCACATGACACATCCTTAACCACACACACTCACACACACAGACATACACACCCTTACACACTCCTCTACCCACACAGACACAGACATACAGGGACACACACACACACACACACACCCACACCCTTAACCACACACTCCTCTACCCACACAGACACAGACATTCAGACACACACACACACACCTACCAAAAAACACACTCACCCCCTACCCACCCAGACACACCTAACCACACACACATCTCCCCTCACACTTCTCTTTTAAGCACAGAGTAAACACATTCATCTCCAACACACCCACACACACACACACACACTTTGCTCTGCAGAATGGTTTGTTTCTCCCAGTCTGGGCTTATAGTGGCTCTCACCCATCTCCCTCTGTCACCTGCTAGACTTCCAGTCTCACTACATTAAACTCCACATGACCCACACACACCCACGCACACACACACACACACACTCACACACACATGCATGCACACACATTCACACACACCCACACACACACACACATTCACACACTCACACACACACACACACACACTCGCACACTCACACAAACACACACACATTCACACACTCACACACGCGCACACACACACATACACACACTCACAACCCCCCCCCCCCCCCCCCCCCACACACACACACACACACACAGTGTTTGCACACAGCTAATTAAGTTTAGACTCTTTAGTCTCACTGCATTAAGTTGCATTTAACAGAAAGGACTCTGAAGACACTTTAAAGATACATTATTCCATCTGACTAAGCTAACCCCCCCCCCCCCCCCTCCCACACACACACACACACAATTTCAAAGGCACATATACACACAGACATTCACACATACACACAAAAACCCACATTGTCTCTAAAGGGTTTAAAACACACACACTTTCCTCCTCCAAAAGAACACACACACACATCAAGGTGAATGCCTCATCTCTATGATGCCAAATCTGATGATCTCATGTGTGTGTGTGTGTGTGTGTGTGTGTGTGTGTGTGTGTGTGTGTGTGTATGTGTGTGTGTGGTAGTCTGACCAATGACTTTCTTTTCACAGCAGCGTGTGTATATGTATGTGTGTATGATACAGAGAGTGTGTGGCTGTTAAGTGTTTCATGACTGTGTGTGTGTGTGAGGGGTGGGGGTGGACGGAGAGAGAGAGAAAGATCACATTGCATCAGGTAGGGTAGGTTGACCAATGACAGACCACTTCTCGCAAGTCATGTGACCTAGGGTCAGGGTCATGTGACCTCTGGATAACAGAAAGTGTGTGTAGTGGCGTTTCCAGTTTCCCCAAAGTGTTCCTTCACATGTGCAAGTGTGTGTGTGTGTGTGTGTGTGTGTGTGTGTG
>CM059275.1:19381853-19386853 GCA_030347295.1 Setipinna tenuifilis
GAGGTGCACTTAGCGTAATGTAAATAGCGACCGGCTATTTATAGACACACTCTTCGCTGTGACATTGGAATGGGGGGGGGGGGGGGGGGGGTAGAGTGGGGGGGGTAGAGTAGGGCGGGGTAGGGCGGGGCGGAGCCAGGCGACGTCAGAAATGGCGTCACGTTTTATGGACACGCGCCACCGCAGCACTCGGGGAGCGATCGCTGGACCGAGCTGCAGTCTTGCGGGCGGCCATCTTCGTCATCATCATCATCATCATCATCATCGTCGCAACCCACGACATCACCGCAGCCCCAATGACCGCCGCATCCATCCTCGCAGCCCGCCACCGTCACATGCCTGCCTGCGCTGCCGCAACAAAGACATGCGACAAAGAGCTGCGCCCTCGGCCGAGAGTGACTTTAGAGACGCAGCTCAGCAGGACCAGAGCCAAAGGGGCCGTGCTCTTAAAAGCCAAAGCGTTTTACCACACGCACATGCACACACACACACACACACACACATACCACTCTTAGTCATTCTCCTACTCACACACAGACACACACACACACACACACACACACACACACTCACGTACACACACAAACCACTCTTAATAATTCTCCTACACACACACACACACACACACACCACTCTTAATAATTCTCCTACACACACACACACACTCACGTATACACACACACACACCACTCTTAGCCATATTCCTACACACACACACATACACACACACTAAGGCATTCAACTAAGGGCTCGACAAACTCAAGCCTTAGATGATGACTCACCGTTCAACACAATGATCCAACACATACATGACATGCCAAACACACACACAACACACCAAACTCACCACACACCACACACTCAGGGGTCAATACATTAGTTTAACAGATACACACACACATACACACACTATAGATGTACACCACATCAATTTTCAGCACATTGGGACCAAACATCCAACACACGTTCACCTAATACACACACACGCACACACACACACACACACAACACACACACACACCAAACATGTTCATCAAACACATGGTCATCACAGTGCTTCATATGTTAAATAAGACTATTTATTTACTGCAGTTACAATATAAGACTATTTATTTACTTTAATTACGATACATTTCTTAAATTACAACATCATTTATAAATAAATAGATGTAAGCAGCTGTTTCTCATAAACATGAAAGATTTGTTGTCTCTACCAGCACATGTAAATGTGTTCTGCATTTCTATGTTTCGACAAATATAAATACACACATCACAGAAAAATAAGATTATTGCCACAAACACCGAATCAGCACAAAAGCCTGCTCCAGCCTGGAACCAGGGACAGGAACTTCTGGTGACGTTTACGAGGACTAGAACTACAGGAGTTATTATACTGACGGACAGTACCACCCTCCAATGATAATATAGGATACAGGAGCTGATTCGCCAAAGGATACGTGCTCACTCTCCACCACCAATGGGTAGGCCAATCCCACAGTGCCGTGGGCGGGACAAAACCCACAATGCCCTGGGGCTCTTTGTCTGTCTTGGAGGTGAGTGGAGTTAAGGCCATTGACATGAGCACAAAGTGATGAAGCAGAAAACAGCTCCTCACACATTCACACACACACACACCAACACACACTCTCTCTCTTTTACACACACATACACACGCGCACACACACACAATATTTAGAGGAGGGCAAACTACAGCAGCTTACTGTTAAATGTTACACATTATTGCACATTCACACACACACACATACACACACACACACACACGTACACAAGAAGTACAGAGAGTGCATCGTTACACACACAGATCGGCATGGAGAGAACAGACAGCAAATCTCTTGTCAAGTTCCACCACGCACACACACACACACACACCTGCACTCAAACACACACACACAGAAAGCATAGACTGATGGCACCCAAATCCCTGCAGGATGCACCCTACAGCTTGTCTTTTAACTACCCTATGCTCCAGAACCGAATATAGTACCAACATAACCTACCAGTAACTAGCTAGCTCCCCCTTTGAGCCCAGAGTCTATAGCAGTGTTTTTTACACCGAGGACCCCCCCTAAAAAAAATCCCAAGGACCACTCCTTCTCATCTGAGGCTAACAGGGCTATGTAAATGCATGACTTGCTGCAGCATCACAGCCCTAACTAGGGAATGGCATGAAGATGATGTATATATATATATGTTGTTTAAACACACTGTGCATAGCATAGGTAGCTTAAGAAACATGAAAAAAATAATATTTTTCAACACAACTTCTCACGGACCACTTGGGATTTTTTGTGGACCACCAGTGGTCCCTGCACCACACTTTGAGAAACAATGACCTTTAGGATCTAATGGACCCAATGCTGTCACTGCCTGCCTCACTGTGGCACAAGATCTTTGACACAAGATCAGTCACTCTCTTGGCCTGGGCCTGCCCATACTGCCGGTGACGCCACATCAAGTTTCATGTTCAAGTCAGTCTGGCCAACCTGCCTATTCTCAGTTCTTCCACATCCCAAAAAATATCCAGATCCCATGAAAAAATGAACGCTACCCATGTGTCATCGGAATTAGTCGTCTGATTGGTTGTAGCTACTGTATGTCTGAAAGTATACAGAGGCATTTGATAGACACCCATTGATCCCGCCTCTGAGGACTTTCCATCTATGGGAGGTTTGGCAGACTAAGCTCCGAGCTTGGTGTGACAGCCAGGCTATTACACTCTAGGAATATATGCACAAAACTGTATATCGTTATTGCTCTACCTTAACAGCTACAAATCAAAAACAAAATGGCTGACTACATTTCCCAGCAGCCACTGCTGCTCACTTGACCTTCCTGAACTGCGGGTCATTTATGGGTGTAGTGCATACCTAACCAAGCACAGCTGATTGACAGGTAAGTTCAACCCAGACCTCCAATCAAATGAATCAATCTGACTTGGAGAATCCCCTCTCGAGTTAATGATTCCCCCACCACACATGTACATAAACACACACTCTCACATACACAGACACAGACACACACACACACACACACACACACACATACACTGACATATTGCAGTAGCTGAGCCAGTGGAGAAGTCAATCCAAAGATGACGAGGATCCAGACTTGTGACGACAGGTCAGACTGACGGCAGTCCTCTTCATGGGTCCGGGACACGTGTGTCCAGATTTGGCCAGTGTGCCTGTGTGTGAGGTGTGTGTGTGTGTGTGTGTGTGTGTGTGTGTGTGTGTGTGGTCACTCATACTCTATGTGGTAGGTAGAACAGAAAGCTGGAGATGGAGTTGTCCTCACTCTTTGCACTGGATTCATTAACTTCAGTGTGTGTGAGAGTGTGTGTGTGTGTGTGTGTGTGTGTGTGTATGTGTGTTACTCATGCTTCCCCTAGCTGTGTGGAGAGTCAGGGCTAAAGTCATTGTCCTCCTCGGTCATCATGTAAGCTTGTGTGTGTGTGTCTGTGTTCATATGTGTGTGTGTGTGTGTGTGTGCATATATGTGTCTGTGTGTTACTCGTGCTCTCCCTGGCTGTGTGGAGAGTCAGGGCTGGACTTGTCCTCTTCGGTCATCGTGTAATCTTGTGTGTGTGTGTGTGTGTGTGTGTGTGTCTGTGTGTGCATATGTGTGTGTGTGTTACTCGTGCTCTCCCTGGCTGTGTGGAGAGTCAGGGCTGGACTCCTCATCCTCCTCCTCGGCCAGAGAGTCCTTGCGGGTGTGTGTGTGTGTGTGTGTGTGTATTTGTGTGTGTGTGTGTGTGTGTGTTACTCGTGCTGCCCCTGGCTGTGTGGCGAGTCGGGGCTGGACTCCTCGTCGTCCTCTTCAGCCAGAGTGTCTTTGCGGACGAAGGTGGCGGCCAGCGTGACACTAAGGCGGGGCTTAACCGGCGCCAGCTCCGATAGGCCGATGGTGTTCCGATTGACAAGCGTGGTCTTGTCCATGATCTCGCCGCTGTGCTTGGCCACCACCGCGTCCAGCACGTCGTACTTCGCCGACAGCACGCCGCTCTCGAACAGGTACTTGGCCAGGTGCGAGAAGGCAAAGTTGCCCAGCAGGGAGGCCAGCATGGACACCGTCTTGAAGGGGAACTTCTGCACCACCGCCCCCCCACTCATGTGCCAGCCAGGGTAATAGATGAAGGGGGGCAGGTGCAGGTAGGGCTCGCCCCCCCCCACGCGGAGCAGCAGGCCGCACACGTACCCCGCCACCGAGCCGTAGGTGTTGGTGCCCCGCACGAAGAGCACGCTGAGCAGCTGCGGGAAGATGATGACGTAGACGAGGTCCGAGCTCAGGTACCAGAGGCCGTACACGGTGCCGGTCAGCAGGGCCATCGCTGTCGCTAGGGCGCCGAACACGAAGATGGTCACGCGCATCACCCACACGATCTCGCGGTCAGAGGCCTGCCCGAGCAAACACAGGCAAACACACACACACACACACATAGGAAATATGGAGTAGTTAGACATCCCATTAGTGCCGGTGTTTATGTTCATGTCAGCCATTTATATCAGTGTTGGTGCAAGTTATTATTTTAATGTAAGTCTTTTCTATTAGTGTTGGTTTTAGTTCTGATATTATGTAATGGTAGAGAGGGGCATCTGTGCATTGCTGACCTCCCTGAAGTGAGTTTCTGCAGATTGGGATGTGTGGTTGTCATTGTTGGTGTCGATGTTGGTAGTAGTGGTAAGTGTCAGTGTTGTGTTGGTGGTCAATATATAGCAGGGACACTTCAGACACACACTCCCCCTACACACAGTAAGTGTAAGCTGGTGTGTTAGTGGTCAATCATAATGGTCAGTGTTTGGCGGTCTGTATGTATCTGTGATAGATGGTGCCAGTGTGAGCATAGTTCAAATTACAAGGGGTACTGGGGGCTACAGTGCCCCTCAATCAACACCTACAGTGGTACGCCCCAAAGACACACAAAAAAGCAGGGTTGGGGGGTACCAACATAATAATGTTAATGTAAGTAATGTTAAACATAA
>CM059275.1:19394353-19411853 GCA_030347295.1 Setipinna tenuifilis
TGTATGTGTGTGTGTTTATGGAATCAAAAACGCTCTACACACACACTTACCAACCACCAGACTAAGAGCGTATCCAAAAGGAGCTTGCGCCCAGGCTAACCCGTAGTCAGGGAGATAGACATACTCAGCCGTACCGTTGATGTAACCTCCTCCGACCCAAGTCGCTGGAAAGGACAGGACAGAAGCACTCAGTTATCTAGCCAATTCTTGCCAAGGTGAAATTCGATCTTTTCCATCAGCGTAACACTTTTTTTTCAATTACATTAATGGTTCATCTCACTATATTTAATAAACCCGAAGCACCACAAGAAAAGAAAATTAATACAAAACACAAATGTAGAACATAAAGAAATAGTCCCTTAATTTGCACCTCACTGAATAATTAATATAAACAATAGAGTCGATTTCATCATGAATAAACAAGATACAAATACAACCACAAAAAGAAAGGTAACAAAGCGTTTGCATAAAGGTTTTAATTTTAAATCTCCCTTGACATTTGGCAATATTTAGGTTTTGTATTAAACCAACAAATCTGTGCTACTTTCTTATCAGTTTTGTTCTATATCATCAACAGACATTGCATTACATTTTTGTTATTGATGAGATATGTAAACGAAATGCTATCAAACATACATTTCTTATGGAGCTGATGTTTTTTTTCCATTTTTCTTAAGAAAACATGACATTATGTTTGTATGTAATTTTTTTGAGCCCTTTACATTAATTTTTACGCGGCTTTGGGCGACTAAAGGGAGGTCTTGGCTTTGGTTTGGTTTGGCTTACCTGTCATGGTGAATCCACCAACGAATAATCCGATGTCTCTCCCCCCGACCATGATAGTCTCGCTCCGGTCGGCACCCTCCACCACTCCCGAGTTCTTGTTCTTCCATGCCGCCCATATTCCCACGAAGAGGATGAGCAAATAGAAGATGACTATCGCCAAGAGTCCCTCTATGTGGATGGCCATCCTCCCCTTCCGCTCACCGCTGGAATCCTGGCTTTAGTGGGGAAGTGAATGGCATCGAGACCCACGCGACTATGTGGAAATCGCCTCAGAGTGTCCTAAACGCGAGGCACGGAGGACGTGGCTGTCTGAGAAAAGAGAGGAGGAGGGTGGTCCCGTTTGATTCTCCCGTTAGTAAAGTTCTGTAAATTTGTCAGCATGTGTTTGTTATTCCTTTTCTAATTGCGATGACACCCTCGCAGACACAGAGAGGCAAAGTTACTGCCAGAAAACCAACAAATCCTGTGCGTAAAGCAATGGACTACTCAACCACATAGAAATAAAATATCATCTCTTTGGGTTATTAAATTGTTTTATTTGAGGATGAACAGAGTTAATCTACCCTTGAGAGTCAAATCTAAACTTACACTGGCGGGTACAGCGCAAGGTCTGGCGGAGTGAAGCTTTGGCAAAATGACATCTGGGCGCAACAGTCTGGCTTTGGAGAAGGGACGCGTTCTTTAAGAGGAAACGTGCCCAGGTAGCTTATAAGCACGAAAGGTTCGTCAGCAATGTCCGCGAGGGCGCACGTCAGAGCCGCTGAATGGGACGCAGATTTATGAATAAAGATGTCACGCTGTTTTAAATGAGCGCACGTCACTGGACGTTGGCCAACGTGGAGAGGAAAGTGGCCCGCTGAAAATAGCCTCGCGCATAAAATCACTATGTGACCATAAATCGTGCCCTGCAGTCATTTATAGAACACTGCTCATTCATGTTTAGGTTGAACACGAGAAGAACATTTTGTCGGCGTATGTCTCGGTCAGCGTGAGGATAAATCACTGGAGGCCCAGCCTCGCCTCTCCTCTCTTGGCTCGCGCGACGTGGTGGCTGTCCGTGGTGCTGAAGTTATGACCCATCCTCGTGGCCGGGCACGTGGCCCCAGAAGGCGAGGACGCTTCATAAAAGCGAATAAATATAACTACCCCCAAATACATCTGGGTGACCTCTACGGGACCGTTTCTTACCACCTGATGAAAGTCTCCAAACATAATTGTCATGTCTGAAATAAACAGATTTAACAGCTCGAGCTCTGTCCGGTACAGCCGCGCTGGACCAATTTGGCTTTGACAGATCTTGACAGCCCGCCAGGAGCGCCCAATTAGGACGCCTGAGGATGGGGGGGGCTTTCTCGGCCCCAACACAAATGCTTGGCTGAAGTTTCCTGCGAAATCTCCACGCCCTTCACACAGATGGAAAATGCTGTGACAAGAAACAAACAAAGAAGAAAAAAAAAACTTTGGGGAATCTTCATTCATGCTGACTGTCGGCCGATGCTCACCAAATTAAGTGGTCACCATCTGCGTCTTATTGTCTGTTTTTTTTCTCTCTATCAAGTGCAGACCACAGCACAGCATGGTAATGGGAAATTGGCACTGGAGTGGTCAACAGGACAGTTATGGCGCTCCATCCATTTCCAAGGTAAATAAATTACCAATGTAAAAACTGGCGCTGTTAATTACTCGGTTAATCAGGGCTCCTCGCATCTGTGTCTTCTCCTGTGTACACACACACAAACACACACACACACACACACACACACACACATACACACACGCTGAGGTCAAGCAAGGGCGAGTTGTCTGTTATGGTTGTGTAACACTGGACCCTGGAGTAACCCTGTGTACCCGTTGGCTAGTGTAACTGGTTGAGTGCATGCTGGTGAGAAATAAAAATACATTTTAAATCATCTTTGACACAACATTTCACTGATGACTTTCTAAGGTGTCTACAATGGCAAGAAAAAAACTATGTGAAATATCTTGTTTTTCTACATTCATTTGCCATGTGACATAATCTTCCTCTAAGCCTCAGAAGTAGAGAAAGACAATGAAGCACAAAAGAAATGTTCATGTCTTTATTATAACACCATTAATGTCTGAAACATATACAATGCTGTGTGCAAAAGGAAAATAATTTTTAAGATCAATCACTTTTGGCTCTTGATAACTGTGAATCAGACCTTTACAATGTTCAGAACATACTGTATATTAAGCCATTCTTTTGTCAGTTCAGTCATATTTTCCTGTATATTTTCCGTATTTTTGCTTGCAGTGATGGTAGAATATTAAGCACCCAGAGACATCAAAGCAACCACAAATCATGATGCTCCCTCCACTGCAGTTCAGAAAAGAGAGTGCAGTAATGTTGCTGAAGGGGTTTGCCAAAAACAAAGCTTGCCAAAGAGCACCTTGACACGCCACAGTTGTACTTGGACAATGTTTTGTGGATCAGTGAAACAAAAGCGAATTGTGTATAAGTCACAGCACTGTATGGCATCCAAAAAGCACCATTAATGCACCCTCTCTGTTCTGAATGTAATGTTTATTGCATTATGTGATTTTAACACTCAACATTGTGGTAGTGGGTTTGATTGTATCTAATCAGTGAAACAACACTAGGGGTCTATGATAAATGAAACACATGATCTGAGTAAGGCAGTGCTATCTCAGACCCCGAGGAGCCACTTTGGGGTCCTGAATGAATCACAGGATTCAGAGCAGGCTTCACTCAGCAGTCTCTTCTTGTAATATTCCTAAAGTGCAGGACCATCAAAGAATTTGTACTATAGGAAAATAACAAAGAGCCACACTTAACATATATACCTTCGGATAATGTACAAAGGTATATATGCACTGTGGCTCTTTATTATATTCCTAGTTCCTATGTATATATACTTTCATTTTGTTACTTTTTTTCCTGACTCTCTGAATGGCCAAAAACACCTGCTGGACATCAGGTCTACTCCAGCCCGCTAGTACCACCATGCAGGGACTTGCACCATAATGCCCCCCAAAAAGCCCAATAAAGGTATAATAAACATACAGTCTAAACTCAATTTTGACAAGATATGCAGTTACTATGTAGTAAATATGTAGTAAGTAAACATACACTATACCCACCCCCATGTATGGCTGTCACTTTCACATCAACCCCAAAGACTTTCCAACTTACCAACACGAGACATGCCAGCCCACATACTGTAGCAGAGACACTTTACAATCTGATATCATATGAGGTCAATTCCCTTGGTGTCGTTTTGGTATTGCACTGGACATTAGTGTACTGAACAGGGATCACATTCGCAACAGCCACCAGCCAAACACTGATAAAATCTGAAATTGGCTGGTATATACCAGATACAAAAATAATACATTTTTCTGTTGATTGGCTGGTAAATTTTTTTTACGATTTATTTCCCAATGGCTGGTAAAGGCTCCCATTTTGCCAAGTGAAATCCCAGCCTTGGTATTAAGCTGAGCTTGCTGCAGAGACAGGGAGAGAGACGGTGCTTACTGCTCTGGAGACCACTGTGTGTGTGTGTGTGTGTGTGTGTGTGTGTGCGTGTGTTACTCTGGAGGCCACTCTCTCTCTGAGAGGAGCGGAGCGGTGCGTCTCCGCTGGTGTGTCACTTCTCTCCGCCACGCCTGAGTGCCCCTCCGTGTCATCGTGCCGCCCCGGGGCCAGATCACGAGACTCGAGATGGCGAGGACTCGGCACGCTCACGTGGGTGACACTGGCACCGGCGCGCTGGGAGGATTCGACGGGTCTCTCCTTCTGAGAGACAAGTGGCCACAGAGAGAGAGAGAGAGAGAGCGCTCCTCTGGGTCAGAGCTGCCTTTTTCTCCTCCTGCAAACAAACAAACACCACTGCTTCATAAACAAACAAGGTGGGGCCATTATAGGAAACCTCCTTCACACGTCTCCTGTGGTTCTGGTTTTAATATGGAGAGCTGGAGGCGATTGTAGACTTCGTTGGGGCCCCAAGCAAAAACCCACCACTTTTACTAAAAATTGTGTTGCCTGTAGTTTAAAGCAACACTATAGCACATTTCCTCTCTGGTCGCCCAACAGGTTGAAAGTGGAATGGTCTTTCTTATGTCTCATTTGAACTACAGATCAGCAACCAACTTCTGCAAATTGCATAGTGTGTGGAGGACTACAAAGTGAATTCAGAAGTGCCGTTGACCCTGTTACGAGTTGATTAACTGTTGAAACGATTTTGGAAACACTACTTAGTCTTGCTTTTTTTAACTATTTAGTGTTGTTTTTAAGATTTTTTTTTTTTAAGTGTTGCTTTAAAGGTTTTTTTTTTTAAATCTACTTAGTGTTGCTTTAAAGGGTTTCAGCCCTCCAAGACTCTTCTAGTAGCCAGGGGGGGCCACTAGCAGTTGCCTGTGTTGCCTGTTGGCCATCTTCACCTCTACGGAGAGCTCTGCTCTACGCAAAGCCATGTGACGCTCGGCCTGTCCGATAAGACTCAATTCTTAATCACAGACCTTCATCAGACCACTTGATGCCGTAACTCCATTAGGGGCAGATGGCCGCAGACCTGTACACACACACACACACACACACACACACACACACAAACACACTGATGGACTCATCTGACTCTCCCCCTGAGCCACTGGTTCCTCTGCTGGAAACACACACAAACACACACACACACACACACACACACATACACACACACACACACACGCACACTCACACACACACACACACACACACACGCACACAAACACACACACACACACACACACACACACACACACACTTGGCAGAGCTCTCGTCCTCCACTCCAATACACACACAGCCTTGGCAGAGGACTGGTGCCTGGCGAGCGTTTGACTCCATTTGAGCCTGTTGAACATCTACACATCTCAAACGGTGCTGCAATACTGCCCAACAAAACCAAAAGGCAGCAACTGCATAATTTGTCAAAGTGAGTTTAGACTGGAAATTCACTTTATAACCCCTCCGTTGTATTGAGACTAAATATCTTGCTTCTTCCTATTAAGTATGCACATAAAAACCACATAAAATCACCACTATAATATATACACACTTCACTGGGCAGTGTGACAACTTAAAAGGCATTTTTATCAGTTTCTATGTTCACATCATTACTACACTTTGCCCTTGTAGGGCAGAATAGTGGGGTGTGTTAGTGATGGACAGGAGGGAGGCTATGGGACACTGATGGATAAGTTTGGGAGATGGTGCAGGACAAACCATCTACAGCTGAACACCACAGACAAAAGACATTGTCGGGGATGTCTAGGGGTTTAACATGATTCTTAGTGCCCAGCTGTGATGGGGGAGGGGGGGGGGTGTCTTTGAGGACACCATTACTATCATTATTGTATTACTGTCTTTGTCTATTGCTGTATTGTATTATTGTCTGGAACAGTTTGTTTGCTGCCATTTTGAGCAGGAGTCTCTGGCAGAAGAAATGCTTAGCCCCAATGGGACCTTCCTGGCTAAATAACGGCTAAATGAAGGTTAACTGAAGGTTACCTAAAAAACAAACATTATTATATTAATGGGGTGGGGGGATGGTTGTTGCATACAGCCCAATATTACTAGCTGCCTCTCTAACCATCTAGTGCCCCTCTATTACCTGGAGGTGGTCAAAATATACAACTACCTGCAACTACACCTGGACAATAAACTGGACTAGTCAGCAACCACTGATACACTGAACAGGAAGGGGGGGGTCTTTCAGCAAAGAGCCAAACAGTCATCAGCAGAAGACCTCTCTTGATGTTTAACCAGTCTACATCCATCATGGCAAAAGTCAAAAGACCATAACTTCAATTTTGTGCGAAAGTGAGTTATAGAGTAATTTCTGAATACACATCAGATCTATCATGTGGGCAAATGTCTTAAGTGGATTTTGTTGTTTGTTTTGTGGCTGTATTGCCAAGGTGAGGAGGGGAGAGTTGGGCCCCGCTCCAATTTAAACTGTGTATTAGCTACTCCATGTAGGCCTATTCCTTTTCTTCTGTATAAATAAAGTAGCTATCAGTCCATCTACACCTATGTTTGCCCTGCGACATGTTGCCCTGCGACAGAATTGTGTTGGCTCGGATCAACAGAGATGCCTCATGGTAACATTTATTTCACGGTTCCTTTTTTAGTGTATCTACATGTAATATTGTGTACTTACAGTGTACATACCATACAACACTAACCCTACCCCTGTGGTACAGTGTAAGTACATATTGATACATACTGTTTCACACTTTGTTACACGGTATCAGTTTGATGTAACAGGGACAGCAAAATAAAGTGTTGCCTAACATTCTATGCACCCTGGGCAGGTACACTGGGGGTCACACACACTGATGGTACACCAGAGACTATATACATCATTGGGGCACACACACACACTCACTCACACTCACACGCACACACACACACACACACACACACACACACGTAAGTCCTGATCTGTGTGTGAGCAGAAGCTGAATTTACCCCCTGAATTTACTCATACCCTCATCTACTACATGGAAATAATTCTACTGAAACTAAAAAGTAAAACAGCCATTGTTTAATTAATAATGATCATTCGGAGCAGTCACTGGTCTGACAGGAATGCAAGAAAACACTAAAATACATTTCAGATACAGAGAGGTACCAGTGTGCAGATGTACAGCAGCGTTATATTGTGTGCAAGGGTACAACAGCATCCGGGTGTGTGTGTGTTAACATACAGTACAACAGCGTCAGTATGTGTTGTGTATGTGGAAAGGAGTCCTCATTATGGAAAAAGCTACTCACAATACATGAAGACAAAGTAAGAATAAATACAATGTACAAAATAAATACAAAAAGTCTCGTAGCTATGATAACTATCTCCATGTGTATAGGACAAAATGGTCCATGTATACGTGCTGACAGTAAATGGGCTGCTAAGCTAGAGTGTGAGACAGTGGCGCCACCGGCAGGCTGTATGGAGTACTGCAGCAGTTCTGCCACTACAAGCACTAGTAAGATGGCCTGAGAGTCTCAGGCTGAGACACGGCCATGCTGCAATGGGAATGCTAGCTCACTACTGACAAACTAACTGGGAATGGGTCAAAGCTGGGGGCCATGACTTGGCTAAAAACAACTAGCCTGTGTGTATGTGTGTGTGTCTGTGTGTGTTTAGCAGGTGATCAATAATGGTCATAATAGAAGGCTAGTGCTCCAAAACCTTGAGGTCAGAATGTATATGTGTGTGTTTGTAGTAGTGAGTGAGACAGAGCAAGTGTGTGCACGTGTGTGTGTGTGTGTGTGTGTGTGTGTGTGTGTGTGTGTGTGCACGTGATAATCTGTGTGTGCTTGTGCATGTGTGTTTTAGGGGTGGTCGTTTTGGTAGCTGCTGGGGGTTACTGATGGAGACTCCTGTTCCCCAGCCCTGGGGTCAAAGGTTAGGCAGGTCACATGATCACAGCTGATTGGAGCAGGAGGTTGCCTAGCGATGTGGAAATTGGAGGTGAGTTTGCCACGGTGATGTTGAGTTCCATGTCTCGATTATTTCATGTTCTCATCGTTCTGATTTGATCTGGAGAGGAGAGAGAGAAGACTCTTCAGACAGAATGTCTCTCACAAACACACACACTGTAGAGACATTATAGAAACACATCACACAGTTTGGGGGGAGGGTGGGGCTCCATCCACGACTAAGAGAAAAGTGTGTGAATAAACACAAACACAAATACACACCTACACACACACACACAAACACAGGAATGAAGAACAAGGAAACGTTTCTGTCCAAAAACACAAGGATCTGGCAAACTAGTGCCCTACTAGAAGTCCAGTGGTACAACATGGTTGAGGGGACTATGGCGGTGTGTGTGGTGTAACTAGAAATTCAGGTGACCATGATGATGTTTGTAGAGCAGGTGAGAGGTTATGGTATCTATGGTGATGTGTGTGTGTGTGTGTGTGTGTGGTGTAACTAGAAATTCAGGTATCCATAGTGATGTGTGTGGTGTGGTTGAAGCTCCAGGGTAACCATGGAGATGTGTGTGGTGCAGGTGAAAACTCAGGCAACCATGGTGATGTGGTGTGTGTTGGAGGTGAGAGATAAGGTAACCATGATGATGTGTGCGGTGCAGGTGAGAGATAAGGTAACCATGGTGATGTGTGTGGTGGACATGAAAGTTCAGGTAACCATGGTGATGTTGTGTGTGGTGGAGGAAAAAGATAAGGTAACCATGGTGACACGTGTGGTGCAAATATGACCTCAGGGCAACTATGATCACCATTGTGTTGAGCCAATGAGAGCTCAGGTACTTACAGAGCTATTTGCTCTACAGGTGAGGTCATGCAGGAGAGAGCAGAAGAATGGCATGAGTGTGAGGGGCAGAGCAGCATGGCAACATTTCACAGTGAATCACACGCAGTCATTTAGACTCAGCCAATCAGACAGAGTTAACCACACGCAGTCATTTAGACACAGCCAATCACACAAAGTCAACCACACACAGTTATTAAGACATGGCCATTCACATGCAGCCAATCACTGTCACTGTCATTAAAACATGACCAATCACACACAGTCATGTACACACAGCCAATCAAGTGATCAGGAACACACAGACAATTACATACAGCCACTTACACCACACAATCAGACAATGCCAATCCCACAACCAATCAGCTGGTGGCATGGCTGGTCAAGGGTGAGAGCACTGGAGCACATACAGCACGAGGCCCCATGCACCCACAGCACAGGACAGGTGTGAGAGCGATGACAGGAGTGTGTGACAATTCAGAAGAGTGTGTAACAGGAATGTCTGAGTGTGTGATGAGGAGTGAGCTGAGGAATAGTGTGTGTGTGTGTGTGTGTGTGTGTGTGTGTGTGTGTGTGTGTGTGTGGTGACGGAGGCATCAGGTGCCTACCTTGCAGCCAGTCCACCCCCTCCTGCAGCCCCTCCCCCTTGACTGCGTTGCTGGCACTGAAACACAAACAAACAGAGAGTCAAGCCATGTCACACTGCATGACAACCAGAGTCACCTCACACTGCAGGACAAACAAGAGTCACATCAAGAGGGAAATATTTAAGAGGGAAAGGTGAAAAGTGTGTGTGTTTACCAAATATGTTGGGCCTCATAGTGTGTGTGTGTGTGTGTGTGTGTGTTCGTGTGTGTGTGTGTGTGTACCAAATGTGTCGGGCCTCATTGTGTGTGTGTGTGTGTGTGTGTGTACCAAATGTGTCGGGCCTCATAGTGTGTGTGCGTGTGTACCAAATGTGTCGGGCCTCATAGTGTGTGTGTGTGTGTGTGTGTGTTTGTGTGCCAAATGTGTCGGGCCTCGTAGTGTGTGTGTGTGTGTGTGTATGTGTGTGTGTGTGTGTGTGTGTGTACCAGATGTGCCAGGGCTTGTCCTTGATGTTCTCCAGGCAGAGGAGCTGGGACACTTTGACTGAAGACAGCGCCTCCTTCAGGTCCATCTTGTTAGCAAAGAAGAGGATGGGGATGCGCCGGTGCTTGATATCTGTGTGCGTGTGTGTGTGTGTGTGTGTGTGTGTGTGTGTAAGCATGTGTGTGAGAAGGACAGAAAAAAGTCAGTCTTACAAATTAGCCCAAAACAAACAACAACAAAAAATCTGAATAACATGCCATTTATGTATGAATATGTGTTATATGTTGGATGTTTGTAAAGAGACTGTGAAGACAAATTTCCCCAAGGGGCCAATAAACAAACTAACTAACTAACACATACATAGATGGATTTGACCAGTGGAGTGTTTCAATGCCTTAAAATCTTAGTTATTAATTACTACAATGGAGTATGTGAACAACATGTCATAGTGTTTTCATTTGACCAGTGGACTACATAAACAACACGATGCCATATTTATTCATTTGACCAATAGGGAGACTGAAAGACGTGATGTCATAGTGGCCAGAGGGTCATCGTCACCTGGGTGGCCGAGCAGAGTGTCCAGCTCCTCCTTGGCCACCACCATACGCAGCTTATCCGAGCTGTCAATCACAAATATGATGGCCTGACCCTCCCTGCGCATCACACACACACACACACACACACACACACAAAAGAGATACACAACACACACACACACACACACACACACGATACACAAGACACACACACACACACACACACATATACAAAAATAGAAGAGTCAGACACACATACACAGATACAGATGAGATAAAACGTAAAATCTTAAATTGTAAGTCTTAAATCACGTTCAGTAATGCACGCTGATAAATGTGCCTGCTTTGGAATAATGCAACGGTTATACATAATGTCATAAGCACACCGGTCTTACTTGTAGTAATGCTCCCACAGATTCCTGTATCTGCCCTGGCCAGACATGTCGAACACTGTGAAGGACAGACTGGGGGGAGAAATAACACACACATCAGAGAGGAAATGACACGTACATATACACATGTCTGCAATATACAGTATAAAGATCAAAACACACTCATCATACAGTATTGCAGCACATGCATACACACACTACACAGATCTCAACACACATGCACACTACAGTATATTAAATCATGAAATGCACTGTGCAGACTACTACACACATACATACACCCTCTCATCACACTGTAGAGATCACAAAACACAAACACACTAACAAGACCACAATATTCACAGCGGCCAGTCCCTCACACACCCACTCCAGAGACAGAAACACGCTTTATGTTATAAACTCCAAACTCTGTGGCAGTGACACGCTCTGAATGCTTACCTTGAGGTCTTAAACTTCTCAATGCTGAAGCCAATGGTGGGGACGATGTCTTGGGCCTGAGCCTGTGCAGAAACAAAAACAGTAAAACACATTGATGTCATAGGAGAGCCATGGGTTTGTCAACTGAAAATCATAGGGTTTTTTGGCGGGGTAGGGAGGTCCAATAATGTTTTCAGGATCTTTTTAGAGGCTAATTGGATTGATCAGACTGATCAGCTAATTGGTGAAATCACCCGTGTTCAGGGTACAGGCAGAGGGAATATATGGCAGGGTTTTTACTTTCTGTAGCCGGGGTTGACACCTCTAGAGTGGACTAGTCCACCAAGTGACAGGGGCTGGGAGATGCTTACGTTGGACGGCTTGAGCTGGTTGATGATGGTGGTCTTGCCGCTGTTGTCCAGCCCCAAACAGATCACGTTCACCTCCTTCTTCTTCAGGCCCAGCCATCCCGCGAGCTTGTCAAACAGCCCCATTTATACCGGAGCGGCGTGCCGTCCCGAGACTTCCCTAGTGCACAAACACACCCGAGTCTGTCCTTCCGGCAGGGTCACCGCACAGCATGGGACAGACAGACACCCACACACACATAAGGTCGCACCTTTTTGCTTTAAATCCGATTAAAGTGCATTATTAGCCCCTAGGCGAAATGTATAAAACGCTAGCGTAACAGTTATCAAACAACCTCAACACTAACTCAGCGAGACTTGTATGTAAATTTTAATGGTAGCACAACCATCGTTCGTTAAATTATTTGCACTATTTTAAATCATTATCATTTTGTGTACCTTGCGTGAGTGGTTTCTTCAACTACAGAGTGCTGACCATCAATCCTGACACTTGGGCCAGCTGAGTTATCTTAACCATGGCAACCTGTTGCTATTGTCCAGCTATTGTCATACATTTCAAAGGGGAATATGCTAGCTGTAATATACTTTGATCAAGCTTCCATGACTTAATTATGCTACCGCTAGTCATAACTTGACAGACGCAAATCTAACAGCTAACTGTTGTAATGTACCGAGTTTGAGCTGTCCACAACATACAACTGGTGTCATGGTTTGCTGGTTGTTATGGTAGCGTTGTTAGTTGTTCCCGAATCAGTAGCTTGACTTGACTAGCTATATTGCTAACGTCAATTAGCTAATCCTCCTAGCCAACATCCGGTGCCAACAGGTAGCTAACATTAACTGGCTAATTAGTAAACGTGACCTAGAACAGGACGATTAGCAGACATCACACCGGGAACTATCTGTTAATGGTAACATCTGATTTTCATGACACGGTCCACTGACAAGTAGACTAATTGATGAATTCACTGAAAGCGAACTTGACTTGCAAGCCAACAGCTAACTAGCTACTGAGTCTCTTACCTACACCCAGTGGATTGTTTCTCCCTTTGGTTCGTTTCGACCAAATGTAATTTACAAAGACGTTTCAAAAAGCAAATACATTAAATTCCCTCAACCGCAGCACATGCAACACATTTCTCTTTTGCAAGCTGGCCAATGTCTCAGCACGTCAGATTTGTTCCCTCTCCGTCCTGCACCATCCAGCACGCTAAAACATTTACCCTCGCGTTGCTTAGAGACGACTCTGGGGCAGTTCTGAACAGTACTGCCACCACGTGGCGAAATGATGTTCCTTTGTGTGTCTTGTGTATTTTACTAAGACCATCTTTGGCGTTAGTTACCTCAGTCCTCTATGGAAGTAAACTGAATGAATTTGGAGTTTGATGAAATCAATGTGATCAATGTGTTTTGTGTTGTAGACCAATAAACCAATTTATTAAAGGAAAAATATTCATCAGACTATAAAAATAATCATTTTTGGCAGGCAGCCCTGATCGATGGGTTATGCAGCTACTACGCAAGGCTGGCAGAGAGAAATGAGGCTTAAAAGACTTACTTGCTGGACTGTAGTGAAGAAGACACAGAATAACTCATTATGTAAGTAATGCCACACAGAATACCAAGCCCGTCATGTAGGCTATTCCACAACCTCTGTATTTTATTCATTTTATAACACAACCACTTGGTCTAAGTGACCATTACAGACCCCCATTACAATAATATTAAAAAAACAAAAAAAAAAACAACAGAACATTATACATACCGAAAATGTTAACCAAAAGCCAAATGGCAACCTGATCTTCCTGCTGAGCTCTGTACTGGTTGTGAAGATCCAATGCAAACACACACACACACACACACACACACACACACACACACATACATGCACACACACGCATAAACACACTGTGAAATGCACTGAGTGCTCTCAATGTCCAAAAGGACTGCCCTGCCACTGACATACCTAAGAGGTTTGAAAAGGCTTACAGACATCCTAACAACAGAGAGAGAGAGAGAGAGAGAGAAACAGAGAGAGAGAGAGAGAGAGAGAGAGAGAGACAGAGACAGAGAGACAAGGAGAAAGAGTCACTGATAAATATTAGAAAAGTAAATGATGACAAGACTGCATATTCCCTAACTAGTTGGTATATAGAACTATAGTTATTTTACATTTGAGTGTGTGTGTGTGTGTGTGTGTCTGTGTGTGTGTGTGTGTGTGTGTATGTGTATGTGAATAAACACATAAAGGTGCATATGACACCATAATTACTTTGTATTTGTTTTTTTTTTCATGTGTAAATGTGTAGTCTGTTGTTTGTGCAGGCAAGTGTGTGTGTGTGTTTGTGCAGGTGAGTGTGTGTGTGTGTGTGTGTGTAGGCTGTCTGTGCATGTATGCATGCGTGTGTGTGTATGTACAAGAATGTGGACATGTGTGTGTGTGTGTGTGTGTGTGTGTGTGCGTGTATGTGTGTGTGTGTGTTTGTGAGTAGCTTTGTGCTGACTGACATCATGGCTTTAAGAGTTCCTAGTCTTTCATTGCAGACATCCTGAGTCCTTCTGAGGTGTGTTGGTCTGAGTTGGATTATCACACACACACACACACACACACACACACACACACACACACACACACACACACACACTTTCTCTCCCTCTGATCTCCAGTGTAGAGATGACCACTGCAGCGTCTCTTGTTTCTTGTGAATTTATTCTGTTTCTGTGTTTTCAGCCATAACTGTGTTTCTGACCATCAAGTGTGTTTTTGACAATATTTGTTTTCCTGTGTGTACATTTAGGAAGTCTGTGACCCTTAGAGCAGGGCAGGGAGAGAAGCAGGATAGAGAGAGAGAGAGAGAGAGAGAGAGAGAGAGAGAGAGAGAGACAGAGAGACAGAGAGAGAAAGTGAGAGAGAGAAGGCGAGAGAGAGACAGAGAGAGAGACAGAGAGAGTGAGAGAGAGAGAAAGTGTTCGTGAGAGAGAGGGAAACACAAGACAGAGCAGGAGAGAAACAAAAAGATACTAAAAAAGAGAGACCCGTTTTTAATTTGTATTTATATGCATGTGTATATGACTTGTGTGCATTATTTGTGCATTATTTGTGTGTGTGTGTGCGCATTATTTGTTTGCGTGTGTGTGTGTGTGTGTGTGTGTATGTGTGTGTGTGTGTGTGATTTGTGTGTGTGTGTGTGTGTGTGTGTTGGTTGAGTCCCCTCTCATACATGAAAGTTATAATGCTTGACTTGGAGCAGCTGCAGCCTCAGTGTTTGTATGCTGCTCACTATCCTCCTCTGGTGGCCGATGAGGGTAATGCCGATCTTCCGCACATCCCTGGATGAAGGAGAGAGATCGACAGTTACATTACATTACATTACATTAAGCTGACACTTTTATGCAAAGCAACTTGCAGGACATAAGCTGACAGAGGTGTAGAGGAACACAGAGTAAGCAGACTACCTTTATACATACAGGGAGGTGCATGTGATTAAGTAAGAGCAGAGTAGGGACACTACAGACACACATACTTCCCACATGGTGACAGAGTAAGAGAGAGTTGGTTTAGTGATGGTTAGTTTTGTTAGGAAAAGAAGCAGTGTCGGAAGAGAAGGGTTTTTACAAGCTTTTTAAAGGTAGAAATGGATGTTGCTGTTCTTGTAGCAACTGGTAGGTTGTTCCACCCTTGGGGGACAACAACAGAGAAAAATTTAGAGTGGTCGTGCAGTTAACGCCTTCACTCACTAAGGCAGAGCTGTGATACAGTCGCCATATGTGGGAGGACTATGTGCAGCATATGTGGATAGATTGAATGTGTGCACATACTAGCAGAAGTGATCCTATTATCGACATGGTGCCTATTATCAGCCATTTCATGTTGCTGTTGCACTTAAATAGAGGCTTTACCCGGTGAAAAATATGTTATCCACATGAAAATAGACTAATTCTGCTCCCGTAAATCTTTGGTTTGAGTAAGTAAACTTATGACGTTCATTTTTTAACTGATTTCACATCAAAATGACTCTCACTTCCTGGCTGATAATAGACACCTATGTGCGTGTTTATGCAAGTGCATGAGTGTTTGTTTGTGTATTCGTGTGTGTATTCGTGTGTGTGCATGTGTGTGTGCATGCATGTGTGTGCATGTGTGTGTGTCTTACTCTATGCTCATAGTGGACACTGAGTCCAGAGTGGTGTAACCGGCGGTGAGGAAGTTGTTCTTGTATTGGCTCATCTTGATGGAGTCCAGCCAATCACCAACGGAGATGAAGAAGGGGTAGTCCAGAGACTCCACAGACTCTGCCAGCCTGACATGAGACATCACAATGGAGTAAAATACGTACGTGGAAGCGTGTGTGTGTGTGTGTGTGTGTGTGTGTGTGTGTGTGTGTGTGTGTGTGTGTGTGTGTACTTGTTATGTATGTGTTTCTCCAAGAAGCTGTGGGGATCAGAAAAGCATACGTATGTGTGTTTCTGTATACATGTATGTGAGTGTGTGTGTGTGTGTGTATGTTGGTGTGGGTGTGTGTGTGTATGTACCCGTTGTGTATAAGTTTCTCCAGGAAGCTGAGCAGGTCACAGAATTGTGGGCGGAGGCGGCGGTCTCTCTGCCAGCAGTGCAGCATGAGCTGGTGCAGCTCCAGTGGACAGCCCACCGGTGCTGGCAGCCTATAGCCTTCCTCTATGGACAGGATCACCTGCAGCCAGCCAATCACAGAGCAGGACAGGGTTATGAGTCATTAACTACCAAACAGACTGTGGTCATGAGTTAGCCAATCACAAAGCAGAATGGGATTATGAGTTAGCCAATCATAGAGCAGGACAGTGTCATTAACCAGCCTATTGCATATGTTCTTGTAGTTATGTTTTGCTTTAAGTAACAAAGGAATCCCTCATCTGACTTGACCTCTGACATCGGGCATTTTGAATGGAAAAAGTTTTTGATCAAGAAAGCTGTCTAAAATCGAAAACATAGTAACAAAGACCCGCCCACCCCTAACACACACACACTCGTAAACACTTGAACCAACATCCCCCACTGCTACATGTAGCTGAAAAGCACAGCTGAAATCACCCCCAGCCCACACCCATAGTGCCTGACTACCCAGGAAGCAGTGTTTCCCTTACGTCCTGATTGGACATCTCCCAGTAGGGGCGTTCCCCATATGACATCACTTCCCACATGACGATGCCGTAGCTCCAGGCGTCGCTGGCCGAGGAGAACTTCCTGTAGGCGATCGCCTCGGGCGCCGTCCAGCGGATCGGAATTTTCTCTCCCTACGCAAGCACACACACACCACAGCAAAACACGCACACAACGTATTAGACACAACACATACACAAACACAAACAGATGCACCACATGAGACGAAATACACACACACCTGAATAGACATATCACACACACACACACACACACACACACACAAACGCACTTGTTCAGGCAAAACACACATATTATATCAGACACACACCACATGTAGACAAAAAACAGGCATAGGGAAGGCACAGTGATATGTGTCTGTATAGGGTTTGAATGCGCATGTTGTTAAGTGTGTGTGTGTGTGTATGTTGATGAGTGTCTGTGTGTCTGTATGTGTGTGAGTGTGTGTGTGTTTTTGTATGCATTTATGTGC
>CM059275.1:19426853-19430034 GCA_030347295.1 Setipinna tenuifilis
ATGTAAACACTACATTTGGATCAGATGATCGGATTAGATCGACTCTGATCAGTAAAAAAAAACGTCCATGTAAATATAGCTTGTGTTGATGATAGAGTGATGATATTGATCATAGATAAAAGATAGTGTAATAGTATTGACCATATGCGAATTATAGTGTGATGGTATTGATCATGTGTAAATGATAGGATGATAGTACTGAGTTTGTTGATAGTAGTGTAATAAAATGGATCATTTACTATTGATAGGGTAATGGGTGATCGTGTTGAACATGTGTAAATGATGGTGTAATAGCATTGATCATGTGCGAAATGGGTGATAGTGTAGTATTGATCTGGTGATGATACTGATCGTGTGCAAGTATCAATCAGGTGACAGTGTCGATCAGGTAATAGCGTCAATCAGGTGAGAGAGTTGTCCAGGTGACAGTATAGCATTGATCTGGTGATAGTAAAGTGTTGACCAGGTGACAGTATAGCATTGATCTGGTTGTGGAGAAACAGATGGGGTGTTATGGAGAGAAGCCCAGCTCTGCTCAAGGAGAATAAACTGTTTTATCTATAGAACCCTTTACATTTCTCTCTCCCTCTCTCTCTCTCTCTATTTCTCTCTCTCTCTCTCTCTCTCTCTCTCTCTCTCTCTCTCCCTCCCTCCCTCAGGGGTCCATAGCTGTGTATTCAACTGCCCATCTGAAAATAATTCTCCTTTTCCATTTAGGCAGCGGGAAGATAAGTGCCACCATTCCATTAAGTATAAACATATCTCAGCCCCATACACACACACACACACACACACACACACACACACACACACACACACACACACTTACAATAAAACAAACGCACTGCAGTCATCTATCCTTATGCTTGTGTGCACACGCACACACACACACACGCACACACACACACAATAAAACATAGACACTGCAGTCATCTATCCTCACACACCCACCCACACCCACCCACACACACACACACACACACACACACACACACACACAGAAGCCTGGTGTGAATAAAGACTATGAGGTACTAGCAGACTGGGGAGTATGGCAGAGGCAGTTTGTTTATATAGTCCATTACACAACGAGGAGCTCTTCAGTGTGTGTGTTTTACATAACCATAAGCAAAAGGTGCAAAATGGGAAAAACACTCAGTGGAAAACACAATATCATAACTGTCAACGTCAACACAATATAGTCACTGAAAATTAAGAATATAATTACCAAAAATAAAAACACAACATAAAAGTACTAAATGGAATTGTAGGTTTGTGTTGTTGTGATTGTAGTATACGTACGTACATCAGAGAGAGAAGCAGACAGAGAGAGAGAAAGAGAGAGCAGGTAGAGAGAGAGAAAGAGAGAGAGAGAGTGTGCGTGTGTGTGTGTGTGTCCAATACTTGTATTACTACTTTGGCAGTACGAATGTCTTACTTGTCATGCCAATAAAGCATTGTTGAGTTAAACTGAATTCAAAGAGCACGACACAGACAGACAGAGAGAGAGCAAGAGCTGTCCTAGCTATGCCAAGTTACTGAAAAAACAAGAATCTCCTCTGCTCCAATAAATTAATGAATGTGTCAACATCTAAGTTGTAAATTATCTCACTGTGTGGATATTTAGGTGTGACATAGGTCTATGTTGATATTTAGTACAAATTCCACCATTAGCAGTTTAGCACTAGCCTGTCAATACTTGCCTATCATTATTAGTACATTAGCAAAAGCCTTTTAGTACCAGTGTTAGCCTATTAATACTAGCCTGACAGAACTACACTAATGATACCGGTACTAGTCTTTCAGCACTAGGCCATTAGACCTAGCCAGTTAACACTAGCGGTAACACTCTGCTTTAAGATATATGCATATAAGACTGTCATGATACATGATACTGTTGTAACCACCCCTGCATCCAAAACCTCACTAGGCCCTCTCTGGCCTATTAATGCTAGCAAGTTAGCACTAATAAGCACCTCGACAACCTTCCTGCACCACCAAGATGCAACAAATGCTTTTTTTTACCTGTGTTCACGCAAGAGCCCGCATCAACGGGGCATTGAGTTGTTGTGACTTTGCATTGTTAAAACACTACGCCACTCCATTATTACATTCAATTACTCCGATGCCATGGGACTGCAAGAAATGCTGTTTTGTTTGTGACCGTGCCAAACTGTAAAGCACTTTGAGCTGCATCTTGTATGTATGAACTGTGCTATACAAGTAAAGGTTATTATTATTATTATTATTATTATTATTAATAATCTAGCCTATTAGCCTATTGCTACTGACCTATTAGCACTGAACTATTAGCACTAACCTACTAGCACTTTACTGGAGAGAGGGAGAAGGACAGTGAGGATGAGAGGAAGAGAGACTAATACAGGAGAATAAAAGGGATAAAGAGAGAAAAGGGGAGGGTGTCAGGGTGAAATAGGGGATGGGAGGCAAGGAGGGAGGAAGGTGTGAAAGAGCGGGGGATGGAGCAAAGGTGGGGGGGGGGGGGGTAGAGGAAAGAATGCCTTGAGGCTTAACTGTACGAATAAAGTTTTATTGCATGTGCAAGTTAATAACTGCATGCATGCACGTGTGTGTGTGCGTGTGTGTGTGTGTGTGTGTGCGTGTGTGTGTGTGTATACCTATGACTAATGTATGTGTGCATGCCTATGATTAATAGCTAACTCAACAACAGTCCCTTACTCTGTGTGTGTGCCCATGTGTGTACTTCAGCAGCTCATAGTGTGTTTCTGTTTGTATGTTTGTGTGTGTGTGTGTGTGTGTGTGTGTGTGCATGTGTGTTTGTGTGTGTTTTGTATTAATATGGGCCCAGAGCAATTCCTCTGCAATTAACACAGAGCAATATTAATGTTCCGCACACCACACCCCTACTCACATAGTAATGCATCTTAATTCACACACACACACACACACACACACACACACACACACACACACACACACACACACACACACACAATCTTTATTGTACTGCACAATGAACTATATGCGCTGCATTAAAGCACTTATCAGGAATGAGGGCCTCCTGGCTCAGGAGCACACATAGGCACAGTACAGTAAGAGATAGGAGAGGAGAACAGGGGGATGAGGGGGGGGGGGGGGGGTCAGAATAAAAGAAGAGAGGAAAGGAAAACAGAGGAGAGGAAAGGAGAAAGAAAAGATGGGA
>CM059275.1:19435134-19437634 GCA_030347295.1 Setipinna tenuifilis
AGAAAGAGTGTGAGAGGAAAAAAACAGGGACAGAGTGGGAGGAAGAGAGAGAGGAAGAGAAAAAGAGATGGAGGGAAATGGAGAGAAAGTCAAATAAGGAGAGGGAAAGAAATAAAGAGGGAAACGGAAGAAAGAGAGAGTAAGAAAGTAGAAGTAAGAGGGAGGGAGGAAAGTAGGAAGAAAAAACAGAGTGAAAGAGGAACAGTACGGGAGGAAAAGAGAGGGATAGAAATAGGGAGAGAGAGAGTGGGAAAGAAAGGGATGAGAGAGAGAGAGCGAGTGAATATTGAGATGAATAGCAGTGCTCATGTAACCAAGGTCTTGCTGTGCAGTCTCGAACTCGCAACCTCACAGCAACTCCAGCATGGAAGACAGACGTGCCACCAAGAGAGCTAAAAAATGGGCTATTAGCTCAGTCAGTAGTGCATCTATTCCTGAGTCTTTTTGAGCTGTCAGTAAGGAGGTTTACCAACTGGTACGTACGCCCCCCGCACTGTGCTTACTGGCATCTGTTACACACTCACCCAGGCATCATCGCCTGTGCCCCTCCTTGTAGCCAATACTGCACACACAGCGGTGTGTGTGTGTGTGTGTGTGTCAGTGTGTGTGAGTGTGTGTGTGTGCATGTAGGCGAGTTGTGCTAGCTGGCATCTGTTACACACTTACCCAGGCATCGTCCGTGCCCCTCCTCGTGTCCGATACTGCACACACAGCGGTGTGTGTTCGTGAGTGTGTGTGCGTGAGTGTGTGCATGTAGGTGAGCTGTTACACTCACCCATGCATCGCCCGTGCCCCTCCTCATATCCGATACTGCACACACACCGGCCCAGAGGCACGAGCCAATCCCCATCCGCGCCGCAGTAGAGCTTAGGCTCCTCCCTCTCCTCCGCCTGCTCCACGCACCTCCCCCGCACCTCCACCAGCGAGGAGGAGGTGTCGCCGCGGGGAACCGTGTCGGGAAACACGGCCAGGTTCCTGACGGTGCTCGGGCACTTCTTGTAGAAGACGCGCACGGACACCAGGGCGATGCACGCCCCCAGGTCCTGGAAGGCCAGGTGGAAGCCCTTCCGGGTCAAAGGTCCCACCTGCCGCACCTCCGTGTTCAGCCGCAGCACGCGGTCACCCAGGTCGGTCTGCGTGAAGCTCTGGTCGGCCGCGATGGTGTCCACCTTGGCGAAGTGGGCGGGTGGGTGCGTGGGGGTGCTGGCAGCAGCGGTGCCGGTGGTGGAGGTGGGGGGCAAAGGAGCGTCAGACTCCCGGTAGAGCAGGTTGAAGGTCTCCTTGCAGGTGCCCCCCACCCAGGGGATGGAGCTGCAGTCTCGTAAGGTGAAGCGCACCTCCACGAACACCTTCTGGGCCGCCTGCCGTGCCACCCAGTCCGACACCAGCCAGTTGTTCTGGTGGCCCTCCATCACCTGGCACACCTGGAAGGTGTGGATCGGACGGTTCCGCTCGTCCATCTCCGTTATGGCATCCCACTGGGGGAGGGGGGGGATGGAGGTAAGTAGATGGATGGATGGATGGATGGATGGATGGATGGACGGATGGATGAATGGATGGATGGATGGATGGATAGAAGGAGAACAAAAGAGACAAAGGATGGATGCATAGATGGATGGATTGATTATTGGATGAATGGATGGATGGATGGATGGATGGATGGATGGATGGATGGATGGATGGATGGACAAATGGACGGATGGATGGATAGAGGGAGAACAGAAGAGACAAAGGATAAGGAAAGGATGAGGGATAAAGGTGGGTAAATTGATGGATGCATGGATGGATGGGTTAGATGAATGGGTAGAGGGAAAACAAAAGAGATAAAGGAAAAGAGGTAAGATGAAGAATAAGGGATGGATAGATGAATGGATAAATGGATGGATGGATGGATGGATGGATGGATAAAGGGAGAACAAAAGAGACAGAATAACGGAGGATGGGAGATAAAGGTAGGTAGATTGATGGATGGATGGATGGATGGATGAATGGATAGACGGACAGGTGGATGGATGGATGGATGGGTGGATAGATGGAGTGAGACCAGAAGAGAGAAAGGACGAGAGGATAGGGAGAACAGAAGAAAACAGAAAGTAAAAGAAAAAGTTAGGTGAGTGGATGGATGGAGGACGAATAGAGGAAAAACAGATGTGGAAGTAAAAGACAGATATTCAATGACACTTACATGCAGTGCACACAGGCAAACCTACAAGCTAAGCAGTATATAGCATGAACGCTACAGAGGCTTAAACATGCTTCAGTAAGCTATATGCTAAATATGCTGTATAAGTACAGCAATGATTATCGCTCATTCACATCAGCACCCACTTTCCCTCCATCAACGCACCCAACTATCCATTTATCTCTCTCCATTTCTGCCTTTTATCTTTCATCTCTCTGTAAATATTACTATCTATTTACAAAGTAAATATGTAAGACATGTCAAACATGCTAAACATGTTAAAAGGCTAAACCTGACGAACATGTTTACCAGTGGGCA
>CM059275.1:19447634-19450134 GCA_030347295.1 Setipinna tenuifilis
GTATAAAAGTGGTGATTTGTGTCTTTTATGTACTTTCTTAATATGAAGAAGCAACAGATTTAATCACAAGATCACAATCACAAAATAGCTGTTATAAAGTCAACTTCCTTCCTGAGGTTTGTAGTAAATATGTAGTTACTGCCTTTTGGCTTTGCAGGGCAGAAGTAAAGAGGAGGGTAACATAGCGATGCTGAGCATATGACATATGGACCAGCAGTCGGGTTTAAATCACCTGGAAGGAGGAGACACAGGTGAGTTGACTTCTGTCAATCATTCCTTGTCAATCATCCCTACGAGTTCCTTCTGAACTTTGTTTAAAAAACAGCATCTTGTTTTGCTCATACTGCATGGCTTTTTGTATGCTGCTCTCTGTCTCGTTGCTGGATGTTGTCCATGGTAGCATTTCAGCCCCCCCCCCCTTGGGGGGAGTATTAAAATGCAGCCCATGCCATCCCAATGCAGCCTCTGTCACAGTTTGCGTTTATTTATTTATTTTAAATTGTTTGTTTGTTACACGGTACATATCTAACGCTAACTCCAACACCCAACCCTAAGGGACAGTGTACGCACATAATGTTAAGATATTGTTACACACTTTGTTCCACTGTACCTAACTGATGTAACAGAGACAGCCAAATGAAGTGTAACCATACAGTACAATGCATACTGACACTACATTACCTCAACAGACACCACCTGTCTGTACAGTCAGTAAGTGCATTCCTGCGGCACTTTGCCACTTAATACTTTTTTCCTTATTAATTCATGTCCTCCACACCTTACCCATCACATCCAAATTTATACCGTATTTCACATCGTTCCATTCCACACTCACATTTCCCCTCTGACACATATTATAACACACATTTCTTGTTCTTTCTCTCCTCTCCTTAACTTGTTGTCTGACTTTATTAATTTTATTCGTTGTGAATTTTGTATTTTTTCATAATTCATGCTATTGCTACCACACCGTGTTATACCGCAGTCTTTTGTGAGCTAGCCAAGGTTACATTTCACTGCACACTGTACCTGTAACTGTGTGTGTATGTGACAAAAATCTTTAATTTTGAAAGCACACACACACACACTCACACAGTCTCACAGACACGTTGCATATAGTCACAAATTCGCAACATACACAAAAACTGTGATTAAGATATGCATAAACTGTAAGATTTGTCTAAATTGTGTGTTAGATATGTGCAAACTGTGAGTAAGATATGTATGCATTGTGAGTGAGATATGTGCAAACTGTGTAAGTTATGTGCAAACTGCTAGGTATGTAAAAACTGTGTGTATGATATGTGCAAACTATATGAAAGATGTGTGTATATTTGCACTGAGCAGAGTTGGTGGTCTGGCCTGTGTTTTCTGTTTTTTGCTCCCTTGGGACACCAATGTTTTTCTCAGCTCAGGAACTTATTTGCTCTGATGATGGCTGCAGTGTGTGTATATTGTAGTGTGTGTGTGTGTGTGTGTGTGTGTGTGTGTGTGTGTGTGTGCGCGTTCCGAGGGTGGGCTGCAGGGTGTGTTGTTGCTGGTGTGAACTTCTGTCAGAAAACACATTTGAGCACACACACGTTTGGCCATACTACACTTTAACCATACACACACACACACACACACACACATCATTGCTAATTTGCTGCATGTGCCATACAGAAACAACCCTACTAGTGTGAAGACATGCCCCCACACAGACACGCACACACACACTGGAAACATGTGAGGTGAAAAAGAATCCTTCTAAAACCTTCACAGGAGACTATATTTTCCTTACGAATAGTGTTAAACACACACACACACACACAGATACACACCTATTTCAGACACCTGCTTACACACTTACATCCCCGGCATGGCCACAGATCTAATTGTGTAACATGCATTTCTCCTCACACACGTGGAGAACTTTGCTTCTGATATTAACGCTCGGACCACCAAGCTCTCCTGGACGCAATCACTGTGGGCAGCCCTCTGGCGCATAAGGTGGTCAAACTGTAACTGTAGCGGGACAGTTGCAGTCATTTGGGCAGACTATAAAACTGGCCCGTAGGCTACTGTTACTGAGGGGTCCTGGACCAGCTCACCTTGGTTGGAGCTCCCCTGTTCTCCGGACAGCACACCGGGCAGAAGCAAGAGCACCACGGGAAATTCAACCCTCATCTCGGAGACGGACGGCAGGCTACACAGGAACGTAAACCAGCCAGCGGAGGAAAAGCAATATCCACGTTTGTGAATTTGGACTTGGACTTCCACTGTAACCCACAGAATCTGTCAGAACACCGTTCGTCACTGTTCGTCAGTTATCCCGAGGTAGTCAGTCGCCTTCTCAGTCAGCCCCCCTTTTCTCCACACGTTGCTGGCGCGAGGAGGTGGCGGCTCCTCCAGTCCAGCACCGGTTCATCACGCGCAGCTCTGAATCACACCTGATAAAGTTGAGTCACCACGAGCAACGCTCGAGCTGAGTCCCGTAGGTCCTCGAGCTGAAATTATATTT
>CM059275.1:19452634-19455134 GCA_030347295.1 Setipinna tenuifilis
CAAAGCCTCTTTTTTACCTGTACAGGTAATCAGTATGTCAAGGAAGTCAAAATATGAATAAACAGCAACAACAGAACATCATGTTTATGGTAAATTCAAATACTTTTGTGGTGTCGTATGTGTGTGTTCTAAAACACTGCATATGTTTGTGTACACTATGTGTACTTTGTGTGTGAGTGTGAGTGTTAGTGTGTGTGTGAGCTTTACCACACTTTAAAGCTGTGTGTAGATGTGTGTGATGTGTGTGTCAGTGAACACACAATGAAGCAAAAAGATGCAGAGGCAGATGCCAAACAGCCCCATAAGTCAAATACAATGGGGTATGTGTGTGTGTGTATCGGTGTGTGTGTGTGTGTGTGTGTGTGTGTGCAGAGTATAAAGATGTAGAACTGCCCCATAAGTCACACACAAGGACACTGAAACATGTGTATGTGTGTGAGGGTGCGTAGAGTGATTGTACTAGAATCTGTCTGCACATGTTTGTAAAATATGTGCGCATTCATGTGTTTATTTTTGAGAATGTTATCCCCTATACTTATGTGTGTCGTGGGGATTGTCTCCTATTGTGTGTCTTTGCTTGTGCATCTGTGTGTGTGTGTGTGTGTGTGTGTGTATGGTGCTGAAAGTGTTCTGATGAGGGGGCAAGCTATGCTGTGACCTGCTAGTCTCCTAAATGACGAGGAGTCATTAAGTGTGTGTGTGTGTCTATCCATGTTTGTCCGTGTGTGTGTGTGTGTGTGTGTGTGTGGGTGGGTGTGTGTGTGTGTGTGTATGTGTGTGTGTGTGTCTTGTTTTGCTCATACTGCATGGCTCATACTGCATGGCTACTGCATGGCTTTTTGTATGCTGCTCTCTGTCTCGTTGCTGGATGTTGTCCATGGTAGCATTTCAGCCCCCCCCCCCCCCCCCCCCCCCCCCCCCCCTTGGGGGGAGTATTAAAATGCAGCCCATGCCATCCCAATGCAGCCTCTGTCACAGTTTGCGTTTATTTATTTATTTTAAATTGTTTGTTTGTTACACGGTACATATCTAACGCTAACTCCAACACCCAACCCTAAGGGACAGTGTACGCACATAATGTTAAGATATTGTTACACACTTTGTTCCACTGTACCTAACTGATGTAACAGAGACAGCCAAATGAAGTGTAACCATACAGTACAATGCATACTGACACTACATTACCTCAACAGACACCACCTGTCTGTACAGTCAGTAAGTGCATTCCTGCGGCACTTTGCCACTTAATACTTTTTTCCTTATTAATTCATGTCCTCCACACCTTACCCATCACATCCAAATTTATACCGTATTTCACATCGTTCCATTCCACACTCACATTTCCCCTCTGACACATATTATAACACACATTTCTTGTTCTTTCTCTCCTCTCCTTAACTTGTTGTCTGACTTTATTAATTTTATTCGTTGTGAATTTTGTATTTTTTCATAATTCATGCTATTGCTACCACACCGTGTTATACCGCAGTCTTTTGTGAGCTAGCCAAGGTTACATTTCACTGCACACTGTACCTGTAACTGTGTGTGTATGTGACAAAAATCTTTAATTTTGAAAGCACACACACACACACTCACACAGTCTCACAGACACGTTGCATATAGTCACAAATTCGCAACATACACAAAAACTGTGATTAAGATATGCATAAACTGTAAGATTTGTCTAAATTGTGTGTTAGATATGTGCAAACTGTGAGTAAGATATGTATGCATTGTGAGTGAGATATGTGCAAACTGTGTAAGTTATGTGCAAACTGCTAGGTATGTAAAAACTGTGTGTATGATATGTGCAAACTATATGAAAGATGTGTGTATATTTGCACTGAGCAGAGTTGGTGGTCTGGCCTGTGTTTTCTGTTTTTTGCTCCCTTGGGACACCAATGTTTTTCTCAGCTCAGGAACTTATTTGCTCTGATGATGGCTGCAGTGTGTGTATATTGTAGTGTGTGTGTGTGTGTGTGTGTGTGTGTGTGTGTGTGTGCGCGTTCCGAGGGTGGGCTGCAGGGTGTGTTGTTGCTGGTGTGAACTTCTGTCAGAAAACACATTTGAGCACACACACGTTTGGCCATACTACACTTTAACCATACACACACACACACACACACACACATCATTGCTAATTTGCTGCATGTGCCATACAGAAACAACCCTACTAGTGTGAAGACATGCCCCCACACAGACACGCACACACACACTGGAAACATGTGAGGTGAAAAAGAATCCTTCTAAAACCTTCACAGGAGACTATATTTTCCTTACGAATAGTGTTAAACACACACACACACACACAGATACACACCTATTTCAGACACCTGCTTACACACTTACATCCCCGGCATGGCCACAGATCTAATTGTGTAACATGCATTTCTCCTCACACACGTGGAGAACTTTGCTTCTGATATTAACGCTCGGACCACCAAGCTCTCCTGGACGCAATCACTGTGGGCAGCCCTCTGGCGCATAAGGTGGTCAAACT
>CM059275.1:19470134-19472634 GCA_030347295.1 Setipinna tenuifilis
GTCTCTCTGTCTGTCTGTCTCTCTCTCTCTCTCTCTCTCTCTCTCTCTCTCTCTCTCACACACACACACACACATGCACACACACACACAACATATGTCTCTGTCGCTGTTTGTCTTTTTCTCTGTCTGTCTGTCTGTCTGCCTGTCTTTCTCTATCACTGTCTCTGTCTCTGTCTGTCTCTCTTTGTCTATCTGCCTATGTCTCTGTCTTTCTCACACTCTAACCCTAGGCAAATAGACACACACAGGCACGCATCCCAAATGAGAGGTAAAAAGAAAGAGAGTACAACTTTGGTCCCATATACTGTTAGTGAACTTGACGACTGTGCGGGGAATGTTCAGCAGGGACACCCAATAACAGGATGTGACACGTGTATGAATCAGGAAGTGAAGGAATTAGGGTCATCTGCAACAGAACAAACCGTTTTCAGGATGCTCACCGACTGCATGCTAGACACTGTGTGTGTGTGTGTGTGTGTGTGTGTGTGTGTGTGTGTGTGTTTGTCTGTGTGTGTGTGTGTGTGTGTGTGTTAATGGTGTGGTTGCGTGACTGGGATCCTGTGCCTCTACTTGAGTTGGGTTAATTATGGATGAAACCGTTTAACTGCGTCTGTTAAATTCTAAAACATTGGAACGCTTAGGGCCTCTAAATTATACACACACACATACAAACACACACACACAAACACACACACATACACACACACACACACACACACACACCGCTCAGGGCCTCTCTACACACACACTCTCTCTTTCTCTCTGTCTCTTTCTCTCTCTCACACACACACTCTCTTTCTCTCTCTCTCTCTCTCTCTCTCTCACACACACACACACACACACACACACACACACCTCAGGGCTGCGCTGTATTATTCACCACCACAGCCATGGATAATAAATGGAAGATGAAACACACCCACAGAAACACACACACAAACACACACACACTCACACGCCATGTCACAGCTCATCAGTATGCTTTTGCCATATGCCCTGAAGCCTGACAACTAACAAACTTAGAGCCATTTAATCATCACCCTAGTGGCTTAGTGCATTTTATTTAATGTACGCCACTATGTATGTATGTATGTATGTATGTATGTATGTATGTATGTATGTATGTATGTATGTTATTGTGTGCATTGTATTGTGTTCATGTTATTGCATGTATGTTATTGTGTGCATGATACTGTATGCACGACATTGCAAGTATGTTAGTGTACATTTAATGATACTGTGTGTGCATTATATTGTATTTATGTTGTTGTGCGAATGTACATTTATTCCTGTAAATACACATTTATCTTATCTAACTAGTATTGTCAGTTATTTGTAAGCTTGACCCAAGCACAAGACCGACACAGACTTAGGAAAAAAGAAGTTTAATGAAAAAAAACTAAAAAGGAGCAGAACAAGATAACAGAACAAGACAACAGAAGCAGTAGAACTAGAGAAAGCAACTCAAACAACTCAAACAACATTGTTGAAATAAGAAAAAAAAACACAAGAAAGAGAAATCAAAAGTAGAACAAAAAACAGCATAAATTCTAAGGGCAGACAGAGAGAAAAACAGCAGAAACAAAGCACTGTGGAGCATGAACAGATACCATCACAGGATAGACTAGAACAGACAAACTGACAAGAGAGAAAAGTTGTGTTCAAAATGTTTCAATTACGTTGTTTTTTTTTGTCCCCTACATTGTGCACTCTATAGTGGACGAGTAAACATTTGGGATCTGGCCAGAGAGAGAAAAGCAGAGAGGCGGACACACACACACACACACACACACACACACACACACACACACACACACACACACGCACACACACACACACACAGACCAATTAACAGGCTGAGAGAGACGACCAGACAAGACCAGTGAGGTAATGACAGACAAACAAGTGGCTAAGTGGGCAATCAGAGGCAGCCATTCAATATTAGAGGCAATCAGACCAAAAGGAAACAACAGACCTACACATACGCCCCCCCAAAAAAAAAAAACACCCCCCACTCACCCCCCTACGTGTCTGTTAAATGGGTTCAACGCAGGCAGCAATTTTGTGATGTGCTGTGTAATCACAATAACTAATGGGAATCACTCTAACTCTAAAGCAGCACTATGCAACTTTTCAGAGTTAATTAATCATCTTCATAAGTCGCTAGATGCTCAAATGAGTCATTAGCATGAAGGCGCTTGAAGAATTTCTCGACCCCTCCCACTGTCTGTGGGACAGAATACCACGCTTATGCAATATCTGGGTGTCTGTCCATCCCGGCACCCACAAACTCACAAAGTACAGTCTTCAATATCGCGAGAAGCAGGATTATGTTAAATTCGGATGGAATTCTAACTATATTACCTGAGTTAATTTGACTACTTTTCGTATTTACTGGTTACTCTGATCAGTTGAGTTAAAAACACATGCACAGGAAGGGAAAATAGTCCGTTTTTACAAGTGTCCATTTACTTGGAGAGACTAGAAAGAGCTCCGTTAA
>CM059275.1:19477634-19480134 GCA_030347295.1 Setipinna tenuifilis
GCTTTGGACTGCACTTGACAGGGTGGTTGCTACGGTGCTCAACCTGGAAAATTTAGATAGCACCCTTGGGGTGAAAGGGGGGCGGGGGGGAGGTGCTGGAGGCTGACACCTCTTCTTTTGCTTCTGAGTTTATTGTGTGAATCCTAATCCCAATCCTGTGTCCTAATAAATTTGAGACTGGAATATCTGTGGTAATGTGGTTCTTCTGCTTTGTCAGGACTTTACCGTATATATGTCAAGACTGAGATATGTGTGGAGGTATGGTAAGTAAAAAGTATAAATTGTTGCATACTTTAGGTACCTGTGAAATGAATGAATTTATTCAAGAAATGGTGCCTCGAGAAGACTGACAGTGTATGGATGTGTGCATGTGTATGTGTGTGTGACTGAGTGTGACTGAGTGTGTGTGTGTGTGTGAGAGAGAGAGAGACTGAGTGTGTGTGTTTTGTATGTATTGCCTTGTGTCTGTTTATATCTAACAACCTTTGCATGGTTACAATGCAATAGGAAGCAATTTCGTCAGGATTTCACACACACACACACACACACACACACACACAAACACAAACACACATACACACACACAAGCATAGGGATGAGATTCATGAAAAGTCACCCTCTTTCAGAGAAGGGCTGCAGGTAATATGCATATTCAGGTTTTATGCTGTTAAGAATAAGTTCAATACCTGAAATATAATTCGAAATCTCTAGGCACATTGGCTTCTTTATCATGATAAAAGAAAAACTGCATATTTTATTCCACCCAAGACAGACCCACAGGACACAGGCAAGAGACAGTAACCTCAATTTTGGCCGAAAATTAGTTATTGTCATTTAGTAACAATAAACATCAGATTTATCACGTGGCCAAATATCTTGTGTCAATGATGTTGTTTTTGCCGTAATGCTGAGCACTGGTCTGCTCAATCAACACCCCCCGCCCACACCCCCACCCCCCCCCCCCCAGCCCCCCTGTAGCCAAGACAGGCTGTGATGCCCCAGCTTGGCTGTGCTGGGTGCGCTACATGCTCTCTCCTGTAGTTGCCATTTGTTGTATGTCTTGCAGGTGCAGGTGGGCTGTCCCAGCCAATTATTGGTAATTGGCTGGCTTTAAATATCAGGCCAGCCTGCAACTCTCTCTCTCTCTCTGCTGGGTTTGCTTGGGCCGGATTCCTGAAGGCCAGGAGCAGCCATTGCTCCCAATTCCTTTTTCCTTTGCACCACATGTTTTACACTGCACTGATGGACATTTCATTTTTGGTTTTCATTACTGATTTTGGTAATACTTAAATAAAAGCATTCTTTGGCACACTATCCCAAGATCGTGGTCTCCCCTTTTATGTTATGTCTACTGCTGAGCCAGGTAGTCATGACACGGGCTTTACCATCCCCCACCCCAAAAGACGGAAGGAAGTAGCTTTAACCCAGGTTGAGGTTCTGGCCATCGACAGAAGTCTGAGCGGTTCTGCTTGGCAACTGAAGTGTGAGCCTGGAGTCAAGGTTCTGCTCATCAACTCAAGTCCGTTTGAACGACACTCTTTACAGCTGGGTTGCAGAAGTTTCCTCCTCTGAAAACTCCACTCAAGTTTTGTTTCGTCACCTCCTCCTCCTCCTCTCTCTTTTTCTCTTTATCTCTCTCTTTATCTCTATCTATCGCTACGTCTTCTACTCTCCCTTTCCTCTGTTTCCTCTGTGTCCCTCTCTCCTTCACATTCTCTTTCTCTCTCTCTCCTCTATTTCTCTCTGTCTCCCCCTCTTCTCTTCTTTCTCCCCTCATCTCTTTTCTGTCCCCGTGAGGATGTCATTAAATATTCATGGCCACTTCACTCCCCCTATGTGTGTGTGTGTGTGTGTGTGTGTGTGTGTGTATGTGTGTGTGTGTGTGCCACTGTAACTTTAACAAGCTTTGAAGCCTCTTGGATTGATGCTGCAGACCTCTGCAATGCTTGAAAAAAAGAACACAATGTGTCAATCTGTCCTTTGGCCCGAAGAAAGCTACCACTTCTGTTCAAACACACACACACACACACACACACACGCATGCACGCACGCACACACACACACGCACACTCACGTACGCACCCACGCACACCTATCTTAAAAACATGGTGCCAGGCTGTCCAGCTGTCACATACACAGGCAGCTGGAACACACTGAGGGAATTTTCAACCATTACATCACACACACACACACACACACACACACACACACACACACACACACGCCTAACTTAAAACACGGTGCCAGTCTGTCCTGCTGTCACATACACATCGGCAGGTGCAAAAAGGTGCAGGCTGTACAACCAGTACATCACACACACACACACACACACACACACGTATGCCTACCTGAAAATATGGCGCATGTCTGTCAAGCTGTCACACACACAGGCAGGTAGAGAAAAAAAATGTCAGTCCTCGACGATTACATCATACGCACACACAGACACACACCCCGTAAAACATGCCACTTTTCTGTCTGACAAAACACACACACAGAA
>CM059275.1:19485134-19492634 GCA_030347295.1 Setipinna tenuifilis
TTTCCCCTCATAAACACACAGACTGCACATGGTTTCTCTATCTCTGACACACACACACACACACACACACACAGCACTCTGTGTCCCAGTTGCCTGTCAGATCCTCTATGATAAAAAGGTGGTGTCCCAAAACTTCTGACAGTTTCTTTTGCTCTCTCTTTCTCTCTCTCTCACACACACAAAGCTGAAACTTCCAAGAGTACACACACACACACAAACTAAATTCAAGGACGCATGGCTGAAACTTTCAGGAGTACACATACACACCCATCATCCTACCACACACAGTTACCTACCCACCTACACACACACACACACACACACACAAAGCCAGAATGAGGTGTGAAATTCACAAGTAAGTCTTTACCAATTAAATAGGTTGTGTCTCTCTCGTGCTCTCTCTCTCTCTCACACACACACACCCACACACACACACAACCTCCCCTGTGCACACACAAACACACAGTTAAATACAAAAGCCAGCCAGAGTTTATTTATATCGCTGTGCACAAAGGTAATCATTTATAAAACATCTGTCATACAATAATGTGCTGTACAAGTCTGTTACAGTCTACATTCAATAAAGTCTATAGCAAAAATAAGTTAAGATGAATGCACAAACCACACAAGCCACAACACACACACACACACACACACACACACACCCTTCCCACAGTGAGTACTGAGGGAGTATCGGGAACAGGGTGTGTGTGTTCATCTCGTTTTCCTGAAGTCAGACAGGTACGTAATGTGCAAGTGTCTTCCTCTTCTCCTGTCCTCCAAATGCATGACAGGTAGATGGTGTGTATGTAGGTGTGTGTGTGTGTTCATCTAGTCCTCCTGAGGCGGGACAGGTACATTGGTGCATGTGTGTGTGTGTGTTCATCTGGTTCTCCTGAGGCGGGACAGGTACATAGTGTGTGTGTGTGTGTGTGTGTATGTGTGTGTGTGTGTGTGTGTGTGTATATATTCATCTGGTCCTCCTGAGGCAGGACAGGTACATGATGCATGTGTGTGTGTGTGTGTGTGTGTGTGTTCATCTGGTCCTCCTGAGTCGGGACAGGTACATTGGTGCTTGTGTGTGTGTGTGTGTGTGTGTGTGTGTGCGTGTGTGTGTGCGCGCACGTTCATCTGGTCCTCCTGAGGCGGGACAGGTACATGGTGCATGTGTGTGTGTGTGTGTGTGTGTGTGTGTTCATCTGGTCCTCCTGAGGCGGGACAGGTACATTGTTGCATGTGTGCATATGTGTGTGTGTGTGTGTGTGTATTCATCTGGTCCTCCTGAGGCGGGACAGGTACATGGTGTGTGTGTGTGTGTGTGTGTGTGTGTGTGTGTGTGTGTGTGTGTGTATTCATCTGGTCCTCCTGAGGCGAGACAGGTACATCGGTCCCCATGTGTATCCGAGGCGCTCGGGGATGACCAGCAGTCCCGGGGACCAGAGGGGCGGGGCAAAGATGAAGTGCTCTGAGAGCTGATTGGCCAGCTCCTCCTGAAGGTCCTCAGGCTCCACCCACGGGCAGGTTGCTAGGACGGCCTCCACAACCGCCTGGTTCTCTGCCCGAGAGAGGGTACAGGTGGAGTAGACCACCGCCCCACCTGGACGAACCGCAGCCAGTGCTGACCTGACACACACACACACACACACACACACACACACACACACACACAAGTGAAAAGTCATAGACAGATGGAAAAAAAAAACATTAGAATATCTAAGTTACACACCAATCTCTACCTTTCTCAGATAAACATACACACATAGACAGAGACACACACTCTCTCTCACACACACACACACACACACACACACACAGGTGAGAAGTCATATACAGTTGAAAAAAAAAAAAACATTTGAATATCTCAGTTACACACCAATCTCTAGCTTTCTCAGATACACATACACACATAGACAGACAGACAGAGACAGACACAGAGACAGAGACAGACACACACACACACAGACACACACACACATAGACACAGACACACACACACTCACACACACGTACCGGAGCAGCTGGGCTTGAAGTTCAGGCAGCTTCCGTCTCTCCCTGAGCCACACCTCCCCCTGCTGGTCACTCGGGGTGAAGAGCCAACTGCGGTCATTGGAGCAGGGGGCATCAACCAGCACCTGGGACACACACACACACACACACGACAGGGTGTTCAAAGACAGGATATGCACCACACACACACACACACACACACACACACACACACACACACACACACACACACACACACACACACAGAAACATCTGGTGCTCCGGGGATCTCTCACACACGTACTACAGCAAACACACACACACACCTGATGATGAAAGCACAAAAACAAAGACCCTGACATGGGGAAGCCACATCACACACACCTGGGAGAAGAGTCACATAAAAAACAACCCCTCTATACTACACACACTCACACTCACACACACACACACACACACACACACACACACACACACACACCTGTGAGACTCTGTCCTTTGTTGTCTGTCCACTCTCTATCCCTTGAAATTTTCTGTGATTTTCCAAGGTTTTAGCACAATGCGATACAGTAAGGTTTGGATGATCATCATCATGCCAGCTACTTTTCGATTTGATTGCTGCATGCTGGCAATTCTCATCTGATCTCCCTGTCCCAAATGAGCCTAAAGATGTTCAGTATTTGTTAAACCTACTCCTAGACCTCATGATATCTTTTGTTGAGGTCAAGGGGAAAGGGTTAGGATAATAGATAATAAAACAGATCAGTCAACTGCAGCTCCAGTCTTGTATGCCACCTGGTGGATGAGATCAGAAACTACAGCACATTCTGACCTGAATATTGTGAGGAAACATACACCTGTCTTGTCTTATCTCTCTTTGTCTTTGTCTCTGTCTCTGTCTCTGTCTTTGTCTCTCTCACTCACACTCACACACACACACATACACACACATTCAAGCAGAACACCACTGTTGTCCTGACCTTGTCATACGCCCCTTGGTGTGTGGGTGCGAAGTCTCTCCCGTCCTTATTGGTCACTCGAACCGTCTCCATGACAGCAGAGGGCACATAGGACTCCAGCGTCTTAGACAGCCAATCACAGCGATGCGTGTCTACCTCGTTACAGTGCAGAAATCCTGAGTGCACCCACACACACACACACACACACACACACACACACACACACACACAAACTTTAAGTAAAACGCTTTTCCCATCATCACACACATCTGGCGTCTTTTGGAGATGTTATTGATATTAATAATAATAATAGGGGAGCTTAAAATTGTACTCCTTCATAGGGAGCCCAGAATTTGTAGTGGCACCCCTGATGCCTGGACACACACACACACACACACACACACACACACACACACACACACACACACACACACACACCTGGGCAGGTGGTCTGGAGGATGGCGACGGCTTTGCCACCAGGGGCCGAGCACATGTCCAGCACGTGCTCCCCCTCCGTCACACCGAGAGCCAGCACGGGCAGCAGCGAGGCTGCGTTCAGCAGGAAGTAACGCTTCAGGTGGCCGCGCTCGTGCCTGGGGGCTGGGAGACGCACGGGGGCCCGCTGGACGAAACACTCCAGAGACCCCCGGTGGCTGTGCAGGGGGCCGTGGACACCGCCGCTCTGAGGAAAGAGGCTGGTGTAGCCCAGCTCCCCCAGTCGCGTCCTCAGCTCCTGCACGTCCGTAAAGCGGTTCAGCATCACTCCATACTGCCAACAATCTGGGTTCAGCATCACTGATCTGTCCAGCCATATGAAAAAGAACATACAAAAAATCCACATGAATTTTCAGTGTCTTGTAGATGACTTGCTTCCTTTATGTTTTGAATTGCACCCTGAGTCTGGCAATAAAGGTGATGATGATAATGATGATGATTAACTTAAACTATGGCCAGGTTCAGATACTTCTTGTGTTTCATGTTGTATAAATTATGTAAGTTTCACAGTACTCACATAACCCACAGCTTTTGTACGTGGTTCATCATTATATAATTTTCTTTCAAGATTCAGATAAATGTATAGGAAATGTGTACAATGTATACAGTTATTAGCATATGGGCAGAGAGGCGGGGAAACATTAACACCATTCAGAAACAGCCGTTAAAAACTTTTCAACATGGGAATTCATCATGGTCTATTCTTGCACAGAGAGCATTTATAAACCCTATCCCCAGTCATAACTTCGCTTACCTCGCAGACATCCATAAACTGCCCAGCTCTGCCGAATATAGCGTGTCAAAGTGTTCCAGCACCTGCCGACAGACCTTTCGCCTGGGCATCTTCTAGGGGGGTCAGGACGCAGTAAGACACACTGCAACCTTCAGAAATTTGTGTGTGTGCCAGCCGTCATACTGAGTTCGCCATACTTTGAAAATTACCTTACGTACTTACCGACTTGTGGGCAACTCCATGCTCCTGTGACTCTTCTTGAGTTATTTCAAGTGAATCGGAAAGACATTTTGTCGCTTCTTCGCGTACTGTTACAAGACAGAAGCGCACTCTTTTAAAAAGAGGAATGGACAGTGGACTCGGCCGTATGCAGTGCATAATCCTAGCGTCAATGGCATAATTTGCATATTTCAGTAGTCTGTTATATTCTTTCTTCTATATGTCCGTTCTTTGAAGCTTGAGATCAGTTTTGGCTGTTTTGCAGGTTTACAATTCTCGTTGCTGTCAGCTGAGTCCACCATCTAATTCTTACCGGCTGCTGTCATAACCATTCAACAAACGTTCCGCTCCCACAGTCCCATGTTGATCCTTCTCCCAGTTTACAGGTGCTGGTTATATAATTACAATATCATGAAAAAGTTGTATCAGTAATTCTATTCAAGAAGTGAGACTTGTATATTATAATCATTCATTACACACACTGATATTTCAAATGTTTATTTATTTAATTTCTTTTCTCTCCTCTCTTTGAGACCTCAACTTGCAAAGGACATGCAAAGTTTACTTTCATTAGAGAACATAACTTTGGACCACTCGGCAGCAGTCCAGTCCTTTTTGCCTTTAGCCCAGAAGAGATGCTTCTGACATGGTCTCTAGTTCAAGAGTGGCTTGACACAAGGAATGCGACAGCTGAAACCCATGTCTTGCATATGTCTGTCCGTGGTGGTTCTTGAAGCACTGACTCCAGCTGCAGTCCACTCTTTGTGAATCTCCCCCACATTTTTGAATTGGTTTTACTTTACAATCCTCTCCAGGGTGTGGTTATCCCTATTGGTTATACGCTCTACCACATCTTTTTCTTCCCTTTGCCTCTCTATTAATGTGCTTAGACACAGAGCTCTGTGAACAGCCAGCCTCTTTAGCAATGACCTTTTGTGTCTTGCCCTCCTTGCTCATCTTTTGAAGAACTGTCAGACCAGCAGTCTTCCCCATAATTGTGTAGCCTACAGAGACTGAGAGACATTCTAAAGGCCTTTGCAGGTGTTTTGAATTAATTAGCTAATTAGAGTGTGGCACCAGGTCTCTTCAATATTGAACCTTTCCATAATATTCTAATTTTCTGAGATACTCAATTTGAGGTTTTCATTAGTTGTCAGTTATAATCGTCAATATTAAAGAAATAAACACTTGAAATACGTCAGTCTGTGTAAAATACATGTATACATTAAACAAGTTTCAGTTTTTGACAGGAACTACTGAAATAAAGTTTTTCATGATATTCTAATTATATGACCAGCACCTGTAGACCATAAACACAGATCAGGGTTTAAGCACAGATATTCTAAGACGACCAGATATGCCACTCCCTATTAAGGCCCATTGCATTTACGTTCGAAATGCACCAGAGTGGCATATCTGGTCGTCTTGGAATATCTGTGGTTTAAGTTCACTTGATTCAGTCAGGGTCATTCGATTGAGTCACACAAGTAAACACCCACAACTGGCCTTTTAAAGAATCCGTCTGTATTTAATATTGATCATAGAAAATACACTGGGTAAAATATGGACATAACAAATCTAGCTGTAAAAACGGTCTGTAGTGCGTTGAAATGTCTCTACATTCAAGCAGAATCTGAACACGCAATTATCTAACTGGCATAAAGATAGCGTCTGCACTGTGACTTGGTCCACGTATGCAATGGCCTCAGCTCATTCAGGGTGCTAAAAAGCAAACGTAACTGACCAAAAATATACTCAAAAATAATTCTGTACATTTCCATAATACATAAATATAGCACATGTATGTTTTTTGACTACAGTGAAGTTATACATAACAAATATATAGGTCATGTATGTTTCTGACAAGAGGAAGTGTATGTAGTGTGGATATCTGGTAACAAACAGGCCTTTGCTTGGTATTTCTGTAACATGACTTGCTGTTATCATTTCTAAACATTCTTGAGAGTTGCCCACTTGTGTAGACAGCAAATGTGTTGTAACCATGTGCGTTGTTCCTGGGTAAAGCAATGATGTAACTAGGGTCATGCCACCAGGACAAAATAAGACAATACAATAAAAAAACCAAAGTGTTCAGTATGGTCTGAGCTCCAGGTACTCTGCTGAGGACACTGCAGAGCTCAACAAAAACATGATAAACGGGTTAATGATTGGAGCCTTCTGAGCAGCTTCTGTAGTCGGGGTGTGTCAGAGCCTTAAACGGGAGGAACAAATCCTCATATAGAAGAGTGGCAACGTTTAAATGGGAGGGTGATACTTTCAAACCAGGACGGTTGAGATATTTAATGTGTGTGTGTGTGTGTGTGTTTCTGTCTGTCCAAAGCCAGACTCTCTGGGATGGTAGTCAGAGCACATCCTTGACCGTAGTGATGGCAATTCCATCACATGCACATCATAGTAGTAAGGTCCATTTCCATGGAGATGTAGTGGAACTGAGCACAGAGGCATCAGGCCAGTGCGGAGAGTCGAGACAGAAGGACAGGATGGAGATCAGGGCCATCAGTGAGAGGAGGGCAAGATGGAGGGGGAGGGGACAATGGAGGTGTGGGGATAGGAGTCAGGGTGACAAAACGAAAGGGTAACAAAATGAAAGGGTGGCAATTGGCGAAGAACAGGGTGAGGATGAAAGGGATGGGACAGAGTGAGATTTTTACCCATGAATACAAAGCTGCGAGCTTCCACAAGATGTTTTTCTTTTTTTTTTAAAGACCACCATATGACCACATGACCCACCCTCCCCAACATGGTCACATGATCAACTGCTGGCCAATACTGACATTCAGAGTACAACTCCACTTGAGCTGACAGACAAGAGCCTGAAGTCCTCAGTTTGATCCAGCCCAACTGGACTGACACACACACACACACACACACACACACACACACACACACACACACACACACACACACACACACACACACACACACACACACACACACACACACACACACACACACACACACACACACACCGTTTTACTGCTGGAGCTGAAGATGTCACCACCTTATAGTCCTTTAGCAGACAAGTATACATCCTCTCAGTCACTCACTTATACACTCACTCCCCAATACACACACACACACACACAC
>CM059275.1:19502634-19527634 GCA_030347295.1 Setipinna tenuifilis
GTCTATATTGACCACATGGTCTGGGATAAGTGCAACAGCAACACTGTTTTATGACTTGTGTATGCAGTATAAGACACTATCATATACCAGGGCCACATACTGTATGACAAGTGACACTGTGGTATACGAATATAGGTAAATACAGTATAAAACATGGTCAAATGCATGTGGTACACCACATGTCCAACTATGGCATGTTCAAAACAAAACACTACTAATGGCATTTGCACTGTGACATGACTACATGTTGAATGTACAAATTATCTTATGTGTTTACCCTGCTTGTATGATCACTTGTATAAACACATTACATGTTTTACTGACTGTAAAAGGGTTTTCCTACAGGAGTTACCTCTTCTAACTTATCCTATCCTATGACATCATACCTGTTACACAAACACCTGCTGTGGTAGAACTACAATAAAAGACAAGCTGCTTTGTCCCTTTCTGAATTACCACTGTCACCATGTCCAGAGTCACAATGTCCAGATTTGACACTAATTACAGGAAATTGTACACACACACACCCGCTGATATCCGCACTTACCTTGCAGGCTCCCGCCAGCGTTTCAACCAGTTGCAGCAGTTCGCCATCAGGCTGAACATGTCAGGTCCCCCACGGGAACCGGAGACGGGTTGTCGGGTGTGCAGCGAGACGCAGACTCTCGCCACCACTCTCTCCTGTCCAGCAAGGGTTCGGCTTACCCGTCAACAACCCCAACCGCCCCCACCCATTGCAAACGTATACAATTAGCTCAGTCTTCAAAGGTGGTCCTGCTAGGTGTGATTAGACGCCGACCATCGTTAAAACCCCCATCCTGCATTAGCTTGGAGAACTGATTTGATTTGTAATGTTCGAGTGTAGGTTTCAGAAAATCAATGAGACATAACACAATATTTTAGCTGTCGTTATTATGTGATAGCAAGCTAGAAGTGGACTTGTGTTTCCACTCCATCGCTTTTTCCACGACACTTCTCTAAATCAATTGTTACAGTAAATAGCCAAAATCACAAATCGGACAACATACCGTTAGCAATATAACGGTAAAATTAATTCAAGCCAAACATTTGTTTAGTGTTATCAGGGTCAGCCGAGATAATCTGATAAACCAATAGAATATAATTGTTATAAAAAGTCGGTCAAAATTGTTCAACTTTGACACATAACGGTAGGAAACGTTTCATAATGAGATCAGACAAACCAATGGTTAGCTAACGTTAGAACCCATTGGCTGGGATAAAACCAAATAGCCTGTTCGCTAAAAACACGCATGCAGAAATTTTCCATAACAAACGCAGACAGACTTCTCTTTAAATTCATTTTACACCGTCTTAATCCAAAATCGTGATGTTGCCATTTCTAGTTAAGTTAAGAGCACAACACCTTTAATTTAGACGACCCCCTTCGATTGTGGTTAGTAGCTAACTAGGCTTATTTGTTTACGCCGTGTTGACTGGCTGCTATGGCTGCGGCTGAGTACTTTGTGCGCAGACTCCAAACCATACCTATGCTCCAAACTCGTTTCCGCAGTTCCACTCTGTTCAGGAGACAGCGACATCAGTGGTCGGCGTCCAAATAGCACACTTTTTTAATCAACAAACAGTGACTGAAAACTAAGGCCGCGACTTTATCTCCAAATATGAATTTTATTTTGTTTTTAGACAAAAAAGGCTCTTATATAAACCCGCTCCTCCAATCATACACCATACAAACTCTTCATTTACTTTACATAGTTAAAAATAAAAAAAGAATATGAATAAATTAAATAAAGCTGTTATTCTTGGATCAAACATCTTTACAGCTCTTTTAAACTTTATTTTCTTTTACAAAGGACCTTTTGTAACAAGGCTAGTCACTGACCACCGTCTTCAGAGTCTGTAGAAAAAAAAACCCACACACACAGCTCAAGCACAGTCCCTTCTGTTAGGCTGCTGCTCGAAAACTGTGAACCGGAAACAGAGTAATTTTAATAGATGCCACCCCACCCAGTCTGTTCTCAGATGGCCTGAGCACCAGTCATAAAAACTAAATGAATGAGCATCCTGACTATGGGATGAAATTGATGATTAAAACACAACCCAAGCAGTGGGCAGTCACTGAGCAACGTGTGCACATTCACTGATCAATAGTTGCCAAGATGGCAGATAAACACAACCCTCCACAAACACAGACACCACTTTATTCTCCCGTATAACACACTGGAGGGTATTTCAAAAAAGGGGACTTGGGTGACTTGTTTGGTACGCCAGCAGGTAGCTCTCCACATGTAGTAAACCTCCTAATAGAGCGGCCCTATGGCTTTGTTTTGCTTGGAAAATGCAGCAAAGAGACTCTTCTATTAGGAGTTACCTTGTGTGGGTCAGTCAATAACCATCTACTTGGAATGCCCCCAGGACTCTTCTGTACAGCTTTTAACCAATCACATAGTAGAGCACACACCGACTGGTTACCTTAGTACCAGACAGAACAGTGTGTGCAGTGGTTATCCAGGAGCACACTCGGGGTGTGTATGGGTGTGTGGGCGTAAACTAAGAATACGTCAGAGAGTGAGAGTGTGACAGAGAGATGGAGTGAAAGAGAGCAAGCGAGAGAAAGAAAGAGAGAGAGAGAGAGAGAGAGTGACAGAGCGACTGTCTCTCTGAGCGTCTGTCTCTGAGTGCAGCTGCAGGCACTGAATGGGTAAAATGATGCAAAAACAAGACATTAAACGCCAGGCCAAATATCTGATCTGTGAAGCTGGTCACAGTATGGGCTACGGTGTTGCAAAGGGTGACTGTGGGGCAACATGAAGAGGGTTTACCGCCATTTTGACAACTACATGTGAAGGCATGGTGGACTACTGTGCTGACCCAGGATCAGGCATTAAGCTTGAGGCTTGAGGAAGACTCTCCCACCCAGGGTGTCATTGCACCGTCCAAACCAAGCACAGGGACCAGGGATTTGGTTCAGGTCTGTTTGGTACAAGTAATCGGTGGATTGGGGGTTGGGCTCATAATCTACCCTAATGTATCCAGGGCTCAGATTTTAGATGTGTACAGTCTTAAAAATGGAGCATTTTCCCAGACATTTCCATTTGGTATTAAAAAAAAAAAAAACAGTTTAGCAAAATGACGTAGTGATTAGCAAAAATGATGCCAGTTACCAAGCGACCATTCAAACTGTGTGAGAGGCACAGTCCTTCTGTTGAAATACTTAAATTCAGTCATGATATGAGGGGGTGTGACCTGTAGTCATTCAGGTTGGTCACATGACCTTAAGTCATATAGAGCTGTCACATGACCTTTAGTCATTCAGGGTGGTCATGTGACCCTAGAGAGGGCGTCACATGACCTGTAGTCATTCAGTGTCTGCTTGACTCTGCGCTCGGCGTCCCTTCCTGTGTTCCACTAGAGTCAGGTCACTGGACCTCTCCCGAAGGGGGGGCTTCGAGATGTACCCCAGGCGCCACATGGGGGGGGGGGGGGTCCCAGATATCCCCCAGACATCTCCCAGAAGTCCCCCAGCGGCCACACAGCTTGCCCAGCCATCCCCTTTCACCAGCCTCCTGTTCAAACGAGATCAGAGTTACACAAGTGGGCAGGGGTGAGTGCCAACAGTCACGATGCATTTTAAAACATTTTAAGCAACACTAAGTAGTTTTTTTCGTTTTCGGTCGCCCTACAGGTTGGAAGCGGAATTTTCTCTTATAGGGAACTACAGAGAGACGATCTGCTCTTCCAAACTTACTTACTTAAAACGAATTTAGAAGGGCATTTCACCCTGTTACAAGTTGATGAACCACTGAAATGATTTTGGAAACATTATTTTAAGGTTAAAAAACTACTTAGTGTTGCTTTAATACAACAGACACAGAGGTGTGCTGAACGCCTACATGCATGATGCAGGCCTTTCAATTACACCTGCAACTCAGAAGGCAATCCTTTTCTCATATAGGAAAATTCAAACACAAAATAGTGCATCGGCTTTTAAGATCCGCAGTGTGGTTTATGCATGTTGTCGCTGACTGGGTAACGTCTTGAACATGCATACCAAACAGGAAAAAACAAACTTGAAAGCCTGTTAGAAGTTGTTGCACAACCTTGCAATCAAACATATCATTTAATAAGGAAACCATATCAAAACGCAGTAAAACAATGTGCTGTTGAACTTGCCCCAGTAACTGTTTCCCATCAGTGGAGTCACCGCACATCCAACAAGTGAGGGACACCTGACATCACAGCTTTATACAGAAACCCTCTTTTCAATAATACTATGGTAAAAGCCATACAGTGGTTTAAAAAGCCTTTTTCCTGATGCAATTCTATGCCTTGATGGCCGTCATTATAAGCCATTTTGGATGTAAATGCCAAGAGCAGGCTTGCACAAGACTCATCCGATCAACATATTCTTGGTTCGAACAAGGTTTGAGCTTTTTATCATCCATAAATATCCACAGAATGTCCGGAATTCAGAATATCCCTTTAAAATTAGTGACAGGTTGTTGCTAACAAATATCAGAATTACGGTCTTGAAGTTAACAAACTATACATAGTTATCATTACAAAAGTAACAATTCCCTTTAAAGTGTACAATGCCCTTTAAAATATATATATCGTTAGCCTCATAGCATAATTGCCATAGCATAAAGTCATTTGACATTGAAATATGACTTGGGCAATTATGCTATGAGGCTAACGATATGGTAAGTAAGATGACGTGCTCACTGACCTTCATCGTCGGAGTCGAAGCCGACAAAGATTGAGCTCTTTATCATCCATAAATATTCCCAGAATACCCGAAATTCAGAATATCACTTTACAATTAGTCACAAGTTGTCGCTAACAAATACCAGCATTATAATCTTGAAGTATACATACTTAAGTATACATTATACATTACAAAAACAACTGTACAATACCCTTTAAAATATAATATATGCACACACTATATATATATGGTAAGTAAAATGATATGTTCACTGACCTTCATCGTCGGAGTCGAAGCCGAAGAGGGTGGCGCACTTCTTGAGGGCCAGGTGCTCCTGCAGCTCCTCCGCGCTGGCCAGGGAGGTGAAGCAGCGGGAGCAGCGCTGCCTCTTGGGGGCGCCACTGCTGGGGTCGGCCACCGCCTCCGCTACGGGCACCGCAGGCTTGCTGCAGCCCGCCCCCACCCCCGCCGCCTCCTTCCTGCGTTTGGGCATGCTGGTGTACCGCTCGTCCAGATAGGCACAGGGCGAGGGTCGGATGAAGGGCTTGGCGCCAGTGCTGCCATACGCACCCCCGCCCTGCTGCTGCTGCTCCTCCTTGCCCGTGCCTGTTCCTGTGCCCGTGGCTGTGGCCATGCCCGCCACCTTATCCCCGTGCCCATTCACCAGACCCACCTCGCTAGAGCAGGTACGGGCGACCCCGAGGTGATCCTCTCCTTCCCGGTTCGTCTTCCTGTCGGAACGGTCAAGCAAGTCAGGGTCGAGCAACTTGGGTTTCAAGTCCAAACCAGCAGCAGGAGACGCCTGGCTTTGAGAGGGCACCCTTGTGCTTGGAGGAGGGGAAGCGAGGGTTGGAGTGCGAGTGAGAGTGGGAGGAGTTGGGGGTGTAGGTGTCATGGGAGTCTGCTTAGGCTGAAGCAGCTCTCCGTTGGGGGGTGCCGGGGGGTGGTGGACAGGGTGGACAGGGTGGTGGACAGGGCGGTGTGTGGTGGGGGGCTGTTTCGGGGGGTGTCTGGGGGGGCAGTAGTGCCGTCGCTCGTGGCGGTGCAGCTCGATGCTGGTGGGGGCCGTGTGCGGGCAGCCGGGGAAGCAGCAGGGCATGTGCAGCTCGGGGTGGCTCTTCATGTGCTCGCGCACCTGGCCCAGCCGCCGGAACACCTGCTCGCACCCCCGGTGGGGGCAGGGGTGGTGCAGGGCGCCGGCGTGGAGCGCCACGTGGTCCGAGAAGTGCTGCGGGCTGTGGAAGCGCCGCGAGCAGAACACGCAGCGGCCCTGGGTGGACCGGAAGGCCGAGTCGAAGGCGGCACGGTCGGTGGGGTGCTGCTGAAGCAGGTGGTCCAATAGCGGCACGCCCCGCCCCTTCAGGAGGACGTCACATGCCTCCGCCGGGCATCGGACTGGCTCCTCCCTCGCCGGCCCGCTCTTCTGGACCACTGGATGACCCGACAGAACAGCACCAGGGGTCGTCGCCGAATCCGCCTTCGCCTCCTGCACTGCTGCCCCTTCCGTCCGAGCGCTGGGCATCTCGGCCTTCCTCTGGGCCTTGTGTGCTTTGTGGACCTTGTTCGGGGGCTGCTGCTGCTCTCCAGAGGCCAGCTTTGGAGTCTGAGTCTGGTCCCCCTCCTCTGTGCTCTGGGCTTGGGATTGGGCTCGGAGACGTTTCAACTTCCTTGTCCTCTTCTCCCCCTCCTCCCCTCCGTCTCCAGCTCTTATCTTCCTCTTCGTCTTTACCCGTGGCTGTGTGTCTTGCTGGGCAGAGCCCTCCTGTACCCTGTGTACCCCTGGCGGTCTTCCGCGCCGCTTCTTCACCCCGAAAGTTCCGTTGGGCCGCTGGGGTTGATGCTCGCCGTGCGTATGCCCTCCCTCAGCCCCTCCATCGCCGGATGACGCCGCCGATAACTCCGGCCCCAGGGTCAGCTTCCGTGCCCACCAGCCCCGCTTCCTCTTTTTCTTCCTCCCTCTGGGGTTTCCCAGGGGCCGATGCAGGGGCGTGAAGGCGGGCCGTGGCTGGCTGTGGTCGTTCCCGTTCTCTCGGGCCGCCTCCCCCGGCACGGGCAGCTGTTCTGCCCGCAGCTGCTCCACGTGCTGGCTGAAGTGCTCGTAGGCCTCGTCGGGGTCGGCGGGAAGACGGTCGCAGAACATGCACTTCCCCGGAGACAGCAGCTGGTTGCCACGGAAGTGCGAGTTGGCGTGGCGCATGATGTTGCCGCCCTTGAACACCTTGTCGCAGAGACGGCATCGATGCACAAGCACGGGGGATTCCGGGGGGGGGACATCTGCTGACTTGGGGGTCTCCCACGACAGGGACTCCGCCGACGGGGTCTCGAATGGGGTAACCTGGGCGGGGGGTAAGGGAGAGGATGTGTTTTCCTGTAGTGCGTTCTCAGATGTCAGTCTGTCTTCTAGTGGTGTTGTCTGGGACGGTGTGTGTACAGTGGGGGGTAAAGCTGGGTCAGATGGTGTGTGTTTCTGTGGGGATAATACAGGCAGTGTGTGTTCCTGGTGCGTTCTCTCAGACGATGGGGTGTGTTCCAGTGGGGCTGTCTGAGATGGTGTGTGTTCTGGGGCGAGGCATAGAGAGGGGCTGGGCTCAGGCAGCTGAGTCGTCTCTGGAGGTGTGACCTTAAGTCCAGGATCCTTCAGTCCAGGATCCTTCAGTCTAGGATCCTTAAGAGGAGACCGCTCAGTGGACAAGGGTGACAGTTCTGATGACAGTTCTGGTGGTGTGACCTGAGATGGCGGAGCCAACAGTGCCTTTAAGGGTGATGTCACCGTGGCAGCCCACTTGGTTGGGGACACCTCAGACTGTGATTGCCGGGAAGGAGCCGTGTCTGATCCTACAGGTGCAGCACTGTGGGGTGGCGTCCCAGCATGCACAGGGGCAGAGAGGGGGGGCACCCCATTTTGTACAGTGTCAGAGACAGGTGCCACAGACTGCACTTTGTTAGGCTGTGGCACCTCAGACTGTGCTGTGTCAAACAGGACGGGCGCTGGCTTGGTTGGTGAGCCATGGGGTGTCCTGCGAAGCCCGTCGGGGGCAGTCTGCAGGATCCCGTCTGTGATGGGGGCTTCTCCCGCCCTTGGGGCCTCAGACGCCACGGCTGGGCTGAGGTGGGGGGCCGACTTGTCTGAGAGGGAGACGGGACCTCCAGGCCCCCCCACCATCACACTGCCTACAGGGGCACTGGGATCAGAAGGACACCTGCCGACATCAGGGCTACTAAGGGTGTTGTGGTTGAGGATAGCGTCACATTTGCCTGAGGATGTGGCGTCTTCTTCAGAGCTGCCGAGTTCAGTTGTCAGTTGTCTGGTCTCTGGGGTGAGTGTTCTCTTGGCCAGCTGCTCAGCGCCACCTTGTGGCTTGGATGTAGCCGTGACCTCCACCTCCACCACCTCCTCCACCTGAGGCTCCACGTGTGTCTGGGCGGGCTTGGCAGCAGTGTGGGACTCCTGCCCGCCTTGTCTCAGCTCCTTCTCGGCCGATGCCTCCTGCTCTCCGTCCAGCTGCACCCCCTGCTCCTCGTGCGTCCTGGCGTAGCTGTGGAACTGCCTGACGTAGCCCTCCGCATTGAGCGTGTGGAACAGGCCTTCGGTTCCGCTCTCGGAGAACAACTGCAGGAGCCGGTGGTTCACGCTGTTTGGTGCCGTGGCTGCTTTGGTGACCTTAGTGGAGTCCACACCGAGCCCACCTGTGCAGCGATCCAGGACAGGTGTGAGGTCAGGTGACGATGGGGATTCTTCTGTGCTGCACACGTCCACCACCACCACTTCGTTGTCAGGCAAGGAGAGCTCCAGCACCTCCCTGTGCGCGTGGAGCGCATCGCCCGACCCCTCCACCAGGGGGGGCAGCAGCGAGGAGGAGGAGGAGGAGCCGGAGGACGCCGTCGTCCTGTGCCTGCTCCGGTCGCTGGGCGAGCGCTCGTACGTCCTCAGCGGGCTGGTGGGCGCCTGCGGCTTCCTCCCCGGCTTGCGTCCGGGCCTCCTGGCCCTGTAGGGGGCGCTGTTCTCCGCCTGTGCTGCCGCCTCCTCCTCCTCCAGCAGCCAGCGCGGCTTCCTGCCCCGACGCTTCCAGCCGCAGCGCTCCCCTTGCCGCGAGATGAGCCGCTGTTGCCGGGCGCCCAGCTGGCGAGAGACGTTCTGCTGGGCCACGTCCAGCTGCCGGAAAGAGCGTCGCAGCGACGATGATGATGATGACGACGACGGCAACGATGATGATGAACTCTCCGACAGCTTCACGCCGGGCTTCCTTCCCCGCCTCTTCACCGCCACCACCGCCCCCACAGGGCAGGACGCATCACGGGCGAGTGTGGGCGTCACGGTGACCGGTGGCATCTTCTGCTCATTCAGTGGCCGAGGCAGGGGGGGGACGGGAGTGACAGTGGTGGTAGCAGCAGCAGCGGTGGTGGTGGTGGGGCTGGCGTTAGGCGGGTCGCAGTGACACGCGCAGGGCTCCCTCACACAGCACGTGGGCCCCCAGGGCTCCTCGATCTCCGACAGCTCGTCCTTCTGCAGGGGCCTGCTGAGCAGCTGCCGGCAGTTGGAGCGCAGGGTGATGAGGTTCCAGAACTCGGGGTCGAACTGCAGCCCCTTCTTCAGGATCTGCAGGACCTCGAAGCGGACGTTGTTGCCCACGGGTCCGGGGTCTACGGGGTACTCCTGGTCCGGGTGTGTGTACAGCAGCGCCACCGTCTTGTAGGACTGCACGGTGCGCTCCAGGAAGAAGACCTGCAGCGCACACACGCGACACACCTCCAGGTCCGAGGGCAGCAGGTAGGCGATGGTCTTGCACAGCAGCGACTTGGTCACCGGGTCGGTCTGGAGGTCACTCTCCAGGGCCCGGCCACACAGCTCCACGCAGAACCTCAGGCCACATGTCCCCACCTGCCAAACACACACATACACGGAAAGATGACTTGGATGTTGCTGTGTGTCGTGTGTGTGTCTTGTGTGTGTGTCTTGCGTGTGTGTCTTGCGTGTGTGTGTGCGTGTGTCTTGTGTGTGTGTCTTGTGTGTGTGTGGTGTAATGTTAGGCAACACTGCCAGGATGATTATGATTAAGGGAATGGTGGCTAGCATACGGGTGTGTGCGTGTGTGTGAGTGTGTGTGTGTGAGTGTGTGTGAGTGTGTGTGAGTGTGTGTGAGTGTTTTAATGGGTTAAGTACCTCTTGTAGCATTTAAATGATTTTTATAAATTCTTTTCAACTGTCAAATGAATACCAACTGAATATGTTTTCATGTCTGTTCAGAAGAGGACAGTGCTGAGGCCTAGTTGTGACTAAACTTAGAAGGTCACCTTGACCAGTACACTGAGTGCTGTTTAGAGGGTCACAAAGGTGGGGAACCAGCAGATTGGTGACTTTGTTTGGTCTATTCATATGTGGTTCTCAGTCACAGCTGGAGACAGAGTAGTGCCAATGGGCTATGTATTTATATGGACAGTCCTTCCGGAACTAGGTTCCATTTGAGTTATTTTTCACTGTTTATACCGGTTTACGATGCATCACTCTGTTATAACTATGTCCAGTTTTTTTCTGATCTTCAGGGACATGAATTTAACCACCAGAGAATAAAGGCATGTAACAACGAACCTGCATGTCTCTAGCTTGTGGGAGAGACAGCTGAACTAGACAGGTGACCTAGACTTAGGCACTTAGGCAAAGTGTCAGTCTTTTTCTTTCATTTTTATTTATTACCATTCATTTGCAACAATATTTTCTGAAATAAATTATCAATTCTAATCCAATGCAACGGAACATCAAGTCTTTTATTCCCTGAGGACCTATTTTGACTTATTTAGAAAACACAACGCAGTTCATGGTGAGCAGAGACTTCAGGTGTAGAGTCAATCTGAAAAACACCAAAATCTAACACTCTGGTAGTTTGATCTTGACGAGGGAAGAGCTTAATCAGATGTTGCCGTGTTTGGCGGTGTGTTAATAGGTTTGGCACTGGAAAGATGCCTCGGCCATTACTGTATGTGTGATTGAGCATGCGTGTGTGTATGTGCGTGTGTGTGTGTGTGTGTGTTAATGGGTTGGGTACATCTGCTAGGATGATTTTGGTGAAAGGTAAGATAGCTTGGACATTAGTCTGTGTGTGAGTGTGTGTGTTAATGGGTTGGGCACCGCTACCAGAATGGTCTTGATGAACGGGATGATGGCTCATCCATTACTGTGTGTGTGTGTGTGTGTGTGTGTGTGTGTGTGTGTGTGTGTGTGTGTGTGTGTGTGTGTGTTAATGGGTTGGGTACCTCTGCTAGGATGATCTTGATAGAGGGGCAAGATTGCTCGGACATTACTGTGTGTGAGGGTGTAAGTGTGTATGTGTTTGTGAGAGAGAGAGTGTGTGTGTGTGTGTGTGTGTGTGTGTGTGTGTGTGTGTGTGTGTGTGTGTGTGTGTGTGTGTGTGTGTATTAATGGGTTGGATACCTCTGCTAAAATGTTCTTGATGAAGGGAAAGATGGCTCAGATGTTACTCTGTGTGCGTGCGTGTGTGTGTGAGCGCATGTGTGTGTGTTAATGTACCTCTGCTAGGATGATCTTGATGAAGGGGAAGATGGCTCAGACATTACTGTGTGTGTGTGTGTGTGTGTGTGTGTGTGTGTGCGTTAATGTACCTCTGCTAGGATGATCTTGATGAAGGGGAAGATGGCTCGGGCGTTGCTGGCCGTGAGGAGGAGCTGGTGACACTGTTGCAGGAAGTCCTCTTTAGATGGGTTGGTCCGCAGCTGCAGCTTACTCCACACAAACACCAGGTCCCTACGGACACAGGAGCACAGCTCTCACCAACGGTGTGTGTGTGTGTGTGTGTGTGTGTGTGTGTGTGTGTGTGTCACACGGGTTGAACATGTAAACAGAGCAGATCTGCTGATGTGTACAGTTGTGTGTGCACCACAGGTTGACCATATCTCCACAGTGGAATTGCTAGTGCGTGTCTGGGTGTGTATGTGTGTGTGTGTGTGTGTGTGTGTGTGTGTACGTCCATGAGTGTGTTTATGTGTTAACCACAGGTTAAACAGAGCTCTACAGGGAATCTGCTGGTGTGTGCACATATGTACAACAAGAGTGTAGGGGTGTGTGTGTGTGTGTGTGTGTGTGTGTGTGTGTGTGTGTGTGTGTGTGTGTATACTCACCACAGGTTGTACATGTCTCCTGCACGGAGCTGTTGACTCAGGAATCCTCGGCTGAGGGTCAGCAGCAGGTCATCGTTCTCCTCAGCCTCACAGTTACAGATGATCTCCACTGCATCCCTACCGTCTATCACCGACATCTGACACACACACACACACACACACACACACACACTTAGTCATCCCCTCTACACCACTATTGCCACAAATCATATCTTACCCACATCAACCCTCAGGCTGTCTCTCACTTTCTCTGTCACACACACACTCACTCACTCACACACACACACACTGTTAGCCATGGTGTCTACTAGAAACTTCATAAATCTTACAGGAAACCACATTGGTGGCGACACTCAGGCTTACACCCACAGGCTGTCAAACAGGTGCATTCGTCTCCTCTCGTCTCTACTAGTAGTGTGTGTGGGTGTGGTTGTCCTCACCTGTGTGTGCAGGTGTTGGTGCAGGGAGGCCCTCCACAGGCAGGTGAGGTAGGCCTGCAGGAAGTAGAGGTGGCGTCCGGCGCTGGGGTGCTGGCTGCAGGCCCTGGCTAGCTCCATGGCCTCCTCCACACGCTCACACACCAGCAGGTAGCGCACGCGCAGCTCCAGGAAAACACACGCCTCCGAGCCCAGGTACCTGCTCACTGCAGCACACACACACACATACACACACAGAGTCAATGTTACACACACCAGGCCAGTGAGATACATGGACATCACACACAGCAACTTACTGCAACACACAGTCAATATCTCACATATCAGGCCACTGCAACACACACACACACATGAAGTGAATGTCACACACACCAGGCCAGTGAGATACATGGACATCACACACAGCAACTTACAGCAACTCACTGCAACACACTGCAACACACAGTCAATATCTCACACAGCAGGTCACTGTCGACATTACATACACCAGGCCACTGCGACACACACACACACACAGTCAACATCACACACACCTTCTCACTACAAATATCACATACCCACCAGCCCACTGCAATACACACAGAATCAACATCACACACAGCAGGCCACTGCAACACACACACTACAAATATCTCAAACACACTTGCAACTGCAACACACTCAGCCAATATCACATACAACTACTCGACACACACTGACAGTCGACAACACACACACAGCAAGCCACTGCAATACAGACAGAGCAAATATACACACCTACTAACAACACACACATAGAGTTGACATCACACACACACGCACAAGGCCACTGCAACACATGAGGCCATGGCAACACACACACCACAAATATCCCACACACACACCTGCCCACTGCAATACACACAGCCAGTATCACACACACTGGGCGACTACGACACACAGAGACAGTATCACACACAACCAACTTTACACACAGCCAACAGCACACTTTCCTGGTTATTGCAACACACACACAGCTAACTTAACACACACAGCCAATGTTACACACACACTTGGCCACTGCAACGCACACAGCCAGCGTCACACACACACACACCAGGCTATTGCAACACACACAACGAACTTCCCAAACCACACCCAACTTTACACATCTGGTCACTTCACTGTAACACACACTGCCAACATAACACACACCTGCTCACTGCAACACACACAATCAAAGCCATCATTATCAGACACGCAGGGGCGCATGCATGCATGCATGCACACACACACACACACACACACACACACACACACACACACACCAATTTACCGCCACACACACAGCGTTGGCCTCTTCTCTTACCCTGGTCTGGAGCCTGTGGCGCCCCGCTGAGGATGCCCTGCAGCACTGCCCCCGCCCAGGGCCCCCCCTCCCTGATGATCTGGCTCACCTGCAGCAGGTACACATTCTGGTGACGCACCAGACATGCCTCGCACTCCTACGGAAGACAACAGAGAGAGTAAGGAGAAGGAAGAGAGAGAGAGAGAGGAAGAGAGAGAGAGAGACAGAGAGAGAGGAGAAGAAGAGGAGGAAGAGAGAGGAGAAGAAGAGGAATGCAGTGAGAGAGAGGAGGACAGAGTGATACAGTGGAAAAGGAAATAAATAGACAGTGACAGAGAGAGAGAAATGGAGTGGGGGCAAAGAGTGTGACAGACAGAAGTGTGTGTGATAGAGAGAGAGAGAGAGAGAGAGAGAGAGAGAGAGAGAGAGAGAGAGAGAGAGAAAGAGAAAGAGAAAGAGAAAGAGAAAGAGAAAGAGAGAGAGAGAGAGAGAGAGAGAGAGAGAGAGAGAAGGATTGGAAACCTTGTTTATCATTGGCCCCACAATAACAAAAAACACACCATGTACACACAAGACAGCCAATACAAACAGACACAGCTTCCCACACCATGGGTGTACAGACACGTCTGTGTGTGTGTGTGTGTGTGTGTGTGACATTCTACAGACACAGCACATCAGGCTCAGGTAGTCATGGCAACAAGGGCACGACCCCTGACATCCTGACCCCTGACCCCCCACACTCACCTGAATGGAGTCTAGGATGCCCTTCAAAGGCTCTTCCAGGAACTCATCTCTGCCAAAGAACAGCAGCAGCTCAAAGATGCTCCTGAACGAAACAGAGAGAGAAGAAAATATGTAGAGAACGACTGCGTGTGTGTGTGTGTGTGTGTGTGTGTCTGTGTGTGTGTCTGTGTGTGTGTCTGTGTCCCATCGTCATGAATGTGTGAGAGTGATACAGCAGGTTATAAGTATGTCAGTTATAAAGACATTTCCCCCCAAGACCACATACAGTACGCTACATAATTATGTGGATATATACAGTCATAAAGGCTGCTAGGTTTATAGAGCTCCAAGGGACTTGATTCTGTAACACACACACACACACACACACACACACACACACATTGCAGGGACCACTATACACAGAAATACACAGCAAAACCCATCATACACAAGCATAAATCAAACCCCGTCTCACTCTCTCTCTCTCTCTCTCACACACACACACTCACACACACACACACACACAGTTTAACTTACAGGGCCAGGCTGCTGAGAGCGTAGCGCACATGTTCGCAGTCTGCGGGGAAGGAGGCCGTTCCTCGCACGAAGGAGCAGAGAGCCCATCGGAGAACCTGCAGCTGGGGCAGAGGAACCTGCCAGCGCCCGGTGTGCTCCTCCACCAGCTACACACACACACACACACACACACACGAAGGGAGAAGGGGAGACAGAGAGAAAAAAGTTACAGACAGAGAGACAGATGACGGAACAAACACACAGTATGAGGAGTAGAGTAGAGTAGAGTAGAGTAGAGTAACTTTATTAATCCCGAAGGAAATTAAGGTGTCTTGTAGCATACACATTATACACATTACCCATAATAAATACACATTACAAAACAAATCAAGACGAATCACCATATTGCACACATCAACATACATACAACATTCACTGAAATGGGTTAGGGGGGGGGGGGGGTACTAAGACGTGTCTATATAAGGTGCATTGCCGTAATTTAAGTGAACAGGTTAAGTTTGAGTTGGGGAATGGTCCTTAGTGCAAGTAAAAACAAAGTGGCAATGCAAACAGTGCAGTACACGTTGTCCAGGGTAGTGTAGGATAGTGTATAGTATAGTATAGTGTAGGAGACAAGAGAGACAGTAAAACAGACAGGTAGGAAGACAGGCAAGGGTAGAGGGAGACACAGACAGGCAGGGGTCAGAGGAGTGACAGGGAGACAGACAGACAGGCAGGCAGGCAAGAGGGGGTTACAAACAACACTGACAACTTGCTGCTTGCTACTGATATTGACTAACAGCCCTATGTAGATAGCACACTGGAAACCTCGCTGTCCACCGCACTCCAGCCTGAGGCCAGAAGATAACACTTCCATAGGGTGCTAACTTATGAGTTTACCCATAGTAAGGTTTCAGGCTTTACTATATAGTCCACCTTAAATCTGGTGCCAACACTTTCGCTTGAAGTCGAGATCATAAAGGGGAAATAACCATTTTAACACATTTGACTTTAGATTTTGAAGCCATCAACAAGGCGTTTGCAAGCATAAAGCAAACATAAGGAACGGGCGCATGTTTACATTTAGTAAACGAAGGCGCTTTAAATCAAATGGCTTTACCTACAAACAAGTGATTTTGATCGCAAAGAGCGACGGGGATGATAAATTCATTTGTATAAGAGTTAACACAAACACAATTTGAATCTGGACAGAGCCACACGGTGACGAAGCATCCAAGACAGAAAGTTTAGGAGTTCATGTGGAGATGTTTGTATCGGCCTAGCTTACTTGCATCACTTTGAAAGCCCGACTAGCAAATGTTAGCCACCGAAAGTGCTGTATTAGAATACACAACATGACTTCTATGACTGACGCGTGTCTACTGTAAATTAAGTACGTTCATAAAAGAAAGTTCATCTCCCGGGCCTTGTCAGCCATCAAGAGTCAACTATCTTTCGATCATGACTGCCGTGTAATAACCTAGCTACGCTAGCTAGATACCTAGATGCCGAACGTTATGAAGTGGGCCTGCTAGCTGTTTTGGAATGCAGCTATCTTGCAGCTAGCGATCGATTCGCTCCTAAGCAAGAATACTATGAAATACTAACTACCAACTCTACCTTTCCTGAGATAACAGGCATCTCAGACACAACGCAGTGTATAATTCATTCGTGTTTGCAAGTGATCATACACGGTGGAGTTTCGGGCTATAGCCACCGAGGTCCATTGAATACTGGGGGAGGGGAATTGTCTGGCTAGCTCTGGGGTAGCTCTTCTAGCTAGCTCTTTGGGAACAACTATGCCTGGGATCATTTTGTTAATGATACGCCGTAAAAGTTCGTATCCTACCTTACAGAACTTTGCACAGTAGGACTTGCTTATGTGTCCATGTTCGTCGCTTACGCTAGCAACCAGTAAGCTTCCTAGTTCTTCTTTTAACCTGTCTAACTCTACTTCACTCTCTTCTTCCGCCATACTGGCTGTCTTACCTAGCGCGTACAACAGCGACCACAATGTTCCAGTAGACCTCGCCTTTCCTTCCAAAAAATCTGATTGGCATATCACACGCCAACTCCCGCTGACAGACAGCCCTAAACCAACTCCAATTGGACCACTGGGCCAACTAGCCACTCCCCAAACTCCATGCGAATGTTTTCGGCACATGCAATTGGTTTGACTGCTTGTACACAATGCCTTATTCCCAAAATGAAACTTCTGTCCAAAACCGCAAGGATGCGCCGTTATTGGAATAGTCAGTCTTGCTCTTTCTCATACGTGCTGTTATTGTTTTCCTGTGACAATGACTGCCCATCGTGATAAAGAACAGGGAAATAATTTTACTGCCAATAATGTCACCTCAGACTTTAGTGGAAGGTGTAAAAAGGCAAAATGATTCTGTACTAAAAGGAAAAAAGTGTGTAAGGTAGACGAGTATTTTCAATCAAATCTTAAAGTAATTTGTTTAGCGTTGAGTCCACTACCAGGCAGCAAACTACAGGTGTAATCTCTTAGGTCAGGTTTTAAAACACATGTGTATTTCCGGTTGGGAGTCTTAATTAAGCAGGTGTTCCTTGCGATTTGTTTGAGGTGCCTCACTCGGACTTAAGTGCAGGTAAGAGTTATGAACAAACCTTTCACGAAACCCTTTCTTGGCGACTTTAGTGCATACTGTTTAGATAGACCTACACGTCATGGACATTGTTAAACATTTTTCTGAAGAAAGTCTTACAACGTCCTTCCTTCTCTTAGTTTACCAGCTTAATTGCTAAACTTGCACGTGTCCCTGCTGTAGCCTTTCCTTCTATTTTTAGCTCTTTATCTATAGTAGCCTACATTATCTATAGTAGCCTACATTGGGCTGTGTCACAAGTTCAGATTCCCCCCGTGTATATCTCTCTGCTGCAAGACTCTTTTCATCACGGTTTGAACTGGTTTTTTTCTGTGGTTGTAGTATGTTTGGAAACTGTCAGCAGGCTATGTTCTTGTGAATGTGACTAACAGGTGTGCACACATCATTGCTCCCATGTGTCCTGTGGTGTGCATGTCTGAAGAAGGGCATATGTGACCCAAAACATTGCATTACTGGTTGTGATTGAACCTTTTTATCCTACAGCTCTCAGTGTGTGGACTTTTATTCACATTCACCTGTTGTGTGTGCATCATTGTTGTAGTCCTGCAGTCACAGTGCCTGTATCCTGTGCTGCCTGTCCAGTACTTGCCCCTGTCTGCTGCTGCTGGTCGTGTGGCTGGTGCAAGTGTCCCCTTCTGCTGGTCGTGTATCTGGTGCCTGTGTCCCCTTCTCCTGGTCGTGTTGTGCCCGTGTCCAGTGCCAGGCCATGTCTGCGGGGCTGCAGATGCTTGGCGTGTTGCTGGGGGTGGCGGGGTTGGTGGGGGCTATCGTGTCCTGTGCACTGCCCCTGTGGAGAGTCACTGCCTTCATCGGGAGCAACATCGTCACGGCACAGGTGTGTGCTCCTGTGTGTGTGTGAGACCCATCTTGTATCACATTCATTTCTTTGTTTTCTTGCATCATTAAACACCTTATTGTCTTTTACTTTATTTATATTTAGGTAAAGATTTATTGCTAAAACTCCCCTTTCAATGTCTGTTGTCATTCGATGTGTCCATCACTGTAAAGCTCTCCGATTGTTCGATGTGTGGAACTCTGTGCTGACCACAGTGCATGATAGTGCTCTGTTTGTGGAAGGCAAACTGGTGTGTTCTGGGTGACTGTGTGTGTGCGCGCGCCCGCCCTTGTGTGTGTGTCTGTGTCTGTGTCTGTGTTGGGTGACTGTGTGTGCTATGTGCATGCTGACCCTGTCTTGTCTTGTCTTGTCTTCTCTTCCTGACAGACAATGTGGGAGGGCCTGTGGATGAACTGTGTGGTGCAGAGCACGGGCCAGATGCAGTGTAAGGTGTACGACTCCATGCTGGCTCTGCCTCGGGAGCTGCAGGCGTCCCGTGCCATCCTGGTGGTGGGCCTGCTGGTGTCTGTCGCCGCCCTGCTGGCTGGCGTCGTGGGTGGGAAGTGCACCACCTGCCTGGTGGAGGGCTCTGGGAAAGCCCGTGTTGCCGTGGTAGCCGGAGCGCTGTTTGTGATTGGTGGGCTGCTGTGTTTGATCCCTCCCTGCTGGACGGCGCATCGGGTGATTCGGGACTTCTACAGCCCCCTGGTGGTGAAGTCGCAGAAGCGCGAGCTCGGGGCCGCACTGTTCCTCTGCTGGGGCGCGGGGGGACTGCTGCTGATCGGGGGGGTGCTGGTTTGCGCCTCCTGCCCCCACAGGAGCGGCCTGGCAGAAATCAACGACCGGCGCTACAAACACCCCTCTCAGCCCACCGCTACAGGTGTACGCGCAGCCTATGTTTGAGACCCGTGTGTGTGTGTGCACGCACGCAAGCACACACACACACACACATGGCATACTCGTGTTACGTGAAACATGTGGTTGGAAGACTGGGGAGTCTTTTTAGACTGGAAGACTGGGGAGACTGGGGAGTCTTTTTAGATTTTATAAGACACTTATGGTGGGAGAACTGGCATTCTCTTTAAATGTAATATGTTCATGTCCAGGTGCTATAAACACAACTTCTAGTCCTCGACAAGGGACGGACATAAGGCCTGCATGTAAGATGCAGCAGACCCACATTTACGTGTAATATGTGGGCACGTCTAAAACTGACATTGTTTTTATTTATTTTGAGAGAACAGGCATTCTCTTTTACTGTACTATGTTTATGTCCAGTGTGCTGTTTTTAATGTGACTGTTATATTGAATAAACCACTTAAAAAAAACAACCATAATCTGCGACTTAATCCGTGAGTGAGCGGACGTATGATGCAAGTGTTTTGTGTATTCCAACAGGTGGTGCCGTTGCTCTACACAGCTCCAGATAAGATAAACTGATTTATTGGCACCAATTCAACACTGATGATCACAAAATACTGAAAGAGGTAGACAGAAATGTAGTTAAAAATCTGTGTGTGCATGTGTGTAGGCATGAGACATTCTATGTACAATGTGTACAAATTTCAAGTACAAGCCTGTACATCACGTATGCACACAACACCAGCAGAAGGCATAGCAGTCCTGCTCAGAAGTAATAAGGACCATCTCCTGCAGTCTGTTCATGGTACGGTCCGTTCACAATAGCACAGGCAACACAGAACAAAATACTACTGCAGAGAAGGTCAAAGTAATCACAATAATATGCATACAGTAATGTAAGCAATCACAATTAATACAAAGTGTGGTTTATGTACATATTTTCCCTGTAGTAAGTCAGAGTGCACACTTATTCCTCTGTAAACAACAGTCTGTTTATAAATAAAAAAAAAAACAACTGCTTGAATCTGAGGCATGATGTGGTCACGGGCAATCCTAAGCTGTAAAGGTTCTTCATGAATAACACAAAGATTGTTCTCAGTGTCATCACTGCTATCCCATAGCATATGAGAAAGCGATTTGGCATACGTGTTGTGATTGTGTTGTACAGCCTTGTCCTGGTGAGGAGGTTTCTGGTAAACTTGTAAAAGAGAAATCTTGAAGGTCATTGTTGAGCCATCATGCTCAGTCCATGCGATGGGGTTTGTAGTGTAGAGACTGAGTCTGCATAAATATAACAGTGTTGGCTTCACAAGTCTCCTGTAGAGTCAGCAGGAAAAAGATGATATGCAGATGCCTCACCTGCACAGACAGTTCACCTTCAGAGATAAACCATCTGCGCAGGTGAGCAATGTTTGGAGGTGAACTGCCTGCTTGCACAGGTGAGGGAGGGTACCTGCAATATCGGCTCACATCAGCTGCCGGCTCAGCTCAGTACTGTCGACAGTGGAAGGCCAGCAGCTTCTTGAAGGCCTTCTTAAAGTCCTGGTTGAAGATGGTATAGATAAGGGGGTTGACCAGGGAGTTCAGGTAGCCCAGCCAGGTGAGGGCGTCGGCCACCGCCGCAGAGGTGGTGCAGGAGGGGCAGCTGTTGACGATGACCTCCTTGAGAAAGAAGGGCAGCCAGCAGACCACGAAGGCCCCCAGGATCAGGCCGAGGGTGAGGGCGGCCCTGTGCTCCCGGGCGGCTGGGGTGCGGTGGTGGTGGGGTCGTAGCCGGGGGGCTCTGGCAGTGCTGGTTCCGGCTATGCGGGTCTGGTCGCCCTCGGCGGAGGGGAGCTCGGAGAAGGAGCGCTCGGTGGGGCTCAGGGTGGGCGGGCTGAGCTGGCCGTCACGCTCCCAGCCCGACCCGGACCCGTCACCCTCGCCCGGCAGAACCACGCTGCTGATCGTGCCCCGGGCCAGCCGGCTTCCTCGCCGGTTCTGCAGGGTCCGAGCGGCGCGGTAGATCCGGTAGTACAGCACCAGGATCAGCAGCAGCGGCACGTAGAAGGCCCCGAAGGTCGAGTACACGGTGAAGGCCACGTGGTCATGCTCGATCAGGCACTGCGTGACCCCGTGACCCCCAGGCCCACCGCCCTCCTCCCCTTCCTCCCCGTCCCCGTCCCCGTCGCCCTGCCTCCTCCACACCAGCGGGGGCAGCGACACAAGAATGCTGAGCAGCCAGACGGCGGCGACGGTGCGGAGCGCGTGGCCCGTGGTGCGTCTCTGCGAGTAGGCCACGGCATCGGTGATGGCGCGGTAGCGGTCAAGCGCGATGGCCGCCAGGTGCAGGATAGAGCAGGTGCAGCAGGTGACGTCCACGCCCAGCCACAGGTGGCACAGCGCCCCGCCCAGCACCCAGCGCTCCTCGCTGATGTACACGATGCTGACGGGCATCACTAGCACGGCCACCAGCAGGTCGGTCAGCGCCAGCGAGCAGATGAGGTAGTTGGCCGGGCTGCGCAGCTTCCGCGTCACCAAGATGGCCGTGATGACCAGCGAGTTGATGCCCGCCGCCGCCACCGCCAGCACGGACAGGCCCAGGCACAGCAGCATCTTGCTGGGGTCAAAGGTCATCTCTGGGTCACGCCGGGGGTCGTGGTCGCCCAGCAGGAAGGAGGAGGAGGAGGAAGAGGAGGAGGAAGAGGAGGAGGAGAGCTGCTCGTGGGAGCTCAGGGACAGGGCCATCGGATGAGGGGGTAAAGGAGCTGGACTCACCTCACTGAGAAAGGGGGAGAGGAAGAGAGGGAGAGAAAGAAATAAAGAAGGAAGGAAGTGAAGGAGAGAGAGAAATAATTAGAAATAGGAGAAAGCCTAGAGATCAGAAGATGCCACATGAAGATTGAGATGCTGTCCCAGCACATGCAATGCTTATAACTCAGGACACTGCGAATTTTTCAACACAGTGTGTGTGTTTGTGTGTGTGGGAGTATGTGTGGGTGTATCTATATCTGTGTGTGTGTGTGTGTGTGTATGTGTGTGTGTGTGTATGTGTGTGAATGAGTCACAATGAAGCAGAACAAAGTGCGTCAATCCCGAGAGGAGACACTGAAGAGACTGAGTCACTGATAATTCCCTCTGCATCAAAACCATCACCTGTCTCACACTTTCACACACGCTCTCTCTCTCCCTCTCTCTCTCTATCTCTCTCTCTCACACACACACACATACACACACACACCTTCAGGAATCACCGTGCATACACACATTTTGATGAATACAGACAGACAGACAGACAGACGGGCAGACAGAATGGACCAACGGACGGATACACAGACAAAGAGTTACTCTATGGTATACTTTTCGCAGTACTTGTATGTGTGAGTATGAGAATAAGAAATGGCATTGACACATTGACAGAGACAAAGAAAGAATAAACACACATCCCATCACACATGTTTCTAAGAGAGACGGAGACATTTTGGGACCACAAGTGACCCCGAGTGACCCCAGTTCTGCATCATCTCCAGGACAGGGGCAAACATACTGTAGAGAGATGTCCCCCCAGTCAAGTGGTGCATGTATATTCAAATATGCACATAATGCAAACTACAAAAAGGGAAGTCTGTCACTTTTTGTTATGGAGTCAGCAAAAACAACACAAACTTGAAATGCTCCTTGGACCTTCAGTATGAATGTAAATGAGACGTTGTCTGAGTATATTCACAACAAACAGGCCTCATAGAGCAACTCCAGACTAGGACAGGCAGAGAAGAGAGTCAAAGGCACACACACACACACACAGACACACACACACAGGCTGGTTGTAGAGAATAGACACACAGACACAGACAAACACACACACACACACACACACACACACATACATCCACAAAATGTCTGAGAAGAACAACACTGTTTGTTTTTTAATACTAATACTTTGCTGCATTTGCATTTTACTTGGAAACATTTCTATTTTTACTCGTATTAACTTGGTTATATATATATGCAGATATATGTATGCTTTTCTCAACTGCAGTAACAGTAAAATAAATGTATGCTACTGTCATTTGTAATATAATTGGGGATTTGCCATCTGTGAAATAAAGATGTGTTATTGTCTACAGTGATAAATGTGTTTTTGTTAGTGTTAATAAAAATTTTGTTGACTGCTTAGGCAATACTGCACTCTACGTAGTCGCGCCAATAAGGCACTTTAAGTACACCGTGTCTGTGTGTGTGTGTGTGTGTGTGTGTGTGTGTGTATGTGTGTGTGTCTGTGTGTGTGTGTCTGTGTCTGTGTCTGTGTCTGTGTCTGTGGCTGTGTGGCTGTGCGTTAGAGAGCCAGCTAGACTATTATAGAACACACTGAACTTCTATTTGTTCCACCATTCAAGTGATTACACTCAAACAAAATTAAACTCGTGGTGAAATTAGTCAGCAAACACCAGCTATCTTCACATCCTAAGCTCCCTCTGCCTTCTCCGTTTCCTCTCCATTTCCTCTGTAGTGTTTCTCAAAGTGTGATCCGCAGACCATTGGGGAGGTCTTTGAGGTTTTTTTTAAAGGAGGGGAAGTGGTCTTTTGTCTGAAAAAACTTAACATACCTTCCACCCCACCCCACCAGCAAATTGAAGCTAGCAGCCCCCCCATCCCCAACCCAAATAAGACCAGGTAGGTTTAAACGTACATACTACCTGCACACACATACTCACATCATACGTATACATGTACACGTGTATGTACACACATATACCTACTCATGCACGCACATACGTACACACATACACTCAAGCACATACTCATCACACACATATACGTACATACAGTATATACGCACAGTTATATGCGCACACACACACTCTTGCACAAACACAACTACAAACACATCAATACAAACGTACCAACATGACCACATTCACTGACACATACAAAGGCAGATACATAAACACATGTCCATTACGTACTCAAGCACGTACATCCATACACATACGCAGGCATGCACACACACACACACACACAGGCACGCGCACATCCAAACGCAGAGACATATGTTGAGAGCTGTGTCAGAGCGCTGTAGCGTGAGCAGCTACCACGCCATCAGTGAGCTTAATGACATAGTGACTGACACACGCACACACACACACACTAACCAAATAAGCGCACACATACACACACACACACGCGCACACACACACACACACTAACCAAATAAGCGCACACATACACACACACACACGCGCACACACACAAACACTAACCAAATGAGTGCGCGTGCACTAACCCATTTAGCACACACACACCAACCCACCTGACACACAGATACACACAACCAAAGCGCACACATCCACACACACACACACACACACATGTATAAATATTCTTTAGCCTATGCATATGTGTGTGTGTGTGTGAGTGTGTAGGTGTGTGTTTGTGTCTGTGTGCCACTGTCATTCACCTTACCATTGTTCCCCGAACGGCACCCCTCACCACAACGCTCATATACCATTAACAATTCTGTGTGTGTCTGTGTTTGTGTGTGTGTGTGTGTGTGTGTGTGTGTGTGTGTGTGTGTGTGTGTGTGTGTGTGCGCATACTTGTGCGTATATTTGTGTGTTGTTAGAGTGCAGCTCAATGCTGATAATGTCTTGGCAGTTTTTTGTCCATCAAGGCGATGTCAAGAGACGGAGTGACTCATTCGCACCAGGCAGAGGGGTATGCTGGTGATTGTGTGTGTGTGTGTGTGTGTGTGTGTGTGTGTGTGTGTGTGTGTGTGTGTGTGTGTGTGTGTGTGTGTGTGTGTGTGTCTCCAACACCAAATGGCACTGGTGTCGAGGTGTCTTCACGTTCAAGATCGTCAGTGCTTCGCAGAGGATCTGTGACAAGATCATTATG
>CM059275.1:19537634-19555134 GCA_030347295.1 Setipinna tenuifilis
GATGGGCAGAGCCAATGAGGAAAGCAGTTACACCCTTCACCAGACTGCAGCGTTCCAACGGCTAACTGAAGAACCAGACTGCAGTGTTCTAACAGCTTACTGAAGAACCAGACTGCAGTGTTCTCAGGTGTTCTAACAGCTAACTGAAGAACCAGACTGCAGTGCTCTCAGGTGTTCTAACAGTTTACTGAAGAACCAGACTGCAGGGTTCTAACAGCGTACTGAAGAACCGGACCGCAGTGCTCTCAGGAGTTCTGAAAGCTTACTGAAGAACCAGACCGCAGCTTTCCAACAGGTGACTGCAGGGTTCTAACAGCTTACCAAAGAACTGAACGGCAGTTCACAGATGTTCGAAAAGCTTACTGTGGAACCAAACTGCAGTGTTCTACCAGGTTACTGAAGAACCAGACTTCAGGGTTCTAACAGTTTACTGATAATTCGGACCACAGTGTTCCAACAGCTTGCTGAAGAAGTGAAATACAGTCTTCTATCACCTTACTAAAGAACCAGACAGCAGGGTTCTAATCAGACTGCAGTGTTTAAATGGCTACCTGGAGAACCAGACTGCCGTGTTCTTCAGGAAACACAGTGTCCAGTCTGTAGCACTCGGGTTCCGCCAGGTATCTTAGGAGGACACAGTGGAGTAGAACACAACAAAACTTCTCACACACTCACTCTCACTCTCTCACTCACTCACCCTCTCTCATTCTCACTCACTCTCACTCTCTGTTACACACACTCATATTAAAGAAAATGTCTAAGTTCTAGTTTCAAAGCCTTTTTATAATTTTCGACTCAGACATACTGTACCTATGCTCTTTCATGCACACACACACACACACACACACACACACACGTACACACACTTACTCAAGCATGAGCACATACACACATAAAACTCAGTTTCTGAAGCGCGCGCGCACACGCGCGCACACACACACACACACACACACACACACACACACACACACACACACACACACACACACACACAGAATGTGTGGCACTGAGTGGGTAAGAACTGTAGGAGGTGTCACCGAGGGAAGGAGCATCCTCTTCCGGACTGATTACCGCATGGCTGTGTTTCCCACACACACACACACACACACACACACACACACACACACACACACACACACACACACCAAACAGGTGGTCAAAGCCCACATTTGGCCTAGAACCAGCATGAAATCAGCCAGAGGACCTGAACTACAGTTACACTTCCTCTATCTACATAGGCCACCAGAAATTGTGGAGTGAGTTTATGCATGCGTGTGTACGTGTGTGTGTGTGTGTGTGTGTGTGTGTGTGTGTGTGTGTCAGAAAGCAGTGACAGAAACCAGAGGTAGGCTGTTTGGGTGTGACTGGGTATTTGTGTGTGTGTGTGTGTATATGTGTCAAGCACTCTGCTCCCTCTTGGCCTGACCACATCAATGAAAACAAAGAACTTAAACAGGAAGCCTTCAATAATGCAGACAACTCCCATGGAACATGGTTCAGAGTAGGCCACACACACACACACACACACACCCCCACACACACCTGAGCCTTGGAACTGTACAATGTCGAGACGGTTTGTGAACAGCACCACCCTGTGGAGATTCTCTCAACTGCAGAGGCCATACACAGGATTCATGTCAGCTAAACTGAAGCATGCACATATGTGTGTGTGTGTGTGTGTGTGTGTGTGTATGTATGTTTGTAAATGAGATTGTAGTAGTAATAGTAGTCCCAACAGATTATGCCCTTAAAAGTCCAAACTGTATGTTTCTTAATTCTGTGTGTGTGTGTGTGTGTGTGTGTGTGTGTGTGTGTATCTCTATAAGAAAGAAAGAGTCTCTGTATTAGTCCACTCCCAAAGCCTTGAGCTGTCTCTCGATCTCGTCGTCGGAGATGGTATCTGCTTTGGAGGTGGAGGCACTGGGATTGTTCCTGCTTGCTGAAGGGGCCTTGTCCATCTACACACACACACACACACACACACACAGTTAGATAAGTACATCACACACGTATGACTCACATACAAGAGGAAGTAATCCATGCTTCCTCCAATTGAGGCAGGTTAACCAGCAAACACGTCATTTACAGTCATGCCCATAGGGGGCGCCCCAGTGCCCGTTCACTCAAGAGCAGAATTTCATTGCACTTCTCTCGTTGTATTTTTTTTTTAGACTTTTAAAACAACTGCTACTACAACTATAATGACAACTACAACTAAATGTAGTAATAATAATAATAGTAATAATAATGAAAATAATTTTATTTGTTTGGCCTTGTTTTGTTTATTTGGTTTGTTTTTTATGACTTGCACATATTTAACATGCATGCTTCTTGTGCTCTAGTCTGAACCTTTTCTCTCTTTCCCTCCTCTTACACAAACACAATATACACACACTCACAAACACACACACACACACACACACAACGAAGGAGCGGGTAGGACACGATCCCTTCATTTGCCTCTTCCCCTGGGCAGGCACACACAGACATTTGTTTGGAGGATCAGCTTCTGGACAGGGTGACTCAAAGATCCCATTCATCCACACATGCCGCCCACTTAACACTGGCATTTGTGGGTGCCAGCGAGCGAGCGAGCGTGCGCACACACACACACACACACACACACACACACACACACACACACACACCAACTCCACCCTCATTTCACTTAAACAGAAGCCTCGACAGGAGGAGGTTTGGTGCTGCTCTTGCCAAGGTGTGGGCGTCATGAACTGGCCCAAGTGAACACACATGGGCTCAGGTCAGACACACAAATGGGGGTGTGTGTGTGTGTGTGTGTGTGTGTGTGTGACTGATAGCTGTCTAATGGCTGCCTCTACCCCTGCCCCTGCCCCTGCCCCTGCCTCTGTTCTTCGCTCCCTATGTGTCTCTGCTAAATACTGGGCTTGCTGCTAAACCCTGGACATTGATGACCGTTACCTACGGCTCCTGGTCTGGAATTGACTCTGAGCCTGAAGTTTCAGTGATGCAGCTCACCTTTCCTGAGATCTCGATGCCGATTTCATCCAGCACCTGCGAGACGATGTTCTGGGACTCCTCCTCGTCGTCTGAGTCTTCAAAGAGCTCATCCAGAGTGTCATTGACTGGGGTGGGGAGGAACACACACAGACAGCCATTACTTCTTCCACTTACACACACGCATATACACACATACTGTACATGCATTTAATAACAAGCACACATTCATTCAATAACACTTAATAAATGTGTATGTATAAAGAGTAATATCAACACTCTTACAGTGATCTACACACTATAAAACTCCATGTCAAGTCTACTGAGTAAGTGGCCTCATCCGGTTCCTTTCTCAAAGATCATTACTAATGCACTCAAAACACACACACACGCTCAGTGCATACATACACACACAAACACACAGAAAAAGACACATGCACTCAACAAGGCTAAACTTGTTGAGTGCTCCACACACACACACACACGCAAACATACATACACACATACACACATACACACATACACACACACACACACACACACACACACACACACTAAGTGCTTTGGGCTCATACTCATTTCCTCTGTCATCTCCATCTTCGCTGTCTCCTTCTGGAAGTTCTGCATCGTCTGGAGAGTCTTCTGGGGATCCATCTTCTTATTGACAGTCTGCATGGTCTACAGAGGCCATTTTGATCAGACCAGCAGCTCAGAGAAATTATGCTTTTAGTACACTAACAACACATTAACCCAAATATCACACAGATTCCATGCTTCTGCCACCTACCACATGTCCTCTGTCTCACAGAGATCATGTTTCTGTGTACTAGTGGATTGACAGAAAAAGATTATGGTTTGGTATGCGAGCACAATAGCTTAGTGTCACACAAACAAACGGCTATTCCAAATGTTTACAGAGGTGAAAGTTCAATGTGCTAACATACTAGTCCACAGAAGTGACTGCTTTGTATGCCAGCACATTAGTCTGGTAACACATAGGGATGATTGTTTCAGGATAACCTTCAACTGACTACACTTTACCTTATACATGAACAAGACCCACAGACCAACTGGGGCCAGTGCCTCCATCAAACTGACTCTTGATTTGTATGTCTCAATGTGTGTGTGTGTGTGTGTGTGTGTGTGTGTGTGTGTGTGTGTGTGTGTGTATGTATGTATGTAAGTAAAAGGAAAGCATGGCACTAAATTTGTGTTTTAACGGCTGTGACGTCATCTCATTATCTGAATCTCGGGTCTTAAGGCAAATGAGAGAGTGGTTACTCCTAACCTATTAATGGGCAGTGTTGTGTTTACATGCCTTGTCTGCAGTGGGCAGTGTTGTGCTCTTACTTTGGTAGTTTTGGCCATGGCTCCAGCCATCTTCATCTGAGAGTTCATCAGCTTGGTTTGTGTGGACATGGACGTGACCTTTGAACTGACGGCATAGGTGCGGTTCTTCTGCTTCCTCAACTGCACCAGCTGCTTGGCCAGAATCTTACAGGCATCCTTGTTCCCTGCCTTCGCCATCTTCTTAATCTCCATCTCCTACACAACCACAATGGCAGTCACACACACACACAAAGCAGATTACATGGGAGTGCTGCTCGCATGACAGGAAACGGGAATGTTTTCTCGATCTCTCACACAGACACACAAATGACATGTGACATGGGAATGTGCCTACACACGTATGCAATTAATGACACTGGAGTGTTCAAATTCTAACAGGTAAAGGTCTCAGTCCCCTCCAAACCATTTTTATGAGTCACTGTGGGGAACGAATGAACACACACACAAAACACACACACACACAGTCCTCTTTCCACCACATCCATCTGCCATTGCAAGAAACACAAACAATCACAGTCCCCTCTCCACCTCTTCTGTCTGTCAGTGTGGAGAGTCTTTGGGTTAGACCGGTCTGATGGGCTCATTCTCACAGGTGTGGCATCACAGCTCTTTAGTAGCCTTTGCAGTCTCACCTTGACATGGCCGTACTGTGTGTGTGTGTGTGTGTGTGTGTGTGTGTGTCTGTGTGTCTGTGTGTCTGTGTGTCTGTGTGTCTGTGTGACCTTACCATCTGTTTCTCTTGTCTCTCCAAAGCAGTTCGGTCCCGGGTAATCTGGCGCTGGGTTCCCCTGAGTTCCTTGTTTTGCTCCTTGATGACATCTAGCAGAACAATGAGGACAGTTTACTACACACTCACCTGACTAAAACTTCCACCAGAAACCATCCGGAGCAACAACAGATGACAATCGGGCAGGGAAAGGCACGGAATTAACCTTAAACACCAATCTGATTAAGCCCAGTCATTGAAACTACTGATTTTAATGATAAATCGATCATCACATTCATCAACGGACATTTTGCTGTGTTCGAAACCAGCAAGGATACCGTTTGTGGCTATTGTGTAAGCTTAGCAAACGTGACACCATATCCGACAGTCCTGGAAACTTACAAATTACACAGATGAACTCAAATAAACTGGTCGGGCCACTTTAGCTCACTAGCTTAGCTCGTAAGTTTGCTAACTGCGGCAGGGCACCGGGCAAATTTGGTTACATATGTGCTGTCAGATTGAGAATTATAAAGATCTACTTACCATCCACCGTCTTTTTCTTAAATAAAGAGGCCATGTCTGTTACGCGTGATTACAGTATCGAATAAAGAATAAACTGACAACAGGATTACATGAAAACAACTTCGACGTCCCGAGTTGAGCTTTACATGCCTGTACTTCCTGGTTTGATTCCAAACAGGAAGAGTGACTGCATTTTTCTCTTTACAAGCTTCAGCATACAATAGTCCGTCATTGGTGGAAAATTGATCCTCTGTCAAAATAGACCAATCAGAAAAAGCATGGCACAGTCGTCCGTCCTACCAATGAATATTCGCAAAACACTTTCCTAGAAACTGGGTGGAAAGTAAGGGGTTGATTTTGCATATTTCACATTAGACATTGATACCTAAAACTAGTTCATTTTAAGAATATAACAATTGGGGTATGTACAAGTAGCTAATCGTGTTTCGCCCAGGATCTGTGGTGAGCTTGCGCAGTGCATGATGGGTTTCGTGTAAGTCCGCCCATGTTCGTGTGGAACTCGGTACTCCTCGGCACAGTTTCGACATTTTCCGTCACCACATCGGATCCTGTCGATAGTGAATTAGAGCTGATTTTCGTCCCCCTCGTTCTCCGTGTTGTTGTCCTCGGTGACGCGACGGAGGTGTAGCCTGACGCGGTCTCTTACGTGTCGGACTGAATAAAAGTGGAGCTCCGAGGGCCCGGGAGTGACGAGCAGACTCTGTGTCGGGTAAGAAGAGGCGCGTCGGTGGGGGAAAGCGATAATGCACACACCGTATAAGTTAATATTCGGCAATGCTCGGTCCGTTTCTAACAAAGAGATCATGGCGGCGGTGGGCATGTTTCACACAGCTAAGTTGCTAGCTAGCCCGTTAGCTCGAATGAGTCAGAAAGAGATGTTGAGTTGGAGGAAACGAATGTGATCTGTTATGCATCCATGGGAGAAACTAGCGTATTAATGTTGAGCAGGTTACTAGTCATCAAACTATGCAAGTTACGACACTGGATGGCCATTTCAGCGAGCAGGATGGCATATAATAATGCCTATGACATGGTGTTCTGGGCTAACATCTTGAAATGGAACGGCGAGCTGCTGGACACATGCAGGCGAACATTTAGCCTGCGAGCTAGCAACCCACCCAGTGCAAACCCAATGCCATATAAAGAGTTGGTTAGGCGAGGCTTAAGAAATCTGCACTTTTCGCCGTTTCAAGCAACGCAATTCCTGTAATGTTGGGCCCTTTTATTGCGTATTCGTAGTCTCGAAAGATTGCGTAACTTTCAATCCTCTACTTTTAACATGCAATCAAACAGATGGTGTCAGGTTTCGATAGTTGAACAAATTTCTACGCTGGTTCACGTTACTAGGATATAGTGTGTGATTTTCTCATGTTAGTCGCGACTCGAGTTAAATTTTTAAAAATCATGTTGTGGTATTTATGACGCCTACATGTAAACAAAAACTGACGAAATGGCATTGATTATCTACAGAAGAGACTTGAAATGGATACGGAAGTAAAAAGGCGGCAAATTGGCAACTCTCGCCTTAGTTTGAGTCATGGGCGAGTCTGGACTGGTACTTCCATCTCTTCACACACACACTCCACATTCAGACAAACTGTATTTCTTCTGCCCCCTACCACATGTAGAATGTTCTGTGTTCTTGTGTGTTTAACTCAATGCTCTCTCACTCACTGAGCCAAACGACAAGCACCTTGGGTTATTTTATTTATATAGAATATGTTTAGTTTACCACTACATATTTCACAAAACTGCCAAGAATAAATCTCACATATTTAATATTGCTTGATATTGTCCCCGTCTCAAGACATATTTGTATATTGCCTGGTGATATGTGTGTATTATTTGTGGCTGCGGTGGAGAGAGAGTGTGTGAGCGAGAGAGAGTCTGTGGGTCAGTTTGGGAGGTTAGGACTGGCATGTTGGGGGCGCTAAGTAAACTGGGTCATCCCTGTCCCCTCCCCCTCCCTGCCACCTTCTTTACAGACAGGGGCAGGAGCCCCCCCTTACCAAAAAAAACATGACCTTTCACCTGCAGAGTGCCCCCCCCCCCTACTCTGCACACACACACACATACTCTCACATACACCCAAATGTGTGTGTGCCACCATCGAGTAATGCCCACTTCTTTCGATCTGAATGGTCTTCTGCTGTACCTCATCTGTAATGTGGTTCATTGAAATAGCTTTTTCTCCAGGGTGAGTTTGTGTGGTTAATCTAAGTGTGTGTTTGTGACTTATTTAAGCGAGTCTTGTGTGTGAGAGGTTCATGTTAATGACTCCCTGTGTGTGCGTGTGTGTGTGTGTGTGTGTGTGTGTGTTGACGTGCAGGTGATCTAAATGACTATGGAAGCTGCTGCAGAGGTCCAGCAGGGCGGCGACACTGCTGTTTCTGAGACAGACACCCAGCACATTGCCACCTTAGCACAGGTACCCACCTCATCCCACCACATGCACACAGGAACAGAGTGCACAGTGTGTGTGTGTGTGTGTGTGTGTGTGTGTGTGTGTGTGTGTGTATTCTGGCTACTCGTTTTACTGCTACATGTCTATAGCCACATGCACACAGGAATAGAGTGAGCGGTGTGTCTGTGAATCAGTTTCAGTAATGTGATTGGTGTGTGTGTGTGTGTTCCCGTGTTCCCCCCCAGGTCTCAATGGCAGCAGCCCAGGCTAGTGCGAGTGGCCCCACGGTGACTCTGGTCCAGTTGCCCAATGGCCAGACGGTTCAGGTGCACGGGGTGATCCAGGCCGCACAGCCCTCCGTTATCCAGTCTCCACAGGTGCAGACTGTACAGGTAGGCAAACACACAAGTACACACACACACACACATACAAACAAACATACATAAACACATACACAAACAAACATAAATACATACACATCCACTCCATACATCCTGTACATATTGTCAATAATGTTTATTAATGTGTGTGTGTGTGTGTGTGTGTGTAGATTTCCACCATAGCGGAGAGTGAGGACTCTCAGGAGTCTGTGGACAGTGTGACCGATTCCCAGAAGCGCAGAGAGATCCTGTCTCGACGTCCTTCCTACAGGTAACACACACACACACACACACACAGGTCTCTAGTATACAGGAAGATTCTAAATGACCTGTTGTCTGATTAATAGACACACACACCCTTACACCTGTCCCTGTCTTTCGTATGCAGGGAGATTCTAAATGACCTGTCGTCTGATTAATAGACACACACACACACACACACACACACACACACACACCCTTACACCTGTCCTGGTCTCTCTCTCGTAAACAGGAAGATTCTGAATGACCTGTCGTCTGATGCGCCCGCCGTGCCCCGAATAGAGGAGGAGAAATCAGAGGAGGACTCCGCCCCCGCCATCACCACAGTCACTGTGCCCACGCCCATCTATCAGACTAGCAGCGGCCAATACAGTAAGCTGCTCTCCTCTGTCTGTGTGTGTGTGTGTGTGTGTGTGTGTGTGTGTGTGTGTGTGTGTGTGCCCCCACGCCCATCTATCAGACTAGCAGCGCCCAATACAGTAAGAGCCTGCTCTCCTGTGTGTGTGTGTTTGTATATGTGTGTGTATGTATATATACAGTAAGCTCCTTTTGCCATGTCCTCCCTAAGGGAGAAAGTGTGTGTGTGTGTGTGTGTGTACAGTAAGCTCCTTCTGCCCTGTCCTCCCTAAGGGAGAAAGTATGTGTGGGTGTGTGTGTGTGTGTGTGTACAGTAAGCTCCTTCTGCCCTGTCCTCCCTAAGCGAGAAAATGTGTGTGTGTATTGTTTGCACTTACATATGACTGTCGCTACAGCATCTAATGTCTTTCAGGCCTGGTTGGTCCATTTATACACACACACACAGACACTTCAGCGAGAGCTCCCGGTCTGATTGTTTTTAACTTCCTGCCACTCTTGTCTCTCACTTCCTGTGTCCTGCAGTCGCCATCACCCAGGGCGGGGCTATCCAGCTGGCCAATAACGGCACGGACGGCGTGCAGGGCCTGCAGACCCTGACCATGACCAACGCGGCGGGGGCCCAGCCGGGCACCACCATCCTGCAGTACGCCCAGACCAGCGACGGACAGCAGATCCTCGTGCCCAGCAATCAGGTGGTCGTGCAGGGTAAGTGTGTGTGTGTGTGTGTGTGTGTGTGTGTTCAGAGAGAGAGAGGTATGTGTGTTCAGAGAGAGAGAGAGGTGTGTGTGTGCTTCTGTGTGTGTGTTTAGAGAGAGATAGAGTGGCTAGGTTGTTGTATAGTTAAGTGTGTGTGTGTGTGTGTGTTTAGACGAACAGTTTCTGTATGTGTCCAGAGAAGGACACCAGAGTAACCACGTGGTCATACAGGGTAAGTATGTATGCATGTGTGCTGACTGGGACAGTTGTTTATGTCATAGTAAGAGATTAAGAGGTGTGTGTGTGTGTGAGAGAGATAGACAAAGAGACGCAGATGTGTTTTAAAGAGATAGACCAAGAGGTGTGTTTGACGAAGAGCGATAGACAAAGGTGTGTGTGTGTGTCTCTGTGCGCGTGTGTGTGTAAGATAGACAAAGAGAGGCAGATGTGTTTCAGAGAGATAGACAGAGAGATGTTTGTTTTAAGGGAGAGAGATGTGTTTGAGACAGACAGATAGACAAAGGTGTGTGTGTGTGTGTGTCTGAGTGAGCATGTGAGATGGACAAAGAGAGGCAGATGTGTTTCAAAGAGAAGTGTTTGAGGAAGAGAGAGGTGTGTTTGAGACAGACAGATAGACAAAGGTGTGTGTGTGTACGTGTACGTCCATACGTGTGCCCGTGTTTTGACCCTGTGGTGTGTGTTGTGTGTGTGCAGCGGCGTCGGGCGATGTCCAGGCCTACCAGATCCGCACGGCCAACAGCAGTGCCATCGCCCCCGGAGTGGTCATGGCCTCCTCCCCCGCTCTGCCCAGCCAGGGGGGCGCCGAGGAGGCCACACGCAAGAGGGAGGTGCGCCTCATGAAAAACAGGTACGCACGTGTGTCATAGTGTGTGTGTGTGTGTGTGTGTGTGTGTGTGTGACCATCCACCCACATGCCTGGGTGTTTGTGCGTGTGTTTGTGTTTGTGTGTGCATGCCTGCGTGTTTGTGTGTGTATCTGAATGTGTGTGGGTGTTTTTGGATATATGTGTGTCTGTGTGAAAATGTATGTGTGGATATATGGTGTGTGTGTGTGTGTGTATCTGTATGTGTGTTTGTGTATGTGTAACCAGGGTCAGCAGCACAACTGCAGTGTGGCCCATAGTCTTACATGCGTAGGGTCCAGCTTAAATGACCTTTGACACAACCTGATTTCCATGTAAAAAACAAAAACTACAGCCCAGTCTGTTTGCATAAGGAGTGTGGTGTGTGTGTGTGTATTTGTTTTTTCCAAACAAAGTGTGGTGTGTGTGTGTCTGTATTTGTTTTTTCCCAAATGCACAGGAGGTGTGTGTGCGTGCGCGTGTGTGTGCAAATTGGTGCAAACAAATTAGTTTAAAAAAAGAATAAATAGTAATATGTTGAAATAAACTAAAAAGAGATTAAAGTAGAATTAACTTACTAATAAATGTACTGTTCTTGGGTGTTTTGAAAAGCTCCTATAAATGAGTCATTTTATTATCATCATTATTATTAATATTAATAAAATTAATATTAAATAACTAACCCGCAATTCCGCTGTTGTCCACAGGGAGGCGGCGCGGGAGTGCCGGCGCAAGAAGAAGGAGTACGTGAAGTGTCTGGAGAACCGCGTGGCCGTGCTGGAGAACCAGAACAAGACCCTGATCGAGGAGCTGAAAGCACTCAAGGACCTCTACTGCCACAAGTCAGAGTAGCGGCCGCCAGTCACCAGTAGGGGGCAGTCTGGACTGGGGCCGCCCGAGAGATAGAGACTCACACACTGGCCCGCCAGACACACTCCTTCTTTTTCTAAAAATCTCTCTCGCTTTCTTTTAGTTTTCTTTTTAACCTTTTTTTTTTTTTTTTTTTAAAGAACACCATAAAAATGGTATCTATGGAAATGAATCAAAATCGAAATTGGTTGTGAGTTAGAAGAGAGAGAGAGAGCGCGAAATAGGGAAGGAGCTAGAGAAAGAATGCAGAGATGTTTTTACGAGCAGTTTGTCATCTATCCTGGTGATGAGAAAAGGTGCTATTGGTTAAGATCATAATGATAGCATGATGAAGGTTTGCCTTGGTTATTCCCATTTGCGCTCTCTTTCTTCCTCTCTTTCTCTCTCTCTCGCTCTCTCCCTGTCTTTCTCTCTGACTGAGAGGGGAGGGGTAAGATTCCAGAGAGGGCCCCCTCCAAAAGAAAACCATGACAACGGAACCACAGGGGACTTAGGGTGTGTGTGCCTGTGTGTGTATGTGTATGCATGTGTGTGAATTTTCGTGTGTGTATGAGTGTATGAGCGAGAGAGAGAGAGAATGCGAATGTGGGTTTGAGTGTTTAGATAATGCACAGTCAGAGTCCACACCCTTATTGGTGCAGCAGGCCACAGGCGTGGTGGCTGATGGGAAGTGTAGTTTGTTCTGGTGGTGGTGGTGGGATGCGAGGAGTGGAGTGGGTCAGGGGAGGAGAGGAGAGGAGTGGATGGCACTGATGGGCTCCTTTATACTCCTCTCAGTGCTCTTGTGGATGGGACGGGCGGCCATTTTGGATCAGTCCTATCCGGTTTCAGGGGAATCAGTTCATTCAGAAAGAGACAAAAACAAAACAGGCCGACGGACATTTTGGCTCGGTCCCATCGGGTTCCAAGAAGATCAGCGCCGTCACAGGGGACACAGGCGGCCATTTTGGCCCCCACGTCGCCTGGTTTCCTGGAGATGGGTGTTGTGTGGGGGGGAGGGGAGGGTAGGGGTAAGGGGTAAGGGTGGGTGTGTGTGTGTTCTGTGAGGGCGAGGTGTAGGGGTGTGTGTGTTCTGCTGGCCTCTTCAGTCGCTCCTGTTTTAATGCCTGTGTTACTAACACTTCACTTAGCTCTCCTCCTTTCACTGCAATCAGATAAGAATCATGTACTCGATTAATCTCAGTTGCTTTTCTCACGTACCGTATGTTTTTTTGGCTTGTATTGTATATTCTTTTGAAAAAGATAAAAAACTGCGACATTTTGCTTTTGTTACGGGCGCTGTGCTGCGAGGTGTGTAGAGGGAAAGGGGGGATATGTTGGTCTTTTTTTTTTTTTTTTTTTTCGTCTTTTTTTTTTTTCTTTCCCAGAGTGTTTGGGCGGTCTGCATTGGAATCACCACTGCAGCTGATACAGGGATCAAGCAGAGAACCTGCTGTGAGCTCGCTCTTTCTTTTTTTTTTTTTTTTTTTTCCTCTCTGCCTTTCTCTCTCTCACTCACACACATACACACACACACTTTCTTACATACACTCTCCCACACACGCACACAGTCTTTCACACTCTCTCTCTCTCTCTCTCTCTCTCTATCTCTATCTCTCTCTCTCACACGCACACACACACACACACACACACACACACACACACACACACACACACCCACCCACACACCTTCTTCAGAGCTCATGGGTGAGTCGTCTCCATCTGCACCTGCCCGGTCTCTCTGCTCATCGCCCAATGGGAAGGGGCCCCACTGGGGCTCCTGATTGCTGATTGGACAGTGTAATGCTGTGTCAAATCCCCCATGTTTGTCCATTATTATTGCGCATAGCCATCTGTTCAGTTGTATATGAATTTATTTTTAAAAAAATAATTGGGGAGGGGGGGGCGGGGGGCAGGGCTAAGGGGGGGGCTTTTTTCCATTTCTATTGTGTATACATTGTATTTTTAAATGTCACAAGTCACCTGTATGTGAAGCGAAGCAACAAAAAATCTGTACTGGAGCAGTTTATTCAACAATTACATTTTGGCAGCTGTTGGTAATGACCGCCCTCCCCCTCCCCCTTTGTTGTCTTATTTATTGACTGGACGATCGAGTACACGGCACAGCTCTCTTTTTTATCATTTAGCCTCTCGGTTCTCAAAGTGTGGGGCAGGCACCACTAGGAAGGGTGCGACCAAACGTGTCAGTCCAGGTTCAGAAAGTAAAAACCCTGCCACTTATTTGCTACAACCAGCTACTCTGTGAATTCACGTGTGTTAAGAAGGAAAACGTGGCAGGGTTTTTACTTTCTGAATATGGGATTGACACCACTGGGTACTACAAACCTCAGGAGAGGGGAGATTTGTGGCTTTCTATATGTAGTAATAACTCATGACCATACACTCAAAAGCAGAACAGCTACAAATTAGTAAACTTATCGATTGGCTTGACATAAAATAAAGTTTTTTTTTTAAATACTATTATTTTGGTAAGGTAATTGGGGGCATGTGGGGTTAAAAATGTGGGTAATGCTGGAAAAAGTTTCAGAACCACTAATTTAATTTAACCAAACCAGTAACTAGCTCATAACTTGTCAATCAGGCCGACCCAATCAGATGACTCTTTTAGTAATAGAAATAACCTATCTGTTTTGGGCCAGGCCAACCTCATTTTTTTTCTGGGTCCATACATTTGATGTTTTCTGGCTTTGCCCTGGTATCTATTTCCCCAATGCCCTGAATGTACAGCTCTCTCCATCAGGTACCTTTAACCTGAACTAAACCAGGAACTATCTCCCATTACACTGAGTACATACCAGGGATGGAAGTTGGCACCAGCCAAATGCTGGTAAAATGGAAAAGTTGCTGTTGATTTTGGATTTACTGTTGAGTGACGGGTGTATTTTACAATTTATTTGTCACTGACCGGTAAAGGTTCACATTTTGCTAAATTTTGCAAAATTAACTTTGCAAAATGTGAATCATTAACAGCCACTGATAAATAAATGGTAAAATACACCCGTCAGTCAACAGTAAATCATAAACTTGTGTCCAAAATCAACAGCAACTTTTAGCTAAATGAAACCAGGAACTGTCTCCCGCTACGCTAAGTACATACCAAGGTGTGGCATCCAGACGGAAGTCACACCACCTCCAGTTGTACTGCCTCCATTGTGCATACCGTTTAGCTCAGTGATTGTCAAACTGGGGTACGAGTACCCCTAGCGGTACGTGTATCAACTCTAGTGGGTACACAAAATAAATCTGTAAGTGTGTTCTCAGCTTCTAGCATAAAAGTTAAGTATAGCCTACATACTATAGGTGGAAAAAGATCTTACATTTAAGTTATCCCTTATGGAACCCAATTAGGACTACATTATTGGGTATCATATATCCATAATTATGCAAAAATACTCATGGAAAGCTGGAGATACTTGGTAGGACAGAGTGTGTCAGGGAGTACAGAGCAGTTCAAAGTTTGGGGACCACTGCTTTAGCTATACTAAAGCAGTAGCATAGATGTCAGTCACTGGAAGTGTATAGTAAACTGTAAAAACCCTGCCCTGTGTTCCCTCTGCCTATGCACTAAACAAGTTAACCAATTAGACAGTCTTATCTGCCTGATGATCGTTAGGATGATCTGCCTGCCTGTGCTCATTAGGATTAGCTGGCTCAGAAATTCGTTTGATCAAATATGTGGCAGGGGTTTAACTCTAAAGCTGTGACTGACACCTCTGACCAGGAACTACCTACCACATAGCAAAATTGGTTTGGCCCAGATACACGTTCCACTTCCACTTCCACTTGGCCCACAAAGTACAGTGAATTACAGTCCATTAGTGGGCCACCTCTTGAAGCCACTACATACTACTTATTAGCTACTATACATACTATTAATGGCTACCAGAGACATACTACTTAATGACTACCATACATACTGCTAATCGCTAACAGAGACATACTACTTATGGGGTACCATACATACTGTTAATGGCTACCAGAGACATACTACTTAATGCCTACCATACATACTGCTAATGGCTACCAGAGGTGGCCCACTGATGGACCATAATTCATTGTGATGTGTAGGCCAACTTTAAAGAGATACTATGCAACTTTGAGTGCTTTTTTTTAGCGGAGCTCCCCCTAGTGTCTCCAAGTAAATGGAGACTTGTAAAAAATGTACTGTTTTTCCTTCCCCTCACCTTGTGCATGTGTTTTCTACTCCACTGATCAAGAGTAACAAATGTAGTCGTGTCGTGTAGTCGTGTTGAATACAAATGTAGTCATGTTCACTGGGGTAAGTAAAGTCACAATTTAACGAGATATTCGAGACCTCGTCGGTCTGAGTGTGCTGGGGCGGACAATATTGCAAGCATGGTATTTTGCCCACAGACAGCGGGGGTGGTTGAGAAAATCTTCATTCGCCTGGTAATGACTCATTCAAGCATCTAGCAAGTTATGAAGATGATTAATCTCTAAGCAGTTCCATAGTGCTGATTTAAATTGAATGTGTGGGCCAGACTGACTTTGCTGTGTGGACTTATTCTTACATAATACTCTCTAATACCCTAAAGCTGACTAGAACCAGATACTAGAACACTAGAACTAGAACTAGAAGTAGTTCTAGTGTGTTCTACAGTAGAACTAGAACACACACCATTGCAAATAAAAAGGATATGCATAGTTTACCCACCTCTCTGTTCACCTCCACACCACTGACAGGATCTGAAGACAGAGTTTCAGGTGAAATGACTATGCTAAATATTCTAAATATTCTATATTGTGTCCAAAAATAGACTACTAGGAAAAAGGTCTTAATGTAAAACTGCAAACTCTTCAGGAAATCCTCTGCATCAGGTGGAAATGCAGCAGATCAGATAATAGGCTACTGCCTGCCTGCCTCAACAAACGCACACACATATACACACACACACACAGTGTAAAATTTGACTACAGGGATCATGGGCTTCTTGCGCTGGTTATTCTTACTGGCGATGACCTCTAAGAAACACTTACCCCACCCACACACACACACACACACCCTCTGTGTCCTCCTGCCTGTTTACATTATTTACCGTATGAGCATCTTCGACACTTTTTAGTCTCGTCTGTCCACTTTCTGCTGATTTTAAAAAGCACATTGTGCTTCTTTGAGTATAAAATGCACAATACAAATGCATTGCCTTGACCTGCAAAAGTGTATGTGGAAACACACACACACACACACAACCAAGCGTCTGCCAGTAATTCAGATAACCATCTCAGCACGTCAGAGCAGTGTGACCGCTCTTTCACAAGTGTGTGTGTGTGTGTATGTGTGGTTAGTGAAACAGGGTTTTTTCTGCTGTGTCTCTTATCTCCCAATTGGTCCTTGTTTGTGTGTACTTGTGTGTGCATACTTGTACAACAACAATAAGAACAGTAATAATAATAATAATAATAGCAATAATAACACTTTATTTATAAAGCATTATTTCATGAAACCCATGGTCATGATATGAATAGAAAAATAAATTAAATGTGATGAACTTAAAGGCAACATATTATACTCTTTCTCAACATGTTAGAATAGGTCTATGGGTTTCTAGGGTTTCATAGTAGAGACCCAAATAACAATACAAAAACATGTAAAAAGTGTTTTTGCATAATATGTCCCCTTCACAACAGGCAGACAAAGACCACAGACACAAAGCATTTAAGGTGATCAAAAGCCTTTGCATGGGCAACCCTCAGTCACAAACTCTGCCTAATGAAAACTAGGATGTAATGCTGCACTTGAGGTGAGGCCATCAGTAGTGCTCCAGATGCATTAGGGCAGCTGTCCTGAGGGTAGGCAAATGGTAGAAGTGATGCCAACAGCATGGTGCAGTGTCTGGGGGGCTCCAGAGTATTGATAATGCTCAATCTAAGCCAGAGCCAAATGTCCCCGATGTAAATGACCATGGAAAGAGATAGCCTACATCTGAATGGACCATTGACAGCAATAGGTAGGCCTACTCCGTGTTTGTTTAGTCCAGTTACTTCATACTTCATGGTTATCCCAAGGTTTAGCTAATTGACTTTACCAATAGCTTATTGTGGTACATTTTGTTTAAAAAAAGTCAGTCTCT
>CM059275.1:19562634-19582634 GCA_030347295.1 Setipinna tenuifilis
GCACAGTACCAATGATGACATGCATGCCCAGGCCTGCCAGATGCCGAACCACCTCATAGCCCATCCCTCTCGCGCCGCCCGTCACTATGGCAACCCGTCCATGCTGCCTGGGGAGAGCTGTGGCAGGGCAAAAGGAGACAAAGAAAGACCACAACAGGTTGGTCAGAATTTCTTTGTCAGACAAAGACAATAATAAAAAAAGCAAAGCAGAATAGGAATAAATTGGTTAACATGTCAGAAGATAGCTAAAAAAGTACAGAGGGAAGCAAATGGATAGGTTGGTTAGTGAACCTCTTCTATAAGCTGTGGGATCATTTGAGCATGTGTGTATCAGGTCTCTACTCTGAGAAGTGGGTCATGAAAATGGAACCATTCCTTAGTTAAGCCCCTCCCAAACTTTTGGTCCAATCAGAACCCCAGTCGGACCAGACACCACTGCTATTTCAGCCCAGTTTGTCCGGCAAGGTCAAATATGACCGAAGCAAGGTCACTCATTACCCAAGCAAGGTCAAATGTGACTCAAATGTCAAGGTCAGATGTGATCATGTTCTCACACAGGGCTACCTCTACGAGTCTGCATGGAGTCTGCTATGATGTTGGACTGATCCCAAATCAGCCACATGCAAGCTTGGTGCATGTGTGTGTGTGTGTGTGTGTGTGAGAGAGAGAGAGAGAGAGAGAGACAGACAGACAGAGACAAAGAGAGAGACAGAGAAAGTGAGAGAGGGTGAGTGAGAATTTGGCTCCAGTTTGAGCAGAGGCACTCTGGTGTGTGCGTTTCCCTCCCCTTGTCTCTCTGCCTCACAGCGGAGCGTCAAGGTCTCACTGCTACAGTCTGTGATAAGCCTCTGACGCGCGTCGCGAGTGCTACCTGCGGAGATTCAGGTTGGCATGGGTGGGGAGACGCACAAGCACCCCCACCTACCTACGCCACCTCATCACATGACAGCATAGGCCCTGACCACCAGTGTCCCTTAACAGAGCCCTTCAGCCAGATAAGGACAGAATGTCTCTCTCATTTAAAACACACACACAAACGCACGCACACACACACAGATGACAAGGAGAACACACACATGCACACACACACACACACACACACACACACACACAGGACAAGGACAACACACACATGCACACACACACACAGATGACATGGAGAACACACACACACACAGAAAAATAGAAAAAAATGATGGGAAGAGAAATACAGAAATAGAGTCAGAGAGAGAGAGAGAGGAGAGAGAGAGAGAGAGAGAGAGAGAGAGAGAGAGAGAGAGAGAGAGAGAGATAATGAGAATATAAAACACATGTAAGAAAGGAGAAGACACCCAAAACAGGAAGAGAGGTCGTTCTTACTGAGGTCAAAAGAGTTCAGCTCATTCATTTGGGCAGACACAACAGAACCGAACAGGGCAAGAAGGCCATACTGACATTTACTCTGAAACACACTCAAACAAACTACACACACACACAAACACACACACAACCCCTTAGCCGTAGGGCTGGGTGATTAATCGACTGTGATCGGTGGTCGCGATAAAATTGAGGTCAATGACGATGGTCAGCCTTGGCCATATTTAATCAGACAGACAGACTTGAAGCTATTGATGTCCCTGTTGACAAAAACAAGTTATATACAGTGTCACTTGTGTGGTGATTATTTGGTTATGGACAAAGTGACATGGAGCAAATAAAACCGGTATGCGAGATATGTTGGTAGGCTGTGCCTTCAGAGATAGGTTTTAATCAACACCCCCTCAAACTGGCGGTATTAGGGGAAAAAGCGTTAGAAAAATGTGAAAATATATCGCGATAATTTTTTTTGTGAGTAATTTCTACTGAGAGATGACTCTTTAACACACTAGCTTTACCTTCTCCAGCCTCTCACAAGAGGCAGTGGCACAAGGACAGGTAGACTCCGATTGGCTGATATGCCATTTCTGTCATTTCATCGATTAAATATGCTCAAAGCTGATCACTGTAATTGACTTGAATTTTATCACACATTTTGTCACTAATCACGATTGATTAGTGATAAAGCCCTACACATGACACACACACAGACTCAGACGTAGGTTAGATATCCCTAACCTTAACAGATTTACACTGGAAAACACACAACTAAACACACAACTAAACACACACACACACACACACACACACACACATGTTGTTCAGACTTTTACCCTAAAGGGTGTGTGTTGGTCAAGGTTTGGAATGATCCTTTTTTTAAGTTGACCCCCCCTTCTGAAAAAAAAACAGGGAGCAGAAATAGTCTGACCCCATTTCCTGAAGTGTGTCAATAATCCATGGAGATGACGACGTGTTGCGAAAAAAAACTTTCCCCCTCTCCGTGGTAACTAGATCAACTAGACTCTCCTCCAGACTCTCTTCACATACTCCTTCGCAAAAAATACCAAATGAATAAATAAATAAATAAATAAATGGAAAAAGCAAAGACAGGACTCATATGAGTAAAGAGACATTTGTATTTAATGGCAGAACTGCTTGGAGACATGATCTGCTGAACATTTAAGACATGAAGTAAATGAGGTACTCCATAAGGAAAACAAAGGCATTCTTGTTGAAGCATTTCAGGGATCCGTCCTAAGAATAATACATGTACTGGTTGAAATGCAAAATCAGCAAGAGAAGTAGAAAACAAAACAAATGTAATAATCTGCTTGTAACCAGTGTTTGGTAGAAGTGTATTACTCAGTAGTTAAATACTGAAATGTATTCACTTTCCTCTGTAAACACTTGTGTAAGGAGATCACAATTTTATTAAGAATAGTGTGATAACAGTTTATAATAATAATAATAATAAACAATAATAATCAGTTACTCTTAAAATGTAAGTTATCAATCCAAAGGCTTCTGTTAAAATGAGATACAAATTATGATTTCAGCTATGCATGCAATGCAATGCAATGCAACATTTAAAGTTGTGTAAAACCCTTAAATACTCCTTGCCACTGTAACAGTATGCTACATAAGACTTTTGTAAAGGCTACAATGTTTACGGTCATTTAGTTTGGTTAATGACTACTCTGTTAGGTTAAGTACTTCAATAAAGTGGAAAGCCTTTGTAAAAGTAGCCACTTTAACAGGTCTTATTTTCTGGGAGTAGGAAGGGCAACAAAAGTAAGTTATACCAGGTATTTAAATTACTTTCAAAAATAAGTAATTAGTAATCACATTACATCTTAGAAGTAATAATAAGTAAAAGTATGTTCTTATTCTCCCTACGCAACCGACCCAACACTGTTTTGAAGAAAACAAGTGAAATCACGGGCAAGCATTGTAAAAATTACATACATCAAGACCTTTACTTTTAACTCATCACACCTCACTGCACTCTCTTGCAGAGAAGAATAAAATGTCATGTTTCATTTGACAGAGCAGTTCTTTACTCATTGAAATTAACATGCAGGTACACGACTGTCTGTTTTTTTTTTTTAAGGATCCATTTCAGATAAACATCGCTGATGTTCATGAATTGGCTGCAACGTGAGAGAGTGACATCCTTTTAAGCCAATCCCCTCATAGCTTACTCATACCGTGATTCTGCTAAACCAATCCCATCGTGTCTTTGTCGATGCAAGAGGTTTCAGGTTCGTAGTAGGTTCTGGTGTTCTCGTAGAGGAACACCTGCTGGTCCACGTGTTCCGGGTCAAGCCGGTTCCTCTTCCCCCACAGCACGCTACCAGCGGGTCCAAACAGTCGGTGGGCCGGAACGCTGGTGGCCTGGACACACCAGTACTTCTGCAGAACCCGAGGAAGCATGGGGAAGAGCAGGGTCCGGTCAGACCACCAGCGCAGCGGATCCTCGTTCAGGCCCAAAACCTTCTGGGCCTTGAAGTTACTAAGCTCCTCTTCGGCTTGTGCCTGGAACTCCTCCTGTGTCTCGGCCGAGCCTGACTGACAGAAGATCACCGCCAACGGGTTGGCAGCATCGGCTGCGGAGGCGGGTTCAGGCGTGCAGAGGGCCTGCTTCTTATTTGGGGGCTCGTCCGAGGTCGGGGCGGAGGAGGGGGTGTGTCTCTGATACAGCGCGGCGGCCTCCTCCTGCACACGTGCCTCCACCTGTGCACGCTCGGACGTCGACAGGAAAGGCAGCCGCTTGTAGCGAGGGTCCAGGAAGCTGGCCACCTTCAGAAACATGTCCAGGTGCGCGGGGTGTTGGTAGGCCTCCTCCAGAGCGCTGGCCACGGCCCGCCGGGCGTCCCGCAGCTCGGCAGGGTCCCCGTCCAGCGGCCTCAGCGCGGTGCTCAGCAGCATGTGCAGCACGGGTTTCAGCATGCTGATGAACGGCCCGCCAGCGCTGCCGCAGAACATGTCGGCCGCCGAGCGTAGCGCCCGCAGCAAGCCCAGCAGCCCGTCCAGCAGGCTCCACTCGGCCGCCCCCAGCAGCAGCGCCTGGTTGTTGGCATCCTCCAGCAGCACCGCGGTGACGGCCGGCTGGTTCTCCCGCAGCCTCCGCAGCATGGTGAGCGTGGCGGTCCAGCAGCCGGGCCTCCCCCCGACCAGCGCCCCCGCCGCGGCCGCAGACCGACCCTGCTGCTTCAGCCGCTCCTGCAGCATATACGCAGCCACCACCGACTGCTGGAAGTAGTCCACCAGCCGACGGCAGCGGGCGAGCAGAGCCTGGACGCCGGGAACGCGGAAGGCGGACTGGACGCCGCGATTGAGCCGCTCGGCGAAGCAGGGCACGAGCACGGGCAGGTCCAGCTGAGCGCAGGCCTTAAGGACGTCGGGGGAACCGCAGGTGGTGGCGCCCCGCAGCCTCTGGGCCACGCCCCACTCCATGAACACCTCGTAGAGGGCGCGGGTCATCCCCTCGGCCGGGCTGTCCGCCGGCACCTCGAACGTCTTCAGGCAGCGGCTGACGAGGCGGAACCCCGCCGTCGAGGGCGTCTGGGCGAGCTGGTGGGCGTAGACGGTGACATAGCTGCGGCCGTGCGTCTCGCTGCTCCACAGGTCCGTCGACACGGCACAGCAGCCCAGCCCCGAGAGCTCCGCCGACACCGCCGCCCGCACCTGCTGGTGCCGCGGGGGGAGGGCCTGCAGCAGGAGCTCGCTCGAGGTCGGGGGGGCGCAGCGGGGGTCCAGCGTCCGCAGCAGCGCCTGGAAGAAGGGCTCGTCCGCCGTGGAGACGGGGTGCAGCCCCTCGCACAGGAAGCCCAGCACGGCGGACGCCACCTCGGCCTGCCGCTTGGCCTCATGGGAGTTCTGCCGAGTGCACGTCAGGGATGGGGCTTGTTGTTGTTGCAGCTGCTGTTGCAGCTGCTGCTGCTGCTGCTGTTGGTTGGGCTCGCCGCCGCCGCCGCTCTTCTCGAACTCGACGAAGGCGTCGGGGTGGTGGCGCTGCAGGTGTGCGTACAGGTTGGTGGTGTTGCCCGAGTAGCCTATCTGTGCCAGGCAGAGGCGGCAGTGCGCCCGCTTGCCCACTTCGTCCTCCTCCATGTCGAAGCCGAAGTACTTCCACACTTTACTCTTGGCACGCGGGTGGGACACCAGCTGGGGCTCGCTGGCCTCCACCTCCTCGCTCTTCAGCTCCATGTGCGGAAGGTCGGAAGGTCAGATGGTCAGTTGGACGCAGAACCTGTCAGACACACACACACCTGCCGGCCGAACACACGCAGACGGAGACACACACCTGCCAGCCACATACATATACACACACACACACACGAAGGACACACCATCAGATGTAGACCTGAACCTCACACAGCAATCAAACAGCTGCTACCACCAACGTCATCATGAAAATCATCATCAATAACCACCGCCATTATCATCATCATAGTTGATCACGCCATGTTGACTTTCATCAACTGCAGGAACTCGCTGTGCTAGGCCTCTACTGACCTTGTGAAATTTCTCTGTGCTTACCCGAAACGTAGCGACCGACATGTTGTTGAAAAGTGGTATGAAAATGACACACACATAATTTACATTACAGAATAGAGTGCAGTCCTCTCAAGCAGGTACTGAACTACCAAGGCAGGTATTACTGACAATTCTTCAAAACAGCATTCAGGCCGCCATTTTTTCTTCAAAATGGGATCCTTAAAAAATGCCAATGCACTATTCAAGAATGACAATGTTGACTGCAGTATTGATGAGTGTCATCAATATTACACACCTACACTACAGATAATGCCAAATAATGTTACCACATTGCTCAAACGATGTGTCAACATTAAGATCGATGTTAGGTTTACTCAAAAAGTTGTACCAATCAGCGAACAGCGGGAGGGCTATGTTGCTTGGTCGGAGAAGCTGAAAGCCATGGCGTTGAATGTATGCTGTGCTTAGGCAGTTGTGATTGGTTGAAGGCAGGCCCAATAGTTTTAAAGTTCACAGAAAGTATCTGGCCACAAGGAAGTAAACATATGTTTATGGAGAGTAGCCATACTCCTAGAACAAAGTGAAAGTACCACAGAGGTGCCCAGCCCCTAAAATGGCTTGTGGGGTCCTGCAGTGGAAAAGCACATAGTGATGTAGCACACTGAGAGACACAAGCAGACGAGCACCACACAGACGAGCAGACGAGCATCACACACACACAGACAATGACAACAACACACCACCAACAACCAAACATCACAGTAACTCAGGATCCATACTTAAGTGGTGTAAATATATATATTTTTAAGTATAGGTATGTATGTATATTTATTTATTTCATGTTTAAGTTCATTTATATGTATATTAGTATATACAGTACATTTAAGTTTCCCCAAATCAATGTGCACAACTCTCTCACACACACACATTGAACAAAGCCGTTTACATATGACATGAACATGATCAGTTGAGCAAAAGCACTGTTTTTCTGGGGAAACTGTGAGCTTCAGTTCTTATCACAAGAACACCATTGTGAAAGGATTTAGATTAGGGAGCAAAGGAACACAGCTTTGAGAAAATATCTGGGTTAGAGGTCCCTGAGACCAAACCAGTGCAACACACACACACACACACACACACACACACACACACACACGAAGGGAAAGGAGGGACGTAACAGTGGCACCTACTTCACTCTTGTGTTCCTGGGGAGCGTTAAGTTTGTGAATTTTGCCCTAAACGCAATATCTTATCCGTCTACTCCTGTTACAATTTAATTGCCTAAACCTTCATGTCTGGTATATGAAAGGAAATAATATTTCCTTTTCACACGTACATGTATAACGTTTGTGTACATAGGAACTATACTGTGCTGCTTACGCCTAACAGACGATGCTTTTTTATTTTTAATATCCAACACAAAACATAACTGTGGGTAACAGCGGCTGCTCGGCTAAACAAGCAGGCAACAACCTGTCATTGCTACATCACATATTCTGACGCTACCGAACACGTTGCTGGTTGGTGATCCAAACTATTTCTTAGAAGGCAAAGAATATCAACTGTTCTCAAACCTGGAAGCGTGAAAGATCGATTGAAGAGCTGGTAAAGGAGAACTCTAACGCCGACCAGATACAGTCTAATCATGGGGAGAAGGACGCCTAGGAAGCCCATTCCTGTCCGTAGTTCCGCGCCGTATGTTGCCCTCTTTACTGTCCGGGTGCGACTGGATCGGGAGCCTGCAGGTCAGAAAAGTTCCGCTGTATCCAAAGCTGTATCACGCGCAAATGACAATGACAAGCAGCAACTGCAGCTCCGGGAAAAAAAAAAAAAAGAAATAGGCTTAAAGTAACTAATAACACGAGTCTACGGATATTTATCATACATAAATGAAAGACACGGACCCTTCTTTATCGTTGGTCACAATCAAAATTGTTTGTGCTCTTTACATAACAATATTGTACAACAAGACAATTGTTTTTTTCATTGCAATTTCATGGCACTGTTTTTTTTTCATGCCACAGCCTTGTAGGCTATCTGGTGGTGTGGCTTCTAAGAAGAGGACGTTAACCTGTGGTCTGTGATATTTGTTCTGTTGTTTCCTCTAGAGTTAGTGTTTACAGAACATACAGAACATACCCACACCAACACACACACACACACACACACACACACACACACACAACAAATGCACTCACGTGTGTGCACACTTTCAATAATGTCTCTAACAGTCTTTTTCCTTTGCAGAAAAGACACATACACATGCAAGTGCACACAAATACACACAGACTCTAACACACATGCACACACGCACACAGAGAGAGAGAGAGAGAGAGAGAGAGAGAGAGAGAGAAAGAGAGAACATACACACAGTAGTGCCTTTTTGAACACCTGGGCTGTTATTTGTGTAGCCGTGGGAGGATGGGTACTTCTAGTGTATAATTCAAGTGTCACTTTACTGCCAGACACCAGCTCCAGCTGCAGCAGAGAACATCTCTTGACCTAACACACATACATGCCTCCCTCTCTCTCACACACACACACACACATCAACAAACATGCCCCCCTATACACATACCCACCTCAGGCCTTACACTCATGCACACACACACACACACACACACACACACACACACACACACACACACACACACACACACACACACACCTCAAGTCCACAGTCAGCGTCAGTGCCCATGCATCTGTCACTCAATCATGTGGGTCTGTAGTGGACCAGAACCAACCCACTTTAGAGCCAAGACCAGAACACACATTTCTCAGGCCCTCACACACACACACACACACACACACACACACACACACACACACACACACACACACACACACACACACACAATGGAACACAATGGAATTAAGATCTGTCCAGTGGTCCAGCATGACTCTCCTGTGGGCCAGTACTACAACCACAGTGCTGTGGCGGGTTCAATGGAGCCCCCCCCCCCAACCACACACACACACTGAAAAACCCTGACCATGGTACCACCCCCCCCCCCCACCCCCCCCCACACACACACACACACACACTGACGTACCCTGACCATGGAACCATCCCCACACACTGCTCCCCGGGCCACACACACACACACTGAGGTACCCTGACCATGGTACCATCACCACACACACACACACTGAGGTACCGAGACCAGGGTACCATCACCACACACTGCTCCCCAGGCACCGTTGTCATAGCTGCCCCTGCTCGTGTGTGTGGCGGAGTTAAAGTTGGTAGAGTCCATTTCATTGTGTGCAATGTGTGGTGTGTTTTGTAATGACAAATAGGTGATGTTTGTTATGTGGTGGATGTCTTATGGTTAGGGTGTGGTGTTTAGCAGACACATTTTTTACAAAGCAATGTCCTACTGTAAGAGATGGTGCATCAATGCCATATTGTGGTGCGTTGGAGTATAAATATTTTATAGAGCATGGCTGTATTAATATCGTATTGTGCTGTATTGGTGTATTTCGTATTAGAGGGGATGGGTGTTTGCACGTCAATTATTGGGGGTGGGTGTCATAAATTCATATAGCCTTCCACACCCACCCCCACAATGGTCTTGAAATTGCGTCCTCTGATACAGGCTTCATACCCCAGCGTTTTTCAGTAACGCGCTTTATCTGAGTCATCTTATGTCCCTCCATTGGAGGAAAAGGGATGGGGGAATGAATATCTTACTGCTGTGGAAGCCTATTCCATTATTTCCATTTCCAGTCCTGGTGGGCAAGACAATCGCCAGTTCCCATGGTGCTGAATGTGGATAACTGCTGAATGTTTTTTTTTTCCAGAAGAGGGAAGGAGTTCAGGTCTGTGGACTGACCTCACACACCCAGGTAATATTTTATGTCAAGGTGCCACTGACAGAAATACTGTCAGCCTAAAGGAAGGTGTCAGTTCAAGGAAAAGCCATCTAGCCACCTCATGTGGTGGGAGTCCCTGTCCTTCATTTGTCCTTCAGGCGGCTGCTGCGGGTGAATGTAAAGCTGATATCTCATTTCGATCTCACTCCTGAATGGCGCCCAGAAAGCAACAAAATTAATCACACAGCACACAGGCGCCTGGGGCTGGCCTCGTGACTGCAGGTCAGAGAAGCACCGCAGAGCGACTTCCTGATTGTTTTCGGAACCGTGACTACGTGTCAGAGTCTCGTCTCGGGCCGTCCTTGAAATCGCAGCTGAACCGTGACAGTTTGTCAGGTTGGGCGGCTTGATGAGCTCCGCCACGCTGAGTTATGAGGGGATGAGGCGCGCACACTTGAGATGCTGCGCACGTTGCACGCGGGGTATTTCGTCGGTGAGTCAGTGCGTGGATGCGATGTTCTCGTTGTGCCCTAAAACGGAAAAGACAAATCCGACGCCTGCACAAAGCCTCGGAAAATACGACATGAATCGATGCTGCCGTTATTGAATTCATGACCCATCGTTAAATGGACACTACCTCACGAGGAGCCTATTGAGACGGCGATCAGGTTCTCTGTGTGGCTGTCCATCACATCCCTGTGGAGGACTAACTGAACTAATCTATCTACACCTCTCTCTCTCTCTCCCTCCCTCTCTCTATTTTTTTCTCTCTCACACACACACACATCCGCATTCTTCGACAAATACGCAGAGTAGTAATTAATAAAACTTCCCATGCCACAGATCAGCTTTGGCTTTATAGTGCCTAGGGGAAATGACCCTGTCAACACATGGTGTGCTGTTTTGGACAATGTTATTGTGAAGAGCATCTCTGTCGTTTAGTTTTTTTCCAAACACTGACCTCAGTGAATTCCATTTGACGAGGTCTAGATTATTTAGCTGGTAAATCTCTTGGGTGCGCATTTAATGGTAATCTGAATAAACTTTTCTGCCTAACATCATCACCAACCGTACTTATTCTGCCAGTTAAGAGACTGTCAATCAGTGCCTGCATTATGGAGCGGACATGTCTCAGTCAAGCAATGAAGGAGCGACAATAGCCCCGACCACCCACGCAAGGGAAGAAAAAAAAACACTGCTTCAACTGGCTGCAAGATACACGAGCGACTGCACGAGCACACGACACTATTGCCGTTAGCTGAGCCCCGGGTGCAGCCCTGAGCGAAGACCATTCAACTTTAGAGTTCACAGTTTATGGATGATCACAGTTTTCACAGAGCACATTGGCAGACACGATGACTGACTTACCGGGGTCACCCTGGTGATGCTGTCACCTGCGCAGAATGATACTTCGTTCCTCTCCATAAGCGCGCCTCAGGTCCTTCGATCAAATCCCATGGTCACACGGTCCTTCGATCAAATCCCATGGTCCACGTCTCGACAGATATACCACAGTATCACGTAGAGAATCAAAAGGATGGCAAAAATAAACAAAGCTACTAAAATAGCTTTTGTGACGGGGGAGATCAGAGCCTGCATGTCCACGAGGAGGAATGAGGAGTAAACAGGCAATTGCCGCCAAAACGCCTCGTGCTTTTGAGCTGATGGAGAGCCGCTGCCTTCCCTGAGCTCCTACTGGTCCCCTGTCTGCACTGGCGCGTGCCGAGTTGTGGACCTAGAGGCAGGTGCGTGGATTGCTCGAGAACATGATCAACCGAAATGATCAATCAAACCCTGCACGGATCCCTGCCCATCTATTAATATCAATTTCGTGCACAGGTTGCGCAGCAGCAGTCTGCACACATTTAACGCTTTTGTTTGTAGTCAGCCGGATGCACACTAACAGTATTCGTTTTAAGTTGATTTTGGCACGCCTCTGGGTAGACTACAAAAAATAAGTCTAAACTGCCTTGCACGCACCTATCACAAAATAGTAAAAATACAGTTCGTAAATAGTTTTCTTTGCGTTGCATATGATGACAGTTTTGAATTATCTTGTGAGACCAGGGTGCTGGTAAAAAACGACCATAAAAAACGTCCTTACAGTTCTTCTGACAGCTTGTTGCGAGTTTAATTCCGACCTACCCTGGCATGTGGGACACTTCGCTGCGCTCTGAGCGCACTGCCCAAAATAAATGTTTCGTGTGGCGTCGTCATTGAACCGCCAGGGGTCACTCAAAGTCAATGTCATTAATGGCTACCTAGTTAAAAATCTTGCTGTGAGATTTAACTGGGGTCCTCGTCTAGTTTAGAAACTCGTCCTTGCCTACAGGAAAAACAAACAGTGAACAGTAGTCCGCCCAGGCCAGTTTCGTCTACTCCCACTGTCATATTGGCCAACAGTCAAAAATTTAGAGCGGATTAAACTCAACAAAAAATGAGAGATCAAGTAGTTTAAGACGCCCATAGGCTATGTGAGGCATCAAATAGAGCCTGGGTTAACCCCATTTCTTGCACTGAGCAGAGAAATATTAAAACAAAGATCGGCAGAGAGCAATTCATATCTCCTTTCATGTTTTTCAATTCCATGTATCTTTTAACTCTAGCTAGTTAACTTACAGAGGTTAAGAATGGCAGCAAATGCATAACTGTAAAAGTATTGTATTTTTACAGTCTGAAAGCAACTTGGCATTTAAAGAATGGCTGGATTAGTTGTTCTTTTCATCCTACGTTACAATAAACACAGTAATTCAAGGTCACATGGCACTCCCGCACTCTTGTGTCTCCTGGGCGCGGCCAACACACACCTAGGTGTTTCCTTCTGTCTCTTCCTACTGAGTCACGCATGTGGCAGTGTGTGTGTGTGTGTGTGTGTGTTTGAGGTGGGGTGGGTCTATGGGAGCGCGCCCATGTGAGTTCTGTTCAGTTCCCTTCTGCGCATTGGAGTAGGACACACCCGACACGGCCGCAGACTCCTTGAAGAGCGCAAAGCGAAAACACGGTACGCTAGCGACATGCCTCACCCTCGTTGACATCTTAACTGGTGCGAAAAGTACACCGAATGTTTTTAAAGAACTTTAAACGGAACTTTCTGGGTCTTTTTCCATGTTGTGTTACAGAGCCGAGATGACCTCATTCGTCTGGATCGTGGTTTTGGCCAGTCTTGTGGCAACTCAAGCACAAGGTAAGTTTAAGTCTGCCCGTTTCAGTGCTGTTCGAAAATATGCGTGTAAAGGAAGGCTATTACTCTGTTGTGTGCCATAGAGCACTACATTTTATTGTTAACCTTAATGATGACAATATGTTTCCATGACGTCTGTCTGACTTTACGTGTACGTTTTTCTTCAATCAGAATACTGTGTTGTACAAATAAGTCGAACCAAGTTTTGAACTGTTATCAAAACCCACACATTAAAGATAGATAACGTACATTTAAATGTGGATTCAAGGACGAGGCACTAGTGTTTCGGCAGTATTGGAGAAAAGCTATTGTGTGTGTGTTTCATCGATGCTGATCGCTTGACTCCACTTTGTATACATATACAGTGCCTAAGTGCATTTCATCCTCCACAGAATTATAAAACAAATGCATCTCCCGAAGGACAATTGTTTTATAAAGTGCTGCAGGCCACCCCCTGCAAACATATATACTTTTTTAAACACCTCTGGTAGAGGATGAACTTCTGGTGTGGCTTGTGATGAGCATACCTCTGTGCTGACCTAGCAGGAATGGGAAAATGATTCATATGGGAAAGTTAACACTGAGATGAACAAAGAATCCAGGGGTACAACATACCACACACACTTTTGCGTGCATGTGTGCGCGTGCGTATGGATATCATGCATACGCGCATGCTCACACACACACACACACATTTAGGCTGGCCTCATGCCATACACTTTATTCCCAGTTTAGAGCAGAGGGAGGGTTTACATGACTGTTGCCCCAGCGACCACAGCAAGCCCATGTTGCGTGCGAACGCAAGCCTGAAGAGTCATCGGGGACTGGGTTGCATGCCTTTGTGGTAGCAGCAGAAGTATCTTATGCAGGCAGCATGATATGACACTTGCAACACACTCTTTACAGACAGACAGAGGGGGAGAGGGGGAGAAAGACAGAGGAAAAGAGACAGATAGACAGAGAGAAAGAAAGGAGACAGAGAGAGGGAGAGGGGGGAGGGAGGGACTGTGGCAGGCAGTATGTCATAAAACAGTCTGACATGAAACTCACCACACAGAATTTCACAGCGACAGTAAGAGAGATACACATACTGAGAAAGAGCGATAGAAAAAGAGAGAAAAAAAGAAAAGAGAGAGAAAAAAGAGTGAGAGTAAGAGAGAGACAAAGGAAAAAAATAAAGAGTGTGTGTGTGAGAGAGAGAGAGAGAGAGAGAGAGTTTACAAGGGAAGCCATCAAGTAGAAAAAGGCTGACACGGAAAAATCTGTCTGGCCCCTAAACAAAGCCAATGAGATGTCTGTCAGAGAGCACTGCACTCAGGAGAAGTGAACACTAAAAGTCTTAGGTCACATAGAGATGATGGACTGCGTCTTTTTAAATGTAGTTAGGAAGACACCGTCAGCAAGCAAACCAAAGCACAGAATTTAAAAAACAGACCACCGATGTCTCTGGGTCAGCTGGAGGAATAGCTGCACTGCACGGGCACACACACACACACACACAGACACAGACACACACACACACGCACATGCACTTGTTCCTTTAAACATACACAGATGTGTCCCCCTTAGTCTCTTTTAGTACACACACACAGACACACAGACACACACACACACACACACACACACACCCAAGTGAACACATCTTTGAATCAGCAGTAGAAGCTGTAGTGATTGACAGTCATGCCACTTGTTTATATTTCTATTGATGTATTGCCATGGTTTAGAGGGAAACACTGTTGTAGTGCACACACCCACACAAACACACACACATACACATACAAACAAGCGCACACATGTCTTTGAATCAGCAGTGGAAGCTGTAGTGACTAACGCTGTCATGGTACTGGTTTGTGTTTATATTGACGCGTTGCCATGGTTTCGGGGGAAGCGCTGTCGGTCGTGGGATTGGGCGTCGCTCTGACGACACTGACTCACTTGGTGTCTCCCCCAGGAGGCGGAAGGGAAGTGTGTGTTCTGTTCTACAAGTAGAGCCTTGAGTCACACAGCGGCACAGTGTGTGTGTGTCCGTGTGTGTGTGTGCATGTGTGTGTGTGTGTGTGTGTGTGTGCGTGTGTGTGTGTGGGTGTTTGTGCGTGTGCGTGTGTGTGTGTATGTGTGTGTGTGTAAGTGTATGTGTGTGTGTGTAAGAGAGAAACAGGCAAAAAGAGAGACAGAGAGAGAAAGGGAAAGAGAGACAGAGAGAGAGATTTTGTCCAATCAACAACACTAAATAATGCATGTAGGGCAGAATAAAGCTGGCTCTACCAGTCTATAATTTGAGGCATTACAAACCCAGGAGCTGAACACCCAAAGCCAGCTGGCAATGATGTTAACTAACACAATAGCAATAGCACAATAGCAAAAACTAACTAGCTCTGCTTCTCAAACCACAATTACAGTTAACAAAATTATTAATGAAGCAAAAAAAGACGATTTAGCCCACATTACCACCCACAACACAATGAGTACCTTTCTGGCCCTAAAGAGAGAATATGAGTTGGCTGAATATCTCATCTCTGTCAGAGATACCAAAGCTGAGGCAAGTCCTGACCAGGTACAGGCTCAGTGACCTCAACCTGGCCATAGAAACAGGCAGGCACAGAAAAAAAACTGTCTGCCAAGAGAAGAAAGAATATGTAGCCACTGGGGACACAGGGAGGGTTGAAACAGAGGAGCACTTCTCTCCTACACTGTGAGAAATACAACCAGATAAGAGAGTGTCTTTTTCCTGAACTGCTACAAGCCATCCCATCCATCTAAAGTCTTAACAACAGAGACAAAATGGCCATGCTTCTTGGCGAAGGCCGTTCAGCTGCATTGGCAGCTCAACACATCCTGTCCCATGACCTAATGGACATTAATTAAATGGGAACTCTCAAACCTGCACGCAAACATGACACACAAATACAAACATGTAAGTGTTTTTGCATGTGCGTGAACACACACACTGCTGTACAACCTACTTAGTATGTTACAGGTACTTTATTTCGTTACCATCCTTTCTATTTGTATTATTATTTGTATGATATTGCTTTGGCAACACTCGAAACAGTCATGCCAGTAAAGTACCTTTGAATTTTAATTTGGGAGAGAGACAGACAGACAGACAGACAGACAGAGAGAGAGAGATGTTTGTGTTTGAGTTGTAATTTAGTGGGTTGTTTGTGCATGCCATTTTTTGTGTTACTGGTGTGTGTTATAGTTGCTTTACAAGTGCTTACACACTCAAATAACAGTAAAAGTGCCCCTCAGATAGAACCTGACACTCGAGCAGCAAAACATTGGCCCACATCTGCACCTCTGTAAGCATGTTCTCAGTGTCAGGCTTTTTGCAAACAGAAAAAACAAAACACACTTCTTCACATTAGATACAGAAATCTAACATAATGTTACTTCTTTGGCATTGCAAAAAACACAGTCTTTTAAGATACCACACCCAGAAACCCATTGATTAAACATAATTGTCAGGTGTAGAGACTCTCAGGTACAAAAAAAACCTTAGAACTCACCATGTCAGGCTAGCAGTGAGCACTGTCAAAGGGCAGCTGGAAAACTGACCTGTCTTATACAGAAGTCAAGTCAAAAAGTCAAAGTCAGCTTTATTGTCAAAAACCATATGTGCATGTTGCACACACAGAATTTGAAATTGCTAGATTCGTAGAAGTAGGAGGCAGAAGAGGAGGGACAGTGAGAATGAGGGGAATGTTTGTGTAAGAAAGAGGGATAGAGGAAGGGACGGAAAGGAGAAGAAGATTGGGAGGAGGAAAAAGGAGGAAGATCAAGGTCAGTGAGTGGGCTGAAACTGATGTTGACAGGGCTGATAGTACTGAGGCACCACGACTGATTTCAGGCTTGGCAGTGTTTGTCTGCGAGAAAAAAAACAAAAATGGTGTACACCGAGAACATTTAGTTATTAATTGGGTTTATCAAATGTTATCCCAAGAAGTAGTTAGCTAGAGCGAGTGTAGTAAAAGTTTAGGCTCAGGATGTTTTTGTACTGTCAGCCCTGTGTTAAACTGAAGCAATTATGTTTGAGTGTGCATGCTGGATTCTGCTTGTTGTGATTGGTTGAAGGCAGGCCCAATAGTTTTGAAGTTCACAGAAAGGACCCGCCCACCAGGAATATTCTGTTTCTTATTCAGTCATAATTAGATTATTACTTTGTATTTGTGCAGTATGACAACAAAATGGCTTTTTACTAAAATGTGTCATTTTGCAAAAGACCTGAAGTGTTCTGTTACTTTCCTATGTGATTGTGCTAACTGTGTAGTGTTTTGACGAAATCCTTTTTTTTTTTTTAATTGTCCGTGATAAAAAAAAAAACAGCTGTAGTGTTTGTAGTATGTGCTAATTGTGTGTGCTAGTGGTGTGTGTTAGCATCAGCTGCAGTATGTTTGTCCGTAGCCTGTGTCTGTGTCTGTGTCTGTGTCTGTGTCTGTGTCTGTACTCATTGTCAGATGTCAGGTCTGTGTGTCCGTGGTCAGTTAGTTCCTTGTGCCTGTAGTGTGTACCAGGTGTGTTAGCTGTGTTGGTGTCTGCACTGTGTGTTAGTTCTGTTTGCAAGTGTTAGCTGCTGGAACAGTCCTAACAGACTGACTGTAAGACAACAGTAGAGAGGTGTGTGTGTGTGTGCATGTGTGTGCATGCGAGGGTCATTAAACTGTTTAGGACAGACTGTTCTAAATATATTCTCTGCCATGCCAGACTTTCATTGGACCTCAGTGACCACAGGAATGCCCTCTGCAGCAGGCCTGTCCCCTCTCACCAAACACAGGGCTCTCATTGGGGCAAATCCACCAGGCCCACCCCTGTCACCAAACACAGCGCTCTGATTGGGCCAGTCCAGCCTCAGGAATTTCCTGTGAGCTCTCATTGGACCTTCCAAACCATGGGAGTGCCCTTAGTGGTGGGCCAGCCCCCTGTATCACACACAACTGTAGACCTGACAGGCCTGTGCTGTGGGTGCATAAATAGTCAACAATTAGTGTAGTAGTCAGGCCGGGTTTCCTGCTTCCAGCAAAACTAAGGGCATAGTATGACTCTCTTAGGACTCGGAAGGTTGTGTGTATGGCACAGGATATGACTCTCAGGCCTGGGTAACAGCTACAAAGCACTGTGAAAACGCACAAACTGTGTGTGGGTGTGTGTGTGTATGTGTGTGTGTGTGTGTGTGAGAGAGAGAGAGAGTGAGAGAGAGGAAATATCATGAATTAAGGAATCAAGGAACTAACACACACAAACACACATACGTACGCACATACTCTTTGTGCAAACTTTGCATGTTTTGCACACGCACACACACACACACACACACACACACACTTTGGCTTGTCTTGTTTTGACCTGGTAAAATTGGGTGTTTGGCGATCAAACAATATCGCATCGTGTGTTTGTAGGCACACCTGGCATTAAAACCAGATCTGTCAACAGACCTTGAATGTTGTTTGCAGAACACCTTCAGAACACCTGGTGCGTAGCACCTTCTCTCTTTCTGCTAGTAAATGACAGTTTTGTGTTTTTTTCTCCTCTTTTTTTCTCTCCTCTCCTTTCCTCTTCTCTCATATCCTCTCCTCTTCTCTTCTTTCCTCTTCTTGCTCCTCTCACAGATCTGGACCTATTTGATGCCTTAGATGACAGTAAGTCACTTTTTCTTTATATTCCTACACACACACACACACACACACACACACACACACACACACACACACACACACACACACACACACACACAAGCACGCTGTATTGTTCTATGTTTGCTTATTCTGTCATCTTATAATCTGTATCTTTTTTCACACACAGCCCCCACAGAGAAACCTAAAGTGCCAGAAGCACCCAAAAACCCAGGTAAAGCCTCACCCTGACCTTACCTGTTTATGACAAAGCCTTGATCAAGTTCAACTCCGCTTGCATTGTCACTTTTGCATTTACATTTCAACATTCACACAGCACAGTACACACACAACACTGCAATGCACACAACACTGGTAACATTCACAGCATCATGAAAGCATATTACTTTGGCAGACGTTTTTATCCAAAGCGACTTACAAAAAGGAGAACACAAGCTGACAGAGGTGTAGAGGAGCACAGAGTAAGCAGACTACCTTTATACATACAGGGAGGTGCATGTGATTAAGTAAGAGCAGAGTAGGGACACTACAGACACACATACTTCCCACATGGTGACAGAGTAAGAGAGAGTTGGTTTAGTGATTGTTAGTTTTTATTCTCATATAGTGAGGAGACAAATACGGCAAGACTCAGATGAACAGAGACATGCAAAATCCCAGCCTGGGGCAGACACTATGAATGGGAGAATCATTTGCATCTAGCCTGATGCACCAGCTGCTTTCACAGCGTTTCACTTCATAAAGATACTCTGTAGACCTCTGCATTTGCCTTCGTTAGCTTATATGGTTGCTTTAAATAGTCGTTACTGCTTGTTACATTAAGCTTTTACCAAAACCCGTAGGGAGTAGACCAATAACGTCTTTTTTGGGGGGGCAGGATCAACAGGCATCTTTCAAATGTCTATGTGTAAACTACTGGACAGACCTACAGCAAATCAGACCACTGATTCCAATGATGTATGCATAGTGTTAGTATTTCATTGGTTCTGTATTTTTCCGGTCCAGGAAGAACTGAAAATAGGCAGGTTGGCCAGACTGACTTGAACGGAAAATTCAATGTAATGTCACAGGCAGTATGGGCGGGCCCAGGCTAGCAGTTTTAAGCATTTTTTAAAACCATATTTCCTGGAGGTGTCACAATTTTTTGACGGTAGTAGCCTACATGAGATAGGCAGCTTTATTACCAAATATGACCCCTTTGGCACCACCTACAAGCAGCCCATAGTTGGATTTGAAAATGACCATACTGATGGTGATTAGGAACCTATCAGAGCAAAGAGGGGGTCAATGAAAGCTCTTTGCTGTTGTTGTGGACATAGTACTTGTTAGGGTGCACCTCTGTAGTCATTGTCACGTGCGCTAGCAATGTCTGTAGCAAGAGAAGAGTGGAGGGAGAGCGCCATTCTTGAGCTCAGGAAGGGGTGGTAGAGGGACCTGTATGTTGTGTATTTTTTCATTTTCAGGCCAAAGTCCTGCAGTTTCGAAAGACCTGTTGAGTGGAGCTTTACAGTGCTTGT
>CM059275.1:19587634-19590134 GCA_030347295.1 Setipinna tenuifilis
GCTGAGAGGTACGCACACAACACAGAGAGCCTGGGGAGCATTGTTCAGCCAGATTTTATGTGAGCGAAAAGCAAGGGTGAAGGTTAGTTGGCCGTGTGTGTGTGTGTGTGTGTGTGTGTATGTGTGTGTGTGTGTGTGTGTGTGTGTGTGTGTGTGTGTGTGTGTGTGTTTTAGAGGGAGAGGGAAAGGCAAAGGCTGAAGGTAAACAACAGTGGGTGTTATGGCCTGGTCATATTCTGCAATATCAGCCCCTAATTTGTTGTGATCGACACATTTCCAGCATTTTATCCGATTCCAAAAGGTTGGGCAGGGAATCAAACATGACTAAGTCTTACAGCGTGACATACTTTATGACCCTCGACATTATGCAACACCCCAACAAAGACTAGCTTGTTAGGATTTTGTCAGGAGTTATATGTGAGATGAATGTAGAGTCAGTGGAATAATACATCAACAACACATACAACACAGTCTTGTAATGGGGCCAGTCTCCCAACCAAGACGCGTAGAGATTTTGCGGTTTTAAGAACTTACAGTGTGCCATGGTCAATCGTAAACGACAGTCCTAAAAGACCAAATCAATTCTATAGTCTGACCCTACCATAAGAAAGACATATAAAGGGACAAAGGATGGTGAAGTAAGTAAGCCATCTGTTGGCTGTTTGTTGGTGTGGGTGCTATCCTTTTCCTCTTCCTCCCTTTTAGACCATGTAGGCTGCAGCTCATTAATTTAATAAAGGAATTTTATAATTCCTTCCTTCCTTTCGTCCTTCCCTCCATTCTTTTCTCGCTCCTTGCTCCCCCCCTCCCACATGAAGAAAGCAAGACAGGACAAACAGGTGTGCAGAGGGTATCACGAATTGTCATATGAGAAATGAGACTAGTTTTAAAGTAAGGAAGGGTTTTTTTTTTTTAAAACGATACTGACTGCTAAAAACTCTAAAACCACAAAGCTTTCATGCTGCCTCTGCAACACTTGTTTACGGATTGTGGAGGGTGTCACATGACCACAGGTGTTTAAAATATGTCCTCACACCTGGAGGACACCTGGTGCCCGGGTGGTCACGTGACAGAAGCTTGTTGTAGACTCGGGAGGTGGTGGCAGCCTTGATCTCTGTTCAGTGTGGGGATGAGCTAGCCTGGCTATCGCAACTTGTCAATGCTCTGACACATGCAGCGTCACAGGAAGTATGGGCATGCCCAGGCTAGGGCTGAGGGACCTGATGTGAAAGAAAAATGTAACGTTCCTCATAAATGAGACATTCTTCGATTGAACATGCGTCAAGTTAAAACATAACATAGTTAGCAAAGGACCTGTCATCTCTGTCACCAAGAAAATGTCTACCTCATGGAAAAGACAAAAAAGAAAACTTCCATGGAATTAGCACTCTGGCCTCGTTCCTGCTACCTTGTCGGCACGATTAGAGGAATAAGACATTCTGATCACAAGGCCGCCGGAGAGAGGAGGGATGATCAAAAGTCACATCATGAGCAGAGGTGTCAGTCCTGGGTTCAGAAAGTAAAAACCCTGCCACGAATTTGATCCAACCAGCTCTGAATCAGCTAACCGTAATGAGCACTCAAGACAACTACTCAGTGAAGTCACTTGTGTTAGGAGGAAAACCTGGTAGGGTTTTTACCATAGCAAAGCATATCAAAGTTGGGGTAACACTTTATTTTATGGTTCCTTCTTTGGTGTATCTACATGTAACAACATGCGCTGTGTGGGCCGAGTGTAACTGAATGTGTGGGCCACCTCTGTGTCAGACCAATTTTCCTGTGTGGCCACTTTCAAGTGTTGTGGTGTTGCGAACTAGCTTAGTTTAGCTTAGCTTAGTTTCTGTCGTGGTCTTGTGTGTTGTGAGCGATCCTAGTTGTGTTGTGTTTATGACTGTAGCATAGTGTAGCATAGACCCCTTATAGCATAATGTGTAGCGCTGTGTTGTGTTGTGTTTTGTTGTGTTGTGAGCATGTTCAGTTGTAGTCTGTCAAGTCAAGTCAAGTAGAGTAGAGTAGAGCAACAGTGTGTCACTGTTGTTTCGTTTCGTCCTTCGTACATCAGGAGCAGATGTGTGTGAGACTGTGTCTCTTCTCAGGATTGTTCTGGTTGTCGTGACGACGATGGTTGGCATGGAAGTGATTACTCCTCCTCTCCTCCCCGGTCGTGAGGAGTCAGCAGTAGTGCGGTGGTTAGCGGGCTAATGGATGCCATATGCCCCAGGTGAACTCCAGTAACCCCGCGGCGCAGCCAATCAGAGGAGGCCGCTCTCCTCTCGCAGTTAGAGGGCCACGCCCGTCCGGTAGCGCTGGAGGAACGTTACTGCCGCCTGTGCCCGCTACTCTCGTCTGTCCCATCTCTGTCTATCTCTTTCTCTCTCTCTCCCTCCACTATTCTCTATCTCTCTTTCTCTGTCTCTGTCTCTCTCTCTCTCCCTCCACTATTCTCTCTCTCTCTCTCTCTCCACTATTCTCTCTCTCTCTCACACTCCACCTCTCTCTT
>CM059275.1:19602634-19605134 GCA_030347295.1 Setipinna tenuifilis
AATACTCTCTCTACATGTCTCCATAAGCATTACAAAGCCTCAAATATTATTTAAACAAGCCAGGTGCCATTTAGTGTTTTTTTTACTGACCTAATGGCAAACGACTGTGAGCTCCTTTGGGCGGTTGAAGACTGAAAACCACCAGTCAAACATTAGAAATTAGTTTTTACAAAAAATAATAATACATAAATAAATAAAATACAGCCCAGAAAGCTCCTGCGGTTATGGGACGATGATATATATAACTTTGTCATGAATATCATTAACGACCCTTATGGATACTAAAACGTGTCTTTTATTATCAACTTGACTATCAACTAGTCTAGATTGTCCGTCTTTTGTATAATATTCTGCACAAATACACAAACAATATAATGCAATAATAAGCAAAACTTTGTCATAGGATAGCCTTACGAGCTGGAACGACATGCGCGCTGACTGTTCCCTTCTGAAGCTCCGTCTGCCAAGCCTGGGTAGACTAACTCAAAAGTGGTACAGCTGCTGGTGAGAAGACCGCGGAGGATACTGGCCCAAGTTTAAGGTCCTCTGACAGTTTCTTTCGTCCCTTGGCATGTGGAAGACTCGGTGCGCGCTAAACACAATGGCTAAAATGGGTGGTTGGTTGGATGTAACAGTCATCGCGGTATCATGCACTGTAATGTTTCTTTCGTTGGAAATGTTTGTGTGTGCGTGTGTGTGTGTGCGTGCGTGTGTGTGTGTGTGTGTGTGTAAAAGGTGGGTTGGGTCCCTCACTGGAGCGGGTTCATGTGCTTTAGTTCACCTCACCATCATAACACTGACGACCTGCCTCACCAGCTTTTACATCTAAACAGCTGCAAAATCTAGATCGTGTTTTAAAAGACTGAAACAGAATTTTCCAGCTACCTTTTTTCTATTTGATTTTGTTAGACTAAGATGAATTCATTCGTATGGGTCTTGGTTTTGGCGAGCCTTGTGGCAACTCACGCAAAAGGTAAGCTTTAATCTGCCCTGCGTGCATTTTAGCCGTGTCTAAACTTACAGGTAGGCTAAAGGAGCAGTAGTATTTTTCTGTAATCAAACACAGGCAATTGTGAAGTGTCCTTCACTTATATTTCTTTCAGGTGTCACTGCTAAATGCTGTGGAGTGACCACAATACAACCAGTGTGTACATTGCAAGTGTGGAATGTGAAATTAAGAATTAGAAATCAGTGTTATAGCAGTAGTCTAGCTATTGAAGTGAATCCTTCTCTGCATTTAGACTTCTGACATTCATGCACCTTTCTAGTGCTTTAGTTCCATGCAAACCTGTGTACAGGTTGTACGCACTGCTCTGTGTGTGGGTCAGCTGAACTTCTCCATGGGTGTGTATGTACAGTATGTGTGTATACTGCCCCCCAGATGGGTCAAATGAAGAACCAGAATCAGAATCAAAATTCCTTTAATGTCTTTGTACAAGTACAACAAAAGGGCAACCCTTAAAAGTGCATGAGCATAATAATTTAAAATAACAAAATACTAAAAGTAGCAAATACTAAAACTAGCACACGGAGAATACAAATCTCCTCCATCAAGGATAACAATAAAGACTTGACTTGAGGTAAGATGAGCACCTCTGGCTCAAGGATAAACACCTGCCACAGGTTAGACAGGCTGGAGTAAACTGGCCACCTAAGTAACTCAGGTGGATATAAGCATGTAGGAATGGGAATTGTGTGCATGTCCAGTAGATTGTGTTGCATGACCAGTAGGTAGGTTGTGTTGCATGACTGATAGGTTGTGTTTCATGTCCAACAGTTTGTGTTTCATGTCCCTGTGGTTATGGCTGCAGTATCTCATGCAGACATGAAATTAACCACAATATTAACACACACACACACACACACACACACAAAGACTCACACACACACGCATATGCTCACAAGTATCGGTCTTTGATGTACATTTATGCACTCATACTTTTGCCTTTTTCTCCAATCCTATTTTCTCTCCTTCCTCCTCTCCTCTCATTTCCCCTCTTGTCCCTGCTCTCCTTCCCTTAGACCTGGGTGATTTTGTAGATGGCGTTAAAGGTAGGTGTCCTCTCTTTGATAACTGTGTGTGTGTGTTCCCTCTACAGTACCCCTGTGTATGTTTTTTTTTTTATTGTGGCAGCTTATACTCAGGATTCCTCTGTGTTTGGGTTTGTTTGGTAGTTTTTTTGGTTAGTTTAGTATTACTGTAGTTCAGTTCTCTAACATTTGTATAACCCTCACACACACACACAAACACACACACACACACACACACACACACACACACACACACACACACACACATACACACACACACACAATGTCACACACATGTTTTTTTGCTGCTGAATAACAATTATGTTTTCTCTTCTCTCCTCTCACTCCTCTCTTTGCATCTTTTCTCCTCTCTTCCTCTCCTCTTCTCTACTTTCTTTTCCTCTCCTCTCCTGTCTTCCTCTTCTCTCCTCTACTCTCTTCTTCCTTCCTCTCCTCTTTTCTTCTCTCC
>CM059275.1:19610134-19622634 GCA_030347295.1 Setipinna tenuifilis
GAGAAATTGCGTGTGTTTGTGTGTGTGTGTGTGTCAGGATAACTTGAGTGAAAAAGTCACACCCCCTCTTTTTCCCTCTTTTAGCAGATCCAGAGAGTGGCAAAACCCTCCAGGACATGCAACAAGGTAGCTCACACAGACACACACACACACACACACTAACAAATCATGTATATCATATGCTATAGATGGGCATTATAGGCTAAACACATTTTTCTTCTCTCTATCACACTCTCTCTCCATCTCTCTCTCTAAATCTCTCTCTCTCTCTGTCTGTCTGTCTGTCTCTCTCTGTCTCTCTCTCTCTCTCTCTAAATCTCTCTCTCTCTTTCTCTCTCTCTCTCTCTCTCTCTTACACTGTAATGTAACAGGAAGAAAATAAAGCAAAATTAATAGTGAATTAAAAAAAACAATTTCAATAGCATATGTAACCCTACCATCTCCCTCTTTCTTTCTCTCTCTCTCTCTCTGTCTGTCTCTCTCTCTCTCTCTCTCAGTCCTCAGTAACCTGCTCAAGCCCTCGGGTCCTAACCCTTGACCTTTTCCACCTGGTGACTGGTCTGGATCTCTTACACACACATGTGTCAAGACTTCATTTGCTTCTTCCTGTGTGTGTTCTCAACTACTTAATCGTTGTCAGTTTGTTTTTGTTTGTAACTTTTCCTGTTGATTAAGTGTGTAATAAGTTGTGTCACGCACGCACACGCGCGCGCGCACACACACACACACACACACACACACACACACACACACACACAACCTATTAAGGCGTGTGACTGTCAACTCATTTTACCTGTACCTCAGGTTTTTATTGACTTTAAGTCTTAGTGATTTTTAAAAATCTTATCTGTTATTACTTTCATGTATAGTTTCTGCCAGGTCAAAGTGTCCTTGAGCAAGACACTGAACCCCATACTCCCCGATGTGCTGTATGGGGCCTTGCATGGCAGCCTTGTGTCGCTGGTGTGAGTGTGTGTGTGAATGGGGGAATGTATATCATACGAGGATGTCTTATACAGACTCTTGAGCACTTTAAACACGCTTCTGAAAACAAGAAAGTGCTATACTAATGTAGTCCATTTACCGATGATGATGATGATAATTCTTATTATATACGTATGATATAGCCTACAGCTGTGAAATGATAATGTAATGTGACATAACTTTCTCATGTTCCTTTTGTTAGTTGTAGAATCTGCTTATTGGTCGTATTACAGTTTTTCTGAATTGCTAAAGCACAAAAACCAATTGGCTGGCCCAATTGCCCAATTGCTTTAGCTACTTCTCACAACTGCTCACTCTTTTGTCAATACCTTAAACCATTTTAGGTAGTAAAACACAATTTGCAAAACTCACTGACTCCTCTTTGCAAAACTCTAAACACATTCTCATTGTCAAAACACACTTTGCAAAACTCATGCCTCCTCTTTGCAACACATTCTCATTGTCAAAACACACTTTGCAGTGTAGGACACATGTGGTTCAAAATGTTGAACATTCTTCTCCCCATTTGATCATCAATAAAGCACACATGGCAGTAGCTAAGCACAATGAGTCAAAACTTTATTATTTCATTTCAAATGACCTGACACCACCAATGTAAGCCAATTGAGAGCCACAAGAAGGTTGCAGCTTGAAAATGGCTGCCAACCAGAGACAAGAGAGGGAGGGACATAGCAAGGAAGAGGAGGTAGAGGAAGAACAAGAGGAAGAGTGATTTTTTTTCTGCTAACCAAATTAGAGTCACCATTATAGATCACATTCTTGTCCATGGGTTGATGGCGATCTATAAAATTTCTTAGAGGCCATGGAATTGGCCTGTGCCATAGGCCAGGAACAGTGTCCAGGACAGATATGACACATCAGGACATTCTTTCCCTGTTACCTGGCAAGGGACATCATTGCTTGTAATGTGGATGAGGTGCTGTGGCCTGACCAAACCCAAAGGCATGATATAGTAAAGCCCAGTGATCTCTTGTTTGCAGTACTGTATACAGCACTTGTAGTTTTCATTTGTACTGCATTCCCAAAATATATTTTTGTTCGAAATATTTTAGCAAGTAATCTAATATTACCACTTAATTTTAGTCTATGTACAATACATATACATCCGAATTGTGCTATTTTTCAGTTGAAAATGCATTTTCAGGCCTATATAACACAAGTTATGCTATTATACAAATCTGAACGTTGTGCTTTTCATTTTTTGGTGTAGTGTTTACTAAATGCTTCATTGTAATTTCATTTTGACCATTGTGTTAATGTTTTGAGGATAGAGTTTGGTTTTGAGCACACGTAAAACTGTTTTGAGGGTTGTAGTAGCTTTTGCAACAAGAGTCAGGAGTTTTGGGACATGCAGGTGAGCAATTGGAGTTTGTGTTTACAGTTTTGAGAAAATGGGGCAAGGTTTCAAAAATTGAGTTTTAGCAATTGTGAAAAACTGTATTCATTTTTGTCGGGTATTAACAAAATAAAATATTTCAGTGATCCAATCCAATCCAGTCTGTTCTTTGACATCCGCTGTTACTGGTGAGCTCATCTACCCTGCTCTGATTGGTCATTACAGTTTTTTTCAACCTTTTACACACGTTTTCAAAACTCTATGTGCTTTTCTCAAAACTCTACACACAAATTTAATTATTGTTCACACAAATTGCAAAAAGTGCCCTATCTGTTGCAAAATGAAACACAGTATTCAAAATATTCTAAACACATCTCAAAAGCAAGCATTTGTCTCATGTTATAAACACATTTTCCATAGCCTTACATACCTGTGTATATCATTTACACACTATTGGTCTAAATCTAAGACACTTGTTTTTTTGGATGTTTTGATATATTGCCATACAAGAGTGAAAATATGGTAGTATGCAAGTGGAAATCAACACAAACAATTTTGGAACGAAAAATATTTACTCTAATTTTCTAAATAAATAGATACACAGTACATAGTGAGATGAGACAATATTTCACCTGTAGCAATTGGTGGTACACGAAACTGTTACGGTAAAACACAGTATGAACAAAACAGATACAGAGTAGTGCATACACACACTATCCACATACACTTTGTGTAGTTTCTCATGTCTATGTGTGTACGCACTTTCATACTTACACACATGTGCACACACACACATGGACAAACACACTAGGATACACATGTGCTGCATTCACATTACACAATGTGCAAAACAATTACAAGTGACATACTAAAGCAAACACGCTACACAGGGCATGGCTTGTATCAAAGCTCTGTAGCTAGTGGTTATGAATGGAAAAACATTTTATACATATGATATGTGATATTACAGTAGCAGCAAAAAAAAAAAATGCAGTAGGCATAAGCTGCGCTGTGCTAGTTATCACTGATGGGGGACAGCTAGTTGCATGTGTATTTAGAGTCCAGCTCTCCTATGGGCTGGGTCTGGCCAAAAAACTTCCTTCGCATCACATGCTATATTTTCTCTTGTCAAACACTAAGGACAGAATCTTCCTGTGTGGCATATCCAACCTTGGATACAAGCAACATCATTGTCGCTACGTGCTTTCTCTATTGCCTGGAGAAGTGGAAGGTGGACATAGGGACAGTGATTATATACTTCCCAGTGCCATGTTCAGAAAAATTATTTGATTGGGTTGAGAAATGTGGAATATGGAGAGTTTGACAACAGAAAAATGTTTGTTCAGTAAAGCAGTTATTGTTTGCACATACGAGGACAGAGTTTAAAGCACTGATGAATAAGTGTGGCATTTTGAGTGGTTGTGTTTAAAAAAGGAAATCATGTTGCTTCCTGTTAGATTTCTGTGTGTTAAGTAGAGCTTTGTGTGTATTCATTTGAAACAAGTGAATAGCTAAATTGAAAACTGTGTCAAGGCTGAGAATGTGTGTATGGTTTTGATGATTTGATGCAGAGTTGTGATGTTTGAGTGAAAGGCGTTGGAAATTGTGTGCTATATAAAGATTTTGTGTGTAAATGGTTGAAAAAAACTGTAAAGCAATAGTGGAATCCCTTTGCACAGCTGTTCACTTCTCTTTACGGGACATTACGGATTTTAGACCAACGAAAGTTTTTCAGTTGTCATTCTGTTCAGTGCCTGAAGTGAACTTTTAAAAAATCTGTTCAAGGTGATGGGTCTTCATGAGACAGCTATACAAAACTAAGTGTGTGTGTGTGTGTGTGTGTGTGTGTGTGTGTGTGTGTGTGTGTGTGTGACGGAGAGAGAGACAGAGGGGGGGAGAGCTAAATAATTATCCCGACGTGTCTTTAAGAGCATCAGGTAAGTGAAAAAGCAGTTGTCGCAAAGTTTAACCGTGGTATCGTATCGGCTTGTAGTTCAACGACCCACGACACAAGGCCGTGAACTCAGGCCATGGACGGTTGAAGATTTACTTCATACTGGTGAGGGCACACGGGACCCACAGCAACCACGGGGGAATAACACGTTATGAGATTTTTTTAAATCACTGGCACAGAACGCAGACGGTTTCAGAGCGAATGGGACCAGGATATTCACCATCTTCGTCTCTAGCACGGTGATCTGAACGAACAGCACACAAACTGGTGTTGTATTGTCACGGGTTAAACAGGGAATCGTTTGGCACTTCCTCACTGGTACAGTAATGGCAGGTAAGACCCCACAATGTATGTCATTAGTAAGTTAGTGTTGGCTAGATGGGCTGTGTAATTAGTGTTGGTGTTGGCTAGATAAGCTGTGTAAAACTGTTAGGGACGTACAGTAACAGCTTACAGCAGGCCGAATGACAATGTATGGACTGCATGGACACTGCATGCCGTAGGGAAACACCATGCATATCTCTAGCTCATCACCATACAGTGTAATATCATACCTACACATCAGTTATTACACCATCATAGTAATACCTTACCTACTCAGCAATCATAACTACACATAAATATGCCATAGGGAAATACCATGCATGTCTCTAGCTTACCATAGCTACAAATCCATTATCAAACCAACACAATAATACCTTACTTACTCATAACTGCACACAAATAACCTACCTGCACATTTCACAAACTGCCTTACCTCCACATTAATCCCATTTCTGCACACCTAACAGAGCGCTAAGTGTATATAGGTCACATTCACATGCTGTAGTGATATTGCAGTGCATAATCGGTTGTGTTGTTATTGTGAAGTGCTAAGTTGTACATGCCTTTCTTATACCCCATATCTTAAAAAAACAGACAAACTAAACTGAATGTTAGTGTTGAGTTTAATGTGAGTGGACCCATAAATGTGTGTGTGTGTGTGTGTGTGTGTGTGTGTGTGTGTGTGTGTGTGTGTGTGTGTGCGTGTGTGTGTCTGTGTCTGTGTCTGTGTAAGAGAAATATGTCTTTCAAATCCACCTGTACAGAGAGGTTTCCGCCACTTTTGTATACTTGCCTTTGTTGGGGGTTGGTCTAGCTTTCTCATTGGTGGGCACTGGACATCCAGCTCTCCCATTGGTGGATACAGGATGTCAGTTCTGACACCTGAAGCAATTTAAACTCAACCACTTTTACGTAAGCCATCATGAAGCAGCATTAATTAGTCTTCTGTCCCTTGCAGTACATCTCTTCTCTTCTTTGTTGCTCTTTTACTTCCTCTTTCTCTTTTTATCTGTCTTTGACGATCTCTCCATTGTTAACTTTTTATGTCCCTCTGTATTTCTGATTTCCTGTATCTCTCTTGCTCTTTCCTCTCGCTGTCCCTCTGTTGGTGTGTCTCTCCAGACTCACTGAAAAGAAGGGCCTTCACAAGCTTCTTAAAGGTAGAGAGGGATAACTACTCTGGTAGACACTGGTAGTTTGTTCTACCATTGAGGGACAACAATGGAGAACAATGAAGAGTTCAGAGTCAGACTGAACCCCATACTGTTGGTGGTGCCTTGCCATGTGTGTGTGAATGGGTGAATGTGAGGCATTCTCTATACAGTCCTTTGGCTACTTTACTGAGTATATGACAGTACTGTATAAATGTGGTCCATGTACCCTCCTCTCGTATCTGCCTTTGTCCTCTTGTCCTCCAGCTGCCCCCCCAGTGGAGGACCAGGCTTTCGTTACCTTGGCAACCACGGATGCGTACTGCATGGGTGCCCTGGTGGTGGGGAAGAGTCTGCGTCGCCATGGCAGCCGCAGGAGGACTGTAGTCATGGTGTCTCCCAACGTGTCTCAGGAAGCACGGTAAGACACACACACACACACACACAAACACCATAACACACAGAGGTATCCCTTGTAGGTGTCACTTGTGTGTTTGCAGGTGGATGTGTGTGTTTCTGTGTGTGTTTCTGTGTGTGTGTGTGTGTGTTTGATGAGGTGGTGCAAGTGGATACACACACACACACACAAACACACTCCAATTGGTGTGTGTTTTCTGCAGGCCTCCTCTATAGTGTGTGTTTGATGAGGTGGTGCAGGTGGCCCTGTTGGACAGCAGTGGGCACTGGACTCACAAACACACACACACACACACACGCACACACACACACACACACACACACACACACACACACACACACACACACACACTAAGTGGGGAGTGTTTTAAGCAGGCATTCTTTGGCGTGTGTGTTAGATGAAGTGGTTCAGGTGGACCTTTTGGACAGTGGGGACTGGACTCACAAACACAGACACACACACACACACACACACACACACACACACACACACACACACACACACACACACTAATTGGTGTGTGTTTTCCGCAGGCATTCTTTGGAGTGTGTGTTTGATGAAGTGGTTCAGGTGGACCTTTTGGACAGTGGGGACAGGGCTCACCTGTACTGGCTGGGTCGCCCAGAACTCGGGGTCACCTTCACCAAACTCCACTGCTGGACACTCCTGCGCTACCGCAAGTGTGTGTTCCTGGACGCAGACACACTCGTGAGTGAACTCCTCAAAGACATTTGAAGTGAAAAAAAGCTAATGCCAGAACCAAGAACAAACCCACACGCAATAATTCACTAATTCACATACACCCATACATGTACACACATTATTGTTTATTATAAGCTCTAGTACTTTCGTAAGTTAGGTGTTAGGTTACTTGGGTGAATGTGTGTGTGTGTGTGTTTGTGTTTTTGTGTTTGTGTGTGTGTGTGTGTGTGTGTGTGTGTGTGTGTGTGTGTATGTGTGTGTGTGTGTGTGTGTGTGTGTGTGTGTGTGTGTGTGTGTGTGTGTGTGTGTGTGTGTGTGTGTGTGTGTTTATATATGTATGTGTGTTTGTGTATGTGTCAGGTACTGTGTGACATGGCTAAATGCGCATGTGCTTATTTATGTGTTCATGCATGTCTGCGTGTGTGTGTGTGTGTATGTTAGGTACTGTATGACATGGATAAATGTGTGTGTGTTTATGTATGTGTTTATGCATGCTTGCATGTGTGTGTGTGCATGTATGTGTTAGGTGCTGTATGACATGGATAAATGTGTGTGTTTATGTATGTGTTTATGCACGTGTGTGTGTGTGTGTGTGTGTTTATCCATGTGTGTGTGTGTTTATCCATGTGTGTGTGTGTGTGTGTGTGTGTGTGTGTGCTAGGTGCTGTGTAACGTGGATGAGCTGTTTGAGCGAGAGGAGCTGTCGGCGGCCCCAGACCCTGGCTGGCCCGACTGCTTCAACTCCGGAGTGTTCGTGTTCCGGCCCTCGCTCCACACACACTCCAGACTGCTGGAGCACGCAGCACAGCACGGCAGCTTCGATGGTGAGCAGCACACACACACACACACACACACACACACACACACACACACACACACAGTCACGGAGTGAGAGAGAGCCACATACACACATACACACAAACAGACAGTCACACCCATACACACATTCACATAGAAAGCATACATAGATGCATACATACACATCTGCCACACACACACACACACACACACACACACACACAGACACACACACACACAATCTCAGAAAAAGACAGTCTGTTGAGGCATTAATTAGCAGCATTAATAGGCAGTCATTTTTCATTATACATCTGTCTTTGTTGTGTGTCATTTTGTGTGTGTGTGTGTTTATGTGTGTGTTTGTGTGTATGTGTGTGTAGGTGGTGATCAGGGCCTGTTAAACTCCTTCTTCAGTGACTGGGCCCAGACTGACATCAGTAAGCACCTACCCTTCATCTACAACCTCAGTGCCAATGCCTTCTACACTTACCTTCCAGCATTCCACAGGTGTGTGTGTGTGTGTGTGTGTGTGTGTGTGTGTGTGTGTGTGTGTGTGTGTGTGTGTGAACATGTTTTACACCTATTTGTGTGCCCATGTTCCAAAGGTGTGTGTGTGTGTGTGTGTGTGTGTGTGTTTACTTGCAGATGAGCAGCAGTGGAGTAGTTTTGTATGAAATAGTTTGTTTGTTTGTATGTATATTTTAACAATGTAATAAACATTTTGCACTGTGTGTGTGTGTGTGTGTGTGTGTGTATGTGTGTGTGTGTGTGTGTGTGTGTGCGTGTGTGCCAGATATGGCCATGATGCAAAGATTGTCCACTTCCTGGGCGGGGCCAAGCCTTGGCATTTTAGCTACAACCCACAGACCAATCAGGACTCAGGCTCACAGCTGGACCAATACGTGAACCTGTGGTGGGCGGAGTATCACAGACAGACTCCTCCCACTGTGGCAAAGCCTGAAACAAGAGAACATTCAATGAGGAGACAAGTAAGAACAATGTGTAACAAGTGCACAAAAACACACCATGTCACCAGTGCCTTGTTTGTAACATTTGTTATGTGTTCTTACTCTGCATGCAAACAGTGTGTGTGTGTGTGTGTGTGTGTGTGTGTGTGTGTGTGTGTGTGTGTGTGTGTGTGTGTGCGTGTATCGGTGTGTGTCTTTGCAGAATGATACAGGCTTCGTGCAGACATGACATGTACTGTAATGATACACACATTGGCAAACACACACACATGCACACACCCACGCATGAACAGATAAATACACACACACATACACACACACACACGTACACACATACACACATGTATGAACACACATTTTCTCTTTCAGTCTTTAGCTCTGTCACAAATTAAAAATCAAATTCCAAGAGTGCTATTATCATGGCTGTGTAAGTACAGTGTTGCCAAAGCCAATGTTTAGACTAACACAAAAACATAACATCTCTCAAACAAACACACACACAAAGTAGTCAATACCCAGGGCTGTCTTTGGGCTAATGTCCTGAGTCCCCAGATGGGCTTCATAGGGGAGACATGGCTATTTACACGTACATCACACAGACACACACACACACACACACACACACACACACACACACACAAACAGACACACACACACACACACACACACACACACACACACACACACACACACACACACACACACACACACATCCTGTGGGAATGTGTAGGATAGGAGGTAAGAGTGTGTGGGTATAGATATAGGGATTTAGAGTGTACATCTTCTGAACAGTAAATATTTGGTGTGTGTGTTATCAGCACACATACGTCACATGGCCTTGCACATGGAACATCCTTTGGTACATGTGTGTGTAGGTGTGTGTGTGTGTGTGTGTGTGTGTTAACATGTTTTTCCCACGTAATGATTTGGGAGACAGAACAGAGTCCACAACACTCCTGTTGCCCTCTCCTCTCTTCACTTCTTTTGTCTGTGCTCCACTCCGATCCTCTCCTCTCTTCTCCTCACTCCTCTTCTCTCTTCACTTCTCCTACACTTTACTCTCCTCTCCTGTCTTCTCTCCTCTCCTCTCCTTTCCTCTCTCCTCCTCAGAGTCTTGTGGTCCAGGCTCCTCCAGCACCTCCTGAGATCCGTCCATCAGTGATCGACTCCCTGCCTCCCGAGGTCCGCTCTCCGCCGCCCCCGCGACCCCCACCAGCGCCCACAGACCTGACCCTCCACGTGCTGCCCGCCGCTCTCGCTCCCGCCGCCCAGACGCCCCACAGCATGGTGAGCACCTTTTACCATAGATATGAACCAAATATTAATGCATTACCTTTACCATAAATATGAATGCAGTGTTAATAAAGTACTATAAATATACCACAGCATTGTCAGCACCTTTTACCATAGATATGAATGCAGTGTTAATGAACTACCATAGATACCACAGCATGGTGAGCACCTTTTACCATAGATATGAACTGAATATTAATGACTTACTGTTGATGTATATCAGCATTGTGAGCACCTTTTACCATAGATATGAATGCAGTGTTAATGAAGGACCATAGATATACCACAGCATGGTGAGCCGCCTTTACCATAGATATCAATGCAGTATTATGAACTACCATAGATATACCACAGCATGATGAGCCCCTTTTACCATAGATATGAATGCAGTGTTAATGAACTACCATAGATACCACAGCATGGTGAGCACCTTTTACCATAGATGTGAACTGAATATTAATGAGTTACTATTGATGTATATCAGTATTGTGAGCACCTTTTATCATCAATATTGCAATAATACAGTGCTAATGAACTACCATAGAAATACCACAGCATGGTAAGGTCAAGTCATGTCAAGTTCATTTGTATAGCGCATTTCATACACAAAGGCCGTTCAATGTGCTTAACAAAAATAAATGCAAAGAACAATATCGTTAGCTTCATAGCATAATTGCCTAAGTCATTTTTTGGTCAAATTGAGATTTTTGCACAACTTTACTCCCCTACCACTTCTGCATCATCCTGTCTGTCTGCCTATGTCATTGGCCAATCACAACACTCATAAAAGTAAAAAAAAACATAGCTGCCTAAGTCATTCATTTGACTTAGGCAGTTTTACCATTGGACTTAGGCAGTTTTTATACAATCAATTTGACTTAGGCAGATTATGCCTATGACTTAGGCAGTTTTACCATTGGACTTAGGCAGTTTTTATACAATCAATTTGACTTAGGCAGATTATGCCTATGACTTAGGCAGAATATAAAATAAACATTACATCTTCTCAGCCATTTTGCATACATCTAAACTGCCTAAGTCACTTTTTTTTGATAAAAAAATGATGTTCGGTTTTGTTCTTTTTCCAAACTTTTTCTCACATCTACATGAATGTTCTGTGAAAATATAAATAAAAAATATGCATGTGATTTTTAGAAAATGTGTTTTTTCTTGTTTTCCAAAAACACAAAAAAATGACTTAGGCAATTATGCTATCAAGCTAACGATATGTAAAAGCATAAAAGACAAAACAACTGTAAAATAAGTGTAAGATAAGTAAAATGCTGTAATCCCTGCCGTATCACATAAGCCTGTAAGACATCAAAGTCAAGTCAAAGTCAAAGTCAGCTTTATTGTCAAAAACCATATGTACAGGTTGCACACACAGAATTTAAAATTAAAGAGATGATGAGAATGAAGACTTCAGACAGCAGTAAACCTGCAGCCCCAGTGATGTAACAGTGTGTAATGGTGTGTCTGTGAATAATCTTATTTATGAAAAAACATCTTTTTAAAAGAAATCGATTGGATTCCATAGCAGAGCTTGGTTTTTACCTAGAAGTGTTTATCTTAAGGCACTGAGTCCTGTTTGGCTTGTGTGAGTTTTGAAACAATGAGACAACATCTGCAACATGCGTGTAAACATTCAGAAAATCCAAAGTAGTGAAACCAAACCGCAGACTGTCAACACACACAAAGGGCAGCAGACAACAGATCAAATCAGCACTGTTAACACACACGCACACGCACACACACACACACACACACACGCACACACATGCACAGACACACTCAGCGATGTGGAAACCAGATATACACAATTCTTGATTAAAACAGCAGATACTGGAGGTGTTGTATCTCCCATAGTCATACACACATTATCATGCACACACATCCTCAGTAAATGGAAAACACACACACACACATGCGTTCACACACACACACACACACACACTGTTTGCATCCAGAGTAAGGACTTAAAGCCAATGTGACAAACAAGGCAATGGTGACAAGGTGTTTTTTATGCACATTTGTAACTTTGATTGTTTGCTGTATAACTTGCAGGGTACGCATCCTGAGGATACTGGCTCTGATTGGACAGACCACCAAGACCCGCCCCCTGGAGAAGGAGGTGGAGACTCTGGGTCTGATTCGTCTACTGAACCGTCTAATGAACCACAGCAGGTTTGTAAAAAGACACTTACACACACACACACACACACACACACACACACACACACATACACACACACACACACGCACAAACACACACACACACACGCACACAGAACATTTCTATTATAAATCCTCTGGTGTCCTCTGTTGGTGACCCTGTGTAATTACATGCACTCTTTAGCCCTGAGTTGCGGTACGGTAATTGAATGTGGTGTGTGTTTGAGTGGGTGTGTGTGTGCGTGTGTATGTGTGTGCGCGCGTGTGTGTGAGAAGAAATTAGGCCAGACTGCTGCCCTGTAGGTCTTTACTATAGTCATCATGCATAATGTGTATATGTGTGTTGTGTGTGTGTGTCCTTTGAAATGTTTATAAGACC
>CM059275.1:19627634-19630134 GCA_030347295.1 Setipinna tenuifilis
CTTTCTGTCTGTCTGTCTGTCTGTTTGTCTGCCTGTTTGTCTCTATATTATCTTTTGTCTGCCTTGACAATTTTAGATATGTTTATAATATTTACTGATGAGAAACAAAAAAGCAAGCGTAAAAGCAATGGTTTACAAATGAAAAATGAAGTGTTAACTATGTGTTAACAAATGTATAATAAATGCTCTATAGACAGCAGATCTTATAAAGTGCTACAAAAGATGTATGTATATATATATATATAGACATGAGAGAGAGAGAAAGAGGGATAGAGAGAGATTAGAGAAAGAGGCAGAGAGAGAGATTAGAGAAAGAGACAGAGAAAGAGAAAGAAAGAGAGAAGGAAAAGAAGTACATTTGAAATATGTGACACTATGTCACACTGTGATGTCCATTGTATAAGTGATGCACTTTAACATTCCTCACCATTACACTGATTTTCTCTCCACAGGAGGTGTGTGTGGCCATAAATCTGTGTGACGGTTTTATACCGTGTGCGGGGAACATCCTGCTCGACGTGTTTGCTTTGACACACCACATGTACTGCATGCAGACACACACACGCACACACACACACACACACACACACATACACACACACACACACACACACACACATATGTAGGATGTGTTTGCTTTAACAAAGCTGCGGAAACCACATGTGCGGCAGAGTGCCGTGTATGCCACCCTAGGCTTACAGTATGCCCCCCTCTTACACACACACACACACACACACACATACACACTCCTTCTCTCCCTCTTTCGCACACACACACACACATACACACTCCTTCTCTCCCTCTTTCGAACGCACACACACACACACACACACACACACACACACACACACACACACACTCCTTCTCTCTCTCTCTCTCTCTCTCTCTCTCTCACACACACACACACACACACACACACACACACACACACACACACATACACACTCCTTCTCTCTCTCTGTCACACACACACACACACAATCTCTCTCACTCCCTCTCTCTCTCTGTCTCACACACACACACACAATCGCTCTCACTCCCTCTCACATGTACATTGAAGGAATCTGAATAATAATGATATTGTACATAACATTTTTAATGTTGATACATTTCTTTATTATTATTTTAGAACCCTAACCCTATCTTAATCCTAACCCTAACCCTAACCCTAACCTTAAGCCTAACCCTAGATTCTAACCTTAAGCCTAACCCTAATTGTAACCCTAACCCTAACCCTTTGTAAGACACTTTCCCTAAGTACCGGCAATATGTGTATCTCTGCCTTAAGAGGTGAGGGGTTATCTGTGTATTCTGCGCTTGATTTTTTGTCCAGTTCATTTGGCCTTCTCAAGAACTGTCGCATCCCTTTAATTAACATATAGATGTTTGACACCTGGAAGGAGCCCCTTACGGCAGTCAAATTGTAACAAAAGACCCTTTTCACATTCAGTTGTCTGATGCATATTAATTTAGGGTGGCTCTAAGGGGCTCCACCACTGTTGAGTATTTACTGTTGTACATCTCTCATTAATTTAGAGATACGGTTAATCTTCATCTTGAAACTTGTTTCTCTCCATTGGTGCACCAATGTAAAATAAAACCCTGTTCTGATTCTCCTGACTGAGTCTCCAGAATCATCTGTGGTATAAAAATTACCATCAACATACACACACACTCCTCTCTCTCTCTCTCTCTCTCTCTCTCTCTCTCTCTCTTTCTCTCTCTCTCTCTCCCACACACACACACACACACACTCTCACACACACTCGTTCTACTTTTCTCTCTCACACATAAACTCACATTCACACACACACACACACACAGTCTCTCACTCTCTCACACACACATACACGTACACACAATCTCTTTTTCTCTCTCTCTCTCTCTTTCTCTCACACACACACATACACACACATACAGCTATGACCGTGAGGAGCTCAGGTGGAAAACACTGACTAACCTGCAGGTGTTGGTCTGTAGAGTGTGTGTGTGTGTGTGTGTGTGTGTGTGTGTGTGTGTGTGTGTGTGTGTGTGTGTGTGTGCACGCATGTGTTAAAACAGGACTGATATGGATGCATGTCAATGTGTCTTATTAAAATATTTGGGACATGTGCGGGCTTGTTTGTCAGTATGTGTGTGTGTGTGTGTAAGTGTGTGTTTGCTTGGATGCATTTAGTTGCCCTGGAGTTTTAGGTCAGTTGCATAGGGCCCAGGCCAGGTGTAGCTCTGCTGCAGTCTGGGGTGTCTGCTGAATAACAATGCATTCTGGAATGTTGACTAAACAGTGTTGCATTCTGGGATGTCTGCTGAACAGCACTCACTGCATTTTGGGATGTATATTGCTCAGAAGCTGGAACTCTTCTTGCAATTTGCAGGAAGTTTGTGTGTTTGTGTGTGTGTGTGTGTGTGTGTGGGGGGGGGGGGGGGGGGGGGGGGGGGGGGGGTCTGTGTGTGTGTATATGTGTGTTCACATTTTATTTGTGCATGTGTGTGTGTATGT
>CM059275.1:19635134-19657634 GCA_030347295.1 Setipinna tenuifilis
CCTGCTCTGCACTGCTGCTGCTGCTTGGGCTGGGGGCTGCTCCGCTCAGGGCTGCTTCTGCTCATGAATATGGCTGCATGAGTGTTTTTTTCTAGAGGCTACTAGCTGCATTGCTGCTGCAGTCAGAGGCTATGACTGCACTGCTGCTTTGGCTGCTTTGCTCATGGCTGTTTGTGCTCATGAATATGGCTGCATTACTGTTTTTTTTTGGAGGCTACTACTTGCATTGCTGCTGCAGTCGAAGGCTATAGCTGCGTACCCGCTTTTGCTGGAGGCTGCTAGCTGCATTGTTGCTTTAGCTGATGAATATAGCTACATGAGTACTTTGACTGAGGGCTGCATGGCTGCATACCTGCTTTTGCTGGAGGTTGCTAGCTGCATTGCTGCCTAGGCCTGAGGCTATGGCGGCATGACTGCTTTTGCTAGAGGCTGCTAGCTGCATTGTTGCTTTAGCTGATGAATATGGCCACATGACTACTTTGACTATTTTGGCTGAGGGTTGCATGGCTGGTAGTTGCAATGCAGCTTTAGTTGATGAATATGGCCGCATGAGTGCTTTGACTGAGGACTGCATGGCTGCATGCCTGTTTTTGTTGGAGGCTGCTAGCTGCATTGCTGCCTAGGCCGGAGGCTATGGCTGCATGACTGCTTTTATTGGGGACGGCATGCTGCCTAACTGTTTTTTTCTGGAAGCTACAGACTGCGTGGCTGCTTTCGCTGGAGATTGCGGCTGCTTAGCTGCTCTGGTTGGGGGACTATGGCTTTAGCTGAGCAGCTTCTTTGGCTGAGGGCTACGTCTGTGCTGCTGCTCTGCTCTGCTCTTGGAACTAGATCAAAAAGTCGAGGAACATGTGGAATTCTCTTCGGGGGCCTGTGTAAGACGGGTGTTGCGTAGGTGTTGAGAGAATCTGTAGAAACCCTTATTGCATATGCCATTTTCTGCAATAGTAATCTGCAAAGCGCCAGTGGATACCTCTGTGAGATGTTAACTCGTCTTACGTTAACACATGATAGTGACACTGGAACAAGGGCAAGTAGTTAAAGAATGTTTGCAGGATTCTTAAGAACACGAAAACAGAACCTTTCGCATATGGGTCAGCCATTATGTAAGGGATACCTTCGCGAAGCAAAGTGGAGAGGAGTTCCCTCCGCCGAGTCATTATTTCCACAGAACCGGTTGCCTCAAAAGGCCGCCATCCCGCTTATCCCCCCTTCATATTTAAGATAAAATATGCATAGACTACCAAAATAACCGATTGATTTCCAACGTTACAGCATCTGTTAGGAAAAAGTAGAGCGTGGAATAGACAGTCATTTAATTGTTTGGCTACTAGAGTTGTTATGGTTACCTTTCAGAAGCGCACTGATATGGAACGGTGATTACAATTTTTGAGATCTACTTCAAAGGTAGCCAGTTATAGAAAATGAATGCCCACCTCATCAACCAATCAGAAAAGAGAGTCGCATTGTTATGGGAGATGAAAGACCATATAGAGCACATGGTCATAAGGGTGTGGTCATATCGTCACATGGTCATAAGGGTGTGGTCATATTGTCACATGATCATAAGAGTGTTTTCATATGGTCACATGATCATAAGGGTGTGGTCATATGGTCACATGGTCATAAGGGTGTGGCCATATGGTCACATGGTCATAAGGGTGTGGTCATATTGTCACATGATCATATGGAGTGTCGTGATATGGTCACATGGTTAAAAGTGTCATTAGCACGGCTGTGGGGGAGTCTCTAGGATGCTCTGCATCTGTTCTTAAATCACCTGCAGGTAGGTGCCCTTGGAGTCGACGCCGATGACGTTGCGGGCTGTGCAGCGGTAGTACCCCGAGTCTCGGGGCGACGGGTTCTGGATGATGAGCGCCCCCTGGGGGTGAAGGTACTTATTGCCGAAGAGGCGGGGCTGGGCGGTGGCCACCAGACGCGTCTTGTCGGGCGTCTCCCAGGCGACCTCGGGCCGGGGGAGTCCCGTGGCGGCACAGTTCAGTTGCACGGCAACGCCTCGGCGAGCCTGGGTGGAGGGGGCGGGGCCGCTGGTGATGCGTGGCGCGTAGGTGATGATGATGACGGGCACGGTGAGGATGGCGGTGCCGAACTCGTTGGCCACGCGGCACGCGTAAGAGCCGCGGTCGTACACCGACGCCTGCGAGATCGACAGGGTTCCGTTGGGCAGGATGACGTAGCGGCCGGCACGCTGGCCTTGGGTCAGAATCACCCCGCTGGGAAGGGTCCAGCTCAGGCGGGCAGCGGCGCCCTCTCTGGCCAGGCAGTGTAACTGCAGGTTGCCTCCGTTGAGGATGCTGACAGGGGCGCTATAGCGACTGCTGATCTCCGGGGGGCGCCCTGGCACCAGCGCCACGCTCCTCTCGACCAGTACCCCTGCACTGCGGCCCACGCACCGGTACACACCCCCCTCCGACAGCGTCGGATTGCTGATCATAAGAGTGCCGTCAGGCCGGTGGTAGAACCGGGAGAAACGGGCGCCACTGGTCAGCGGGGAACCGTTGGGTAGAACCCAAGAGAGGGTGTTTGGGGGAATGCCGTGTAGGGAACAGTTGAGCATGACTGGGGTGCCGAGGGTGAGCGGGCGTGTTTCTGTTCTGGGGCTCAGTGGGCGTGTTTCTGTTCTGGGACTCAGTGGGACTGGGGCTGGCTGGAGGGCAGGCGCAGGGGCGAGAGGGGAGGCGAGGGGGGTCAAGGGTCGCTTCAGTTCGGGCTCCTCAATATCCAGCTGCACCAGCAGACGAGCTTCTCCGCCCTCGTTCTGGGCCACACACACCAGCTGTGCCGTATCGCCGCTCTTCAGCCCTCGGATCTCCAGCGTTCCGTTACGGTGCACCGTCATCCTGGTGCCGTAGTATGGCGTCGGCAGAACCTGGTTCTGAGGTAGAATCCACGTGACCCGCGGAGGGGGCGTTCCCGTGGCCAGGCAGTCCAGGTACTTCCGCTGATCCCTCACGCCCCGCACCCGAAGGCTGTTGGTCACACCCCTCAGCCCGTTGATCGTGGGCGGGGCCACTAGAATCTCAAGGCGGGTTACCTGGCGAGCCTGTCCGGCACTGTTCCGGGCCAAACAGGTGTAGTTCCCTCCATCCAGACGCTGAACCTTCTGAATAACCAGGGTTCCGTCGCTGTGGATGCGGTACTTGTCCGAGGAGACTGGGATGGTGCGACTGGCGGGTGAGAACCACAGGATAGTGGGCGTGGGTTCTCCCTTGGCTTCGCAGCTCAGGGTGGCCGAGCCGCCGTAGAGAACCCGCACCAACCCCTGCGTACGGTTCCGAATCACCGGAGCGTCGGACACCACCTTCACCCTCACCTTCATCTCGTCTTTGCCCACCTGGTTGTCAGCGTAGCAGGTGTAGTCGCCTTCCTCCCGCATGCCCACCTCGTTGAAGTAAAGGGTCCCGTTGTCGAACACCACATACCTGCGCGATCGCCCAGGGCTGCTTGAGCCGCGGTGAAAGGTCATGATGCTGTTTATCATGGTTCCGTCCGGCAGGGCCCACTGGATCTTTGGGTTGGGCAGACCGGACGCTACGCAGTCCACCCTGAGATCCGAGCCATATGTCACCTCCTGACTGGCTAGCTGCTTCTGCACGATTTTAGCCGGTTTGGTAACCACGACGACACGCAGCGGTATGTAGTCATCTCCCATCTTGTTACGAGCCACACAGAGGTAGTCGCCCTGGTCCTTCTCCGTCACGGACTGGAGTGCCAGGGTCCCGTTATCGAAAACCTTTAGTCGCGGGTCGAAACTAAACACACAAGAACACACATGTTATGGAATGAGACCTAAACCAGTAAGCTGTAAACATTTTAGTTCAGTATTTGTTAGTCTATGAAGGTGCTGTTTGCAGTGAATGAATTATGATGCAAAACGTGGAATTAAACTAACCTAGTAGGAGCAAACCTAGGCTAACCTGTAAATAAGAATGAGTAGAAGGCTAGACTTTGAAAATGATCTGTAGTGGATAACCAGTGTGCACTGAAGATGGCTAGTCTGCCAGACTAGCCAGTAGAAGTTTCCTGTAGATGGCTAGTCATTATGGGCTCATTAGTAACCTGCAGTGCGTTAGCCTGTGAAGGTTATCCGTAGATAGATGGCTATTTTAAAGCCTTTTTACAAGAACAAAATTATAAAACCAGACCAGTGTTGGTTATCAAAAAAAACTAGCTTCTGTGTGTTATCAGTATTAAACTACTTTGTGTTTGTTATTGGAAACACTATAGCCCTCATGTGTTATCAAGGTTGTCTGAGGCTACACATAGGGTCTTTTATTGTCCCACCAGTGGAAATTCAGGTTGCCCAACATTGCACATTTCATAAATACATATAGTGTTAAAATGGTAGACCCACCACAATAGAGACATAACAGAAACACACAGATGTGAGACTCACCTGTACTGAGCATCCACCAGTTTCTTGGACGGGGTCCTCCAGATGATTCTGGGCTCCGGGTCGCCGGTGGCGATGCAGTCGAGCTGCAGCTCGGTGCCGTACCCCACCTCGGTTGTCTGGGGCGACGAGAAGGTGATGCGGGCACGGCGCGAGGCTGCAGCGGGGACGACCAGCAGGCTGATCGCCCTCCAGGCGGCACCCACGGCGTTCGTGGCGGCACACTCGTAGCGGCCGATGTCCGCCGTGCCCACAGACCGCACCAACAGAGTTCCGTTCGGAAACACAAACAGGTTGCGGCCCGTCACGAACTGGGAGGGGCGGAGCTGCGAGTTGTCGGGGGTGGTCCAGCGGATGGCTGGGGGCGGGGCTCCGTGTGCGGAGCAGTGCAGGTAGGCGGCGCTTCCCTCAGGCAACGAGATGTTGTCGTGGCGACCCTGCTGGATGGTGGGTGGCAGTGCAGAGATGTGCAGACGCACAGTGACGGAGTCAGCCCCCGCCGCGTTGCTGGCGATGCACTTGTAGATTCCGCGGTCCGTGTAGGTGGTCTGGGTCACCCGTAGCGTGCCATTGGGAAGCAGCGCCACCCTCTGGGGCGAGCCAACGGTCGGGGGCGCCCCGGTGTGGACCATGGCCCGGTCCGGCAGAACCCAGGTGACCCGTGGGCTTGGGTGTCCTTTGGACCGGCACTCCAGGTCCACCGACTCACCCATGTGGACGCTGGCATCTCGGTACCGTGGGTTTAGAACTCGAGGATGTTCTGACTGGACGGCGAGTAGAACCACGGCCCGGTCCTCTCCGTACTGGTTCTGGACGCTGCACATGTACTGGCCCTGGTCCGACGGCAGTGTGTTCCGGATGATCAGGCTTCCGTTGGAGTGGACCTCGAAGCGCTGGATCCGAGTGTTTTGAGCCACGCTTGCTCCTGTAGGAAATAATGACATCATAATGCACTTCAGAACATCACTCAACTGGATTGCACTAATGACATCATAGCACAGTTAAGATCGTCAGTCATCAGATCGTACTACTGACATCATAGCACAGCTCCGCAACACACTTCATAACATCACTGACCAGATCCCACTAATGAGACCACTTCAACACATCGCTCACTAAAATACACATACCGCAGGAAACTTCACAATCCATAAAGTATACTTGGCCCGGTCGCTGGAATATGTTCACTGCATGGCTAATTTATTACACAGAACATGTTCCATGGACTGCTGAAATAATAATAATAACTAATAACTCTGCCTCATTTCCTTCTATAAGCAGTAAATAACTACACCTATTCTTTATAAGTACTCCATAAGACTTTGCAGTTAATAACTCATTCCCTTTTATAAGTGATCAATAACTGAAGTCAATTTCCCTTTATAAGTATTTAATAACTTAACTCCATTCCCCTGTATAAGTCGTTAATAACATGACCACATTTTCCTCTGCAAGTGGTTAGGTGTGTAAGCTGTGAATAACTCTTTATAAGCACTGAATAACTCTATCCCAGCCCCCTCTATAAGCAGTGAATAACTGTACCCCATTCTCCTTTATAAACAGTGAATAACTCATCACATTCTGTGTAAGTAGTCTTTGCCACTTACACCACTACCTCATCCTGTGTAAACAGGTAATTCAAGGCAAGGCAAGTGTATTTATATAGTGCATTTCATACACAGAGACAGTAAGGTAAGCCCTCTAGCCCACTGCCTTGTGTAAGCTGTGTGTCATGCCATGTTGGAGTGTAAGCATGCGCAACCACACCTGTGGAGACCTTGGTCCAGGACAGGAAGGGCCTTGGCTCTCCGCTGGCAACGCACGGCAGATGGGCATCGGACTCCGCTGCCACCGTCACCGTAGCAACGTCAGTGGAGGATATCCGTGGCTTCCCGCGTCCAGCTGGCACCGCTGCGCTGGGCTGGACAGCACCTGGGTTTTGGGGGACGATGCCGGTTCTGGACCCAGTTCCAGGGGCAACGCTGCCCCGACCCGAGGGTTGGACCTGGGGTGGGGTCGCAGGGGTGGGGGTGGGGTTGGGGGTGGAGGACGTGGGGGTAGGGGTGGGGGGAGTAGGGGCAGTCGAGTGTTTGGTGAGGGCAACGTCAGGTCTGGGAACAGCGCCAGTGTGTTTGGGATCCGAAGGGAGAGGCAGTCTCCCTACAGGAGTGGGAGCTCTCTCTCTTTCAACATTAGCTTGCCCAGGATTCAGTCTGTGGTCTGTGTGTGTGTATGTCTGTCCAGTATTGGGTCTCTGATCTGTGTGTGTGTATGTCTGTCCGGTATTGGGTCTGTGATCTGTGTGTGTGTATGTGTGTCCAGTATTGGGTCTGTGATCTGTGTATGTGTGTGCGGTATTGGGTCTGTAATCTGTGTGCGTGTAAGTTTGCCCAGGATTGGGTCTCTGATCTGTGTGTGTGTAAGTTTGCCCAGGATTGGGTCTCTGATCTGTGTGTGTGTAAGTTTGCCCAGGATTCAGTCTCTGATCTGTGTGTGTGTATGTCTGTCCAGGATTGGGTCTCTGAACTGTGTGTGTGTATGTCTGTCCGGTATTGAGTCTCTGATTTGTGTGTGTGTATGTTTGCACAGAATTAGGTCTGTGATCTGTGTTTGTTTGGGTCTGGCTGGTGCTAGGCCTGTGATCTGTGTGTACGTGTGGTTGTCCTGGGGTAAGCCTATGATGGGTGTGTATGTGGGTCTGGTCGGTATTAGGTTTGTGATCCGTGTGTGTGTCGGTCTGCTCTGGGCTAAGTCTATGATCTGTGTTTGTGTTGTCATGGTGTGTGTTTGTGTGGGTTTGCCCTGGATTAAGAGTGTGCTGTGTGTGTGTGTGAGTCTGCCCTGGATTAGGATTTTGTTGTGTGTGTGTGTAGGTCTGTCCTGGCCTGGAATCTCTCTCTCTGTTAATGTGTGTGTGTGTTTCTCCTTCACTATGTTCCTTCTCCCTGGATACATACGTTTGTCCTTGGCTAGGAACGTGCTGTGTGTGTGTATGAGTGTATCCTTGGCCACCACTGTTCTGTGTGTGTGTGTAGGTGTATCCTTGGCCAGGCCTGGGCTCTCTCATTGTGTGTGTTTGTCCTGAGCTAGGACTGTGACCTGTGTGTGTGTGAGTGCGATCAGGGCTAGGACTTTGCTGTGTGTGTGTATGATCATCAGGGCTAGAACCGTGCTGTGTGTGCGTTTGAGTCTGCCCTTGGCCAGCACTGTGCTGTGTGTGTGTGTGAGTGTATCCCTCGCCAAGACTGTGCTGTGTGTGTGTTTGAGTCTGTCCTTGGCCAGGCCTCTGCTGTGACTGCGTGTGAGTGATGGCTGGGCTGGAGCCTGTCTCTTTGTGTGTGTCGTGTATCTGGTTAATGCCACCTGTCGTGCCAAGTCTAATACTTGTGTCTGGATGTACTGAGTGCAGATGTGGCCTCTCTCTGGAGGGCAATAGTGGATTGGCAGCAGCAGCAGCAGCCTCAGTAGTCTTGGTGGTGGGTTTGGGGTTGAAGGCTTCTGGTCGCGGTGCAGTCGGCAGCGTTGGTGTGGCCCCAACTTTCCTCAGAAGTGGGTTTCTGTCTTTGTCTGTAGCAGAATCGGGTTCTCCATTAGCAGCAGCAGCAGCAGCGGAGGCTCCCCCTGAGAGTCCCTGTCCCGCAGAAAAGGTTCTAAACGGTTCCTGGTTGGTTCCAGTTCCCCTGGGGTTCTCCAAGGTAACCCGATGCTTGTGATCTCCCTCGTCGCCATCTGTTTGACCCAGACCACCATTAAAGTTCTGTGAGCCACGCCCAGCAGTGACATCACCCTCCCTGCTCGGGGCAGCTGAGGAGAATGGCTGCCGTGGCAACTGGATTATGCTGTCATCAGTATAGGCAGTTCTTGGCCCGTCTTGGTCACGCTTGTCATCTTCTCTGCTGAGCTCAGCATCTGGCCCTACTCTTGTGTGTGTGTGTGTGAGAGAAGTCCCAGTGTGTGTGAGAGGCGGCTGCGACTGCGAGAGAGTGCCCCCCCTGTGGGTCTCCCCCGGGGGACGTTCAGCCGGATGACGGGCGCTCGTGAAGTCCTCCTGACGACTCGAGTCGTATGGGAAACTGGGCTCCGGAGACAGAGGAGGGGAGCCTCTCTCCGCAGATGTGTGTGTGGAGCCGCCGCTCAGAGAGGGGAAGTGCTCCGCAGATGTGTGTGTGTGTGTGTGTGTGTGTGTGTGTGTGTGTTGCGGGGCTCTGCCCTGAGTGGAGGAGTCCGCCGAGGCGGCAGTGGAAACGCGTGGCACCGTGCCACCTCCGTCACGAGCGGGCTGCGCAGGCTTTGAGGCTGGGGGCGGCACCGCGGGGTCGGATAAAGAGCCAGTGTTGTGCCGGTGACTCACCCCGCCTGATGACAGCGTCTGGCCGTCGGTGAGTGGAACAGTGGAGTCGGGTTTGGCTGACGGGCTCTTGGCGCGTGTTGCCGTTTCTATTCTGGTCCGGGGCACAGCAGCAGCGGGCCCAGCCTGGGAAGGAGAAGAAGGAGAAGGAGGAGGAGAAGGAGGAGGAGAAGAAGAGGGGGTGTGGGTGGGGGAGTGGGTGGGGGTACCAGGTCTGTTCCTGATGCGGCCAGGGCGTCTCCGCCTGCCCCCCAGGCGTCTACGGGAGCCTCTGCCCTGGAGGGGGGTTTCGCTGCTGGGGGAGGGGTCGGGGGAGGGGGAGGGGGTGTCAGTCCCTCCGCTGGAGCTGTCGGAGCCCAGAGTGGGGGTGGGAGTGGGAGTGGCGCTGGGGGCTGTTGAATGTGCGGTGAGGTGGGTGTGAGGGTCTACAGCATATGTGATCCTGGTGGGGGGGCCTGCGGGTGGCTGCAGGGGTGTGAGTGCACTCTCAGACTTCCCCTGCCCTCCCTCACGCCCAGGAAGTGTGCCCCCCCTCTGACGGTTTCGTCCCTGCCCTTGCCCACCTCTGCTTGGAACACCTGTGCCACTCCTTTGATCCTGCTCACTGAGCCTTGATCCACCTGTGCTCGACACACCTGTGTTCCCCCCTCTATGATCACGTTCACCTGGCCTCACCTCACCTGTGCCTGATGCAACTGTGTCCCCTCTCTGATCACGGTCACCTGGCCTTACCTCACCTGTCGCCGACACACCTGTGTCACCCCCCTGAAGGTGCTCAACTATACCCCGGCTGCCCTCGCCCTGATTTGACACACCTGTTGTTCCCTGAGATGGCCTCGATTCTTCCTGATCCTGAGCACCAGGCTTTCTGTTACCTCTCTGTCTACCCTGAGATCTGTTCCTTCCCCGTCCCCTGCCACCGTGCCTTTGGACAGCCGGAGAAGATTGTCTGTTTTCAACGTCAGTATTGAGTCTTTGGCCAGTTTTTGAGTCCCTGTCCACACCATCAGTATCGAGTGTTTGGCCAGTCTCGATAGAGTCTGTTTCCTCATCATCAGTTTTGAGTCGTTGGCCAGTCTTAGTGGAGTGTCTCTGCTTAACATCAGTATTGAGTTTCTGGCTAGTTTTAGAGTCTCTGTCCTCACCATCAGTCTTAAGTCTTTGGCCAGTTTGAATAGAGTCTGTTTCTTCAGCATCAGTATTAAGTCTTTGGTCCGTCTTAGAGTCTGTTTCCTCAGCATCAGTATTAAGTCTTTGTCCAGTCTTAGTGGACTGTCTCTCCTTAACATCCGTATTGAGTTTTTGGCCAGTCTGAACAGAGTCTCTTTCTTTAGCATCTGTAATAAGTCTTTGACCATTCTTAGTGGAGTGTCTTTGTCCAGTCCTAGAGGAGTGTCTTTGCTCAGCATCAGTTCTGAACCTTTGGCCAGTCTTAGAGTGTCTGTCTTTAGCATCCGTATTAAGTCTTTGTGCAGTCTTAGAGGAGTGTCTTTGCCCAGCGTCAGTGTTGTGTTTTTGGCTAGTTTCCATAGAGTCTCTTTCCTCAATATCAGTATCAAGTGTTTGGTCAGTTTCAGTCGAGTCTTCTTCCTCAGCATCAGTATTGAGTCTTTCACCAGGGTTACTGGAGTGTCTTTGTTCAGCATCAGTATTGACTCTTTGGCCAGTCTGAGTAGGGTCTCTTTCGTCAGCATCAGTATTAAATCTTTGACCAGTCTTAGAAAGTCTGTCTCTAGCATTAGAATTGAGTCTTTGTCTAGTCTTTGATAAGCGCCTCTGCCCAGTATCAGTATCTTGTCTTTGGCCACTCTGAGTAGTGTCTCTGTCCTCAGCATCAGTATTAAATCTTTGGCCAGTCTTAGAAAGTCTGTCTCTAGCATCAGTATTGAGTCTTTGTCCAGTCTTTGATGAGCGTCTCTGCTCATCATCAGTATCCGTCTGAATAGAGTGTCTGTCCTCAGCATCAGTACGGACTCTGTGTCCGTTCCTAGTGGTATGTTTTAGCTCAGTGCTAGTGGCGTGCCTTTGATCTGTCTGGGTTGTTTGTTTTTGATCACGTTCAGTATGAAGTGTTTGGCCAGTCTCGCTAGCGTGTCCCTGCTCCTCTTGGCCAGTGGCAGTGGCGTGTCTCTGCTGATCCTCACCACTTGGGCTCTGGCCAGGCGTCTCTGTGTGTTTCTGGTCACCCTCAGTGGGGACTCTGCGTTCTGACGGCTCTCTGTGTCTGTGGCCATCCTGTGTTCTGCCTCTCTGTCTTACCTGAGTAGTTGTTGGCCTTTCTTTGTCCTCAGTCATGTGTCTGTGTTTCATCTGAGTTGTGTGTCTGTCTCTAGACTGTGTTGTGGGTGTGTCTTTGGCCTGTGTTCTGTGTGTGTCTTCGGCATGTGTTGTGTGTGTGTCTTTGGCCAGAGTTGTGTGTCCATTTCTGCCCTGTGGTGTGTGTCGATCTCTCGCCTGTGTTGTGTGTGTGTCTTCAGCATGTGTTGTGTGTGTATCTTTGGCCAAAGTTGTGTATCCATCTCTGCCATGTGGTGTGTGTCCACCTCTGTCCGAAGTTGTGTGAGTGTCTTTGGCCTGTGTTGTGTGTCGATCTCTCGCCTGTGTTGTGTGTGTGTTTTTGGCGAGAGTTGCGTGTCTGTCCCTGGTCTGTGTTGTGTCTTTGGCTGGAGTTGTCTGTCTGACCCTGCCCTGAGGTGTGTGTCTGTCTCTTGCCTGTGGTGTGTGTCGATCTCTACCTGGAGTCGTGTGTGTGTCCTTATCCTGATGTGTGTGCTTTCGCCTGCCCTGACCCCAGTGTGTGCGCCTCCCCTGTGCAGTGGTAGTTCCCGTGGTGATGTCGTCCTCTCCCTCCTCATCAGGCAGATCCTCATCGTCAAGAGCTGAAGAGCTTCTGGTGATGTCATCAGCAGCAGGGCTGGTTGCTAGGAGAGGACGTTCTGTGACCTGTTGTGTGTGTCCCTGCTGCAGTGTGTGTGTGGTCTCTGTGAACAGCTCTGTGTCCGTGTCTGTGTCAGGAGCAGAGATCTGGTAGATGACGTGCGTCTGCTCTTCAGAGTAAAGGGAGCGTATGTCCAACGGGGGTTCTGTTGTGGGGTCAAGGGTGAAATCCTCAATGTCGTCTAAGTCCAGAGGAGTCTCGGTTGTGGGGTCGGGGGTTGGATCCTCCTCATCATAATAGTCCAGAGGAAGATCCGTCGTTGGTTCTAGAGTTTCATCATCGGGTTCCTCCACAGGGGATTCTGTTGTGGTTCCAGGGGTCAGATCTTCTGGGTCGTCGTAGTCCGGTGTGGGTTCTGTTGTAGGGTCAGAGGTCACATCCTCTGAGTCCACAGAGGGTTCCGTTGTTGGAGCTACCGTCTGTGCAGGGGTCCAGGTGAGGTCCGCTGGGCTTTCTGTGGAAGGTTCTGGAGTTGTGGGCTCTTCGGACTGGTCCTCTTCTGGGTAATCCTCTGGGCTCTCTGTGGTGGAGGTGTGTGTCTGTGGTGTGGGGTCTGTGTTTGTTGCCTCTTCCTCCTCCTCCTCCTCCTCCTCCTCTATGCTGGTGTCAACGGGCTCATCTGTGGTGATGTCAGAACCATCTGTGATGCTGTCGGTAGGTTCTGACTCCAGTGCAGGAGTAGTGGTCAGTTTGTCTGTGGGGGTCAGGGAAGGACTCAGCGTTGTGCTTTTGGTTCTGTCCCGAACCTTGGCCAGAATGTTGGCCCACCGCTCAGGATCGATCTGGTTGTTCGACAGACCGACCCGTCGCCGGGGATCCGCCGTGCCTCTCTCGTTGCCAGGGGAACTGGGCCTGATGGGCTTCCTCTGCATGCCTGGGCGTCTCCAAGAGTTCCGAGACGGGTGTCCCCCCCGCACCCCTCCCTGCGGAACCCGTCTTCGTGGGGGGGCCTCCACAGGCCTCACTGTTGTCGTCGTCGTCTCCTCTGCCTCCTGGACCCCCCCGCCGTCTCCAGACGCCTCCTCTTCCTTCTTCTCTTCGTCCTTGCCACGACCTTCGGGGGCCTTCACGTGTGTGGACACCCTCCTGGCACCCTGAGGACGGCCAGCGGGCCTCTGCAGCAGTCGCCCCGGGCGACGGGACAGCGTGAGCTTGGTTGCGAGTGCGTCCACACCGTGTGCAGTCACGGCCACGCACTTGTAGTAGCCGTTGTCAGAGAGCTGGCCCTGGGCCAGCACGAGTGTGCCGTTGGGGGCGAGGAGGGCTCGAGGCGTGTCGCTGGAGGAGTGAGGGGTGACAACTCGCCCGTCAGGCAGGATCCAGTGGAGCTCTGGGTCAGGAGACCCCGACGCCTCACAGGGCAAGGTCACACGCTCGGCGGCCAACCCTGAGACCGGCGCTGCCACGCCTTCACCACCAGGGGGCGGGCTGGAGGACTCCTCCACCACCAGGCGGAAGGGAAGCACGCTGAAGTCTCCGCCCACGTGTGCGACGCAGTAGTATAGGCCTGCATCGCCGTGCGCCGCCGTGTGGATGGACAGCTCGCCCGCCTCGGACACCGCCAGACGCCCGTCCGTAGCCCGGAACGGCGCCTCCACTCTGGACCCGTTGGGCAGAACCCAGGCCACCACCGGGTCACCGGAGCTCGTCACACTGCAGTCCAGTTGGACGGGCTGGCCCACCACAACGGTGAGCGCGGTTCTGGTAAGATTATGGTTCTGGATGAGCACCCAGGCCCGGTTCTGTGTCCTGGCTTCCTGCTGGTCCAGCACCTGCGAGGTCCGAGCGCTCAGCTGCAGCCTGACCAGCTTCCCTGTGGACCGGCGCCGGTTCAGCTGCAGGTCCAGCTCGGGCTGCATGACCCAGTCGGGCCGGACCCGCAGGCTGGCCCGTACGCCGGTGAAGTAGAGGGCGTCCCGCTCCGGGTCCTGCCGGTACCGGTAGCTGAGGTCCGGTTCCTTGCTCAGCATGACCTCGCGCTGCAGGTGTGCTGGCGTGTCGCTGTAGTAGGCGATGAGGCGCCACAGTCGCTCGTAGCTGCCGCGCTCCATCGGGCACTCCAGCTCCACCGAGAACGACACGTTGGCCCGGATGGCGCTGCCCGGTACCGCCTGGGCCCAGCTGGCGCGGGTCGTCGACCCGTCCGGTTCCACCCGTTCCACCACGCTGCAGTCCAGGTCCACCTTGTTGCCGTGCTCGTCCGTGAGGCCCAGCGACACGTTGCCCAGCGGTGGGCGGAACTCCTCGGACGGCGTCACCTCGCTCTCCAGGTCCTCGGGGGCGGAGTTTCGGTGGGCGGAGCTGATGACGGGGGCGGTGCAGACGAGATCGTCCAGCTCCTGCAGCTCCTTGTCTTTCAGGTGGGAGGGGGCGGAGCAAAGGGGACACACCTGTGCCTGTGCGCGCTCCTTCTTGCACTTCAGTACATCTGCACAGAAACACCACAACAACAAGGGTTACACACACATATACACACACACACACACATCAGTACATCTGCACAGAAACACCACAACAACAAGGGTTACACACACATATACACACACACACACATCAGTACATCTGCACAGAAACAACCACAACAAGGGTTACACACACACACACAGACACACACACTTCAGTACATCTGCACAGAAACACCACAACAACAAGGGTTACACACACACACACACTTTAGTACATCTGCACAGAAACACCACAACAACAAGGGTTACACACACATATACACACACACACACATCAGTACGTCTGCACAGAAACACCACAACAACAAGAGTTCCACATACACACACACACACACTTCAGTACATGTGCACAGAAACACCACAACAACAACAGTTCCACACACACACACACACACACACACTTCAGCACATGTGCACAGACACACCACAACAACAAGAGTTACACACACACACACACACACACACACACACACACACACACACACACATACACTTAAGCACATTTGCATAGAACCCCCACAACAACAAGAGTTACTAGTTTAGAAGTTCTGACACGAATAAGTGTCCTGTGCCCATCTAATTATAACTGTGCTCATCTGTGGACTTTGCCCACCTGGTGCTAACTGTGTTCACCTGGTGACTATACTTTACCTGGGAATCTCTGGCAACCAGCTCAGGTGGCAAACTCAGCTCTAGGCTATGTTAGTGTACAAGCTCTAACATTACCACCTACCCTGTGCCTACCTGATGACTATACCCACCTGGTGATGACTGTGCTCACCTGGACACCTCTGACTCGAGGCAGCCAACGCAGCTCCAGGGCATGTTAGTGTACAAGCCCTAACAGCACTAACCTGCCCTGTGCCCACCTGGTGATGCCCACCTGGTGATAATGACTGTGCTCACCTGAGTGTCTCTGGCTCAAGGCAGTGAACGCAGCTCCAGGGCATGTTAGTGTACAAGCCCTAACAGCACTAACTGCCCTGTGTCCACCTGGTAACTGTGCTCACCTGGTGATGACTGTGCTTACCTGCCTAACAGCACTAACTGCCCTGTGCCCACCTGGTGACTGTGCCCACCTGGTGATGCCCACCTGGAGATGATGACTGTGCTCACCTGCCTAACAGCACTAACTGCCCTGTGCCCACCTGGGCATCTACTGGTGATGATGGCGGTGCTCACCTGGTGATTTTTGGCTCCAGCCCCTGAACCAGCCCATGAGGCAGTCGCAGGTCCAGGGGTTGCCGTGCAGCGTGAGGGTCTCCAGGTGTGGCGCGGCCTGCAGGAGGGCGTGGGGCAAGGTGCGCAGGGCGTTGTCGGCCAGGTGCAGGTGGCGGAGGGTGGAGAGGGGGAAGTGGCCCAGCAGGGAGAAGGTGCAGAAGGTGTGGGGGTGGAGCTGCTGGAGACGGTTGCCCTCCAGCTGGACCAGCCGCAGCCCCGTCAGGCCCTGGAAGGTGTCGGGATGCAGCACCTCCAGACGGTTGTGGTCCAGGTGGAGGCGGGTCAGGCTCCAGAGCCCCCGCAGAGCCCCCCGGCCCAGCTCACGCAGCTTGTTGTAGCTCAGCTTCAGCATCTGGTCCAGGTGAGACAGAGAGAGAGAGAGAGAGAGAGAGAGAGAGAGAGAGAGTGTGTGTGTGTGTGTGTTTGTGTGCATGTGTGTGTGTTTGTGTATGTATGTGTATATATGTATGTGTGTACACGTGTTTTTGTGTGTGTGTGTGTGTGGGTGTGGGTTTGTTTGTGTGTGTTTGTGTATATGTTTGTGTGCATGTGTGTTTGTGTGTGCGTGTGTGTGTGTGTGTATGCGTGTTTGTGTGCATGTGTGTGTGTATGTATGTGTATGTGTTTATGTTTGTATTTGTGTGTGTGTGTACGTGTGTGTGTGTGTGTATGTGTATGTGTGTGTATGAGAAAGAGAAAGAGAGAAGTTATGGTTATGCAAAGTCCAGTATGGTTACACAGACTGCCTACAGACTTCCTGACAGCGTGATCCCACAGCTGCTGTGGTCATGTGTGCAGGTACTCTGGCTGTGTGGGGTTACGTTTGTTTAGTAAAACATTCCCTGGGATCAAACACATGTCCCTTTTATCCCAATTATCCTGCAGGGATAAAACACATGCGGTGAGCTCAGAGACACACACATGTTTAAGAGGTGACCCAAGTCCTCCTACAACACTCCTGCAGGCACTGTCATGGTCAATAGTGATGCGGCCAGGCATATAGTCACAGTATAAATTCAATAAGAAAAGAAATGAACTTGTGTGGACCCCGGGGAATTTCACTAAACACATGTCCACTTCTGTCCCCGAAAGAAAAAATAGCTCATCTTGAAAATGTCTTCTCTTTGACTCGTGAGTGGAAATAAAAAATGTGCACTTATGGAGATCCCACCTGTTTCTCGTAAGACTCCATAAGGAGGGACATGTGCGATGAGAATAGATGGAGGAAAACTACAATATCGTCACATCTTAACTTGGATGGGCTAAGATTGGCCTTGGACTCAGAGACTAAAAGGGAGGCCTTTTTTTGGCTTTTTTGCCTTCATTGTGACAGAATAGTGAAGAGCGGCACAGTGAGTGGGAGAGAGAGATGGGGTAGGGTTGGGAAACAACCCAGGCCAGATCTGGGTCCCCATGGGCACTTGTCCATTTATGGTATGGGTGCACTACGCACTGCGGCACAGCACCCCCCACCAATTTTCTTAAAAGCTCTCTCCCACTACCTCCGTAAAAACTCCAAAAAAGTAAGCTTTCCTGTGGGTGCTGTTCAAATACTAGTCATCACATACATGCAGTATAAGAAGCAGCATCCATATGGGATTAACGCTTCCATGATTTCCATGAGATCTCGGAATGCCCCATTGGCAAGATTTTGTGGGTGGGGGTGGTGCTGGGTCTCCCAGGAATGCCCTGTCGGGAATGTTATGTGCAGTGATGCGAGATTCCCGGGCCGACCACACTGTAAATGTTACCTGCATCGAGTTGAGATCTCGGAATGCGCCGTCGGGAATGTTGTGGATGTCGTTCCCGTGGATCATGAGCAGTTCCAGCTTCCGAAGGCCAGCCAGAGAGGAGTCCGTGATCCTCCTGATGGAGTTAAACCTGACCACAGACGACAAGACTGTCAGTTACAGACAGTGTGGTCCTATCTAGTTGACACCAGTTTTGTCTTCACATGAGCATCACATTATTACATTAGATTACATTACATTACATTTAGCAGACGCTTTTATCCAAAGCGACTTACAAAAAGGAGAACATAGGCTGACAGCAGTGTAGAGGAACACAGAGTAAGCAGACTACCTTTATACATGCAGGGAGAGGCATGTGCCGAAGTAAGTTTCCCGGAGCAGGGACACTACAGACATGCATACTTCCCACATGGGGACAGAGTGAGAGAGAGTTGGTTTAGTGATTATTAGTTTTGTTTAATTTTGTTAGAAAGGGAAGCATCACTCACAGTGTGTCTGACTTACAGTAGCGCCAGTTACATTGTGACGTGTCCAATTTTACAGTAGTGATTTATAATATGAGCTATGTAATTTACAGTGTGTTCAGTTACAGTGTGTGTTTGTAGTGTGCTGTTAACAGTAGCGGTCAACCATTCATTACTGTGATGTCATCTAATTTACAGCAGGAACAGCTTGTGTGGCGGGTCTAATCTTCAGCAGGGACAGTTAGTGTGTGATGTAATTTTCGTCCCAGTGCATGCATAGCATGTAATAAGCCCAAGGTGCAGTGAGGTCAGTTACAACACTATGGAGACTGAGTTGATAACATAACAAACCCTGAACTCAGTTACAACACTATGGAGACGAAAGGGGAAACAACAAACGCTGAACTCATATATGTGTCATACAAGCCTCCAGTCAAAATACCCTTCCCCCCCATCCACCCACCCACACACACACACACACACACACACACACACACACACACACTTGTAAGGACCCCTGGGTGCCCAGCTGGTGAACTGATGGAGGTAAACGCGAAGGCCAGACTTACCCCAAGTTCATGCGCTCCACCTGCCTCGGTAACCCCGCAGGGATCGCCATGAGGGAGCGGAACGTGCAGTGCACCTCTCCGGGCTGCTGGCACGAGCAAGGTCGCGGGCAAGCCTCCCCCGGCTGCGAGAGCATCAGAGCCAGCTGCACGAGCAGCAGCAACAGCTGCACGCGATCAGCAGGACGGTCCATTCTCGTTGTCCACCTAATTCGGTGCTTTAAACAGCCTTTCGCTGCGGCAACACAGAGAACTTCACTGTTACCGCCAGCACGGTTTTAAGTCAATATTAACACGTAAATTTAAAATATATATACAGGCACTATAAGGTCACCATTCTTCCGTCATCGCAAAAGAACGCGTTGTTAAAAAAAACAGTGGCTACAGTTATTGTGCGCTGCCTTGAGACGGTGTAGAAAGTCTTCTCTATAGTATCAGTTCAGTGGAGCTCTCGCTGGCTTCACTGCAGCAGCAGCAGCACATCAGAAACAGCAGAGGAACCGTGAAAGGAAATTAAATACAGTAAGTGACCTAACTAGGCCGAGCTATGGCACGCACTAATTACTCATCCAGTTGAGTCACGATGAAAGCTCCTGTCTAAGCAGAAACACATCTAACTGGAGATTCTTCAAAGGTATGCCATTTGGCTTTAGTTTTCGCACAATTCCGTTGCATTTTTAATTTGCCAGAAAAGCGGTGAAGAAACACAGCGCTTCATTTCTGCATCTATTTCCATTCATTACTTCACCCCAAACTCACCTTCAGAGTCTGAGCGGGTAGAGTCCATGCATGTCACAGCGCAACATGGCCCATCTCCCGTCCCTTACGGACGCATTGTTTCTCTCCTGATGGCAAAACTTTTAAATCACCAAAAAAAATATCCTTAGGCAATACGAATCGCAGTTGTGCCACTATGCATGTGTTTTCATTCATAAATCCACCAAAGATTTCAAAACTAAGTTGGTCTCCCCGTTATAGTTGCATGATAAATCCACAGAGAACCAGTCATAGGGTATGTGTGTATCAGCTATAGACCGCTGGAAGGGTTAATGTAGATCCCGAATGAAAATGAAAAAAAGGGCTGTGGAGAGGGACTAGGCGACGCGTCTGCCTCATACCCCAGGCTCCAGCGGTTAGTGGATCTGTGGGCTGGTGGGGGGACTTGGAGTGGAACTTCCAGCTGGCGGTGCGCGCGGATACGTTACGTTCGCTCTGCTCTGCTCGAGAGGAGGAGGAGGAGGGACCAGGGACCGGCTGCGCTCGCGGCTCTCTACTCTCTACTCCACCACGGCGAAACGATTGAGGAGAGGAGGGGCGAGCGAGCGCGAGCGCGACCTCTCAAGTCTTTTCAAGTCAATAGAAAAAGACAAAACACACACGAGACGAAACGGGTTAAAGTCTCAGCTGCAGGAGCCGGGCCAGCTGTGGCCAATTGCAGTGCGTTAATGCGAATAATATGAAGACTGGGGCTTTCTCTCTCTCTCTTTCTCTCTCTCTCTCTCTCTCAATGGTTTCAAAGCACTCTCCAAGTTCAAGGTCGACATGGCATGACTTGAACATTTGTGTTGACATTGCTGATAATTGAAAGGTAGGAGGTCACGGATCTGCTGACTGATGTGGTGACTTTGGAGCTGAAGAGCTTCAGGTCTGGTCTGTAAAGGCTGGCCAACTGTTTGTGTGTGAGGGGCGAAGCACAGATGAAAGTCTGTCATGCTTTGAGAGGGGAGTTTGGCGGCAGCTCGTTTTCACTAATGAATGACAGGGGATTAGGCCAATCTTCCTCTGTGTGCTGTGAGGTTCTGTTTGACATGTGCTGTGTGTGTGTATGAGTGTGTGTTTTGACATGTGCTGCTCCATGCTAGAGGTTAGGGCCTGGTGGAAGAAAAGACTGTGTGGGTTTCAACACCTTGTCATTTTGGTGTAACCCTTCAACCTCACTGTGACACTCAGACAACCACACAGACACACACAGACACACACACACGCACACTCATCCCTCCACCCCCACACCCCAATAGACACACACGTGCACACACACACACACACATGCGCGCACACACACGCACACACACACACACATGCATGAAAAATACAGCTTGTATACAAACAACACTAATAGTACATGCACAAATATGCACACATGCACAAATACACCACACACATTTGATAGAGGTAAAGGATGACAGAGTTTAAATAGGGTGAAAGAAAAATAAACACATTTTCATACGTTTTATTAAACAGCGTTTGCCGTAAGAAAAACGTAAGAAATCATACTTGAGAATGTGTTTACTTTTCTTTGACTCAGTTACTGATGTTTGTTGTGCACCCAAAAGACTTGGTTGTGGGGTTAAGCAGGTTCATCTCCCTGACTCCCTGAGCAGAGGTTAAATAGGGCCAGACTATGAAAAACTATGTAACTATGTCATTCTCAGAGGAAGAGAGAGAGGGACGGAGAGAGAGAGAGAAGAGAGAGAGAGAGAGAAGAGAGAGGGAGAGAGAGAAGAGAGAGAGAATGGAGAGAGAGAGAGAGGGAGAAAAGAGAGAGAGGATAGAGGGAGAGAGAGAGAGAGAAGGGAGAGAGAAGAGAGACAGAGGGAGAGAGAGAGAGGGAAAGAGAGAGGGAGAGAGAGGGGAAGAGAGAGAAGAGAGACAGAGAGAGAGAGAAGGGAGAGAGGGAAAAGAGAGAGAGGATAGAGGTTGTTTTCACACACTTACACTCACAGCTTGTCACAATTCCACAGCAAAATGCATCATAATGTCACTTCAAAAGGATAACACACACCTGCACAAACTCCACAAGTAGGTGACATGGGGGCGGTAGAGAGAGAGAGAGAGAGAGCGAGAGAGAGAGAGAGAGACTGAAAGAGAGAGAGGGGGGGTTGAAGGAGGCAAAGAGGAGGGGAGGTGGAAGGAGAAAAAGAGAGGGAGGGAGAAAGATAGCGAGGGAGGAACTGAAGGAGGAAAAGAGATGGAGAGAGGGAGGGAAGGAGAGAAAGAGGGAGAGAAGTAGGTAAGTCATTAAGCAGATAAACAGATAGAGAGAGGGAGATAGAGAGGGTGTGTGTGTGTGAGAGAGAGAGAGAGAGAGAGGGAGGGAGGGAGTGAGAGAGAGAGATAGAGAGGGAGAGATGGATAGGTAAGGTCATTAAGAAGATAAATAGAGAAGGGGGAATGGATGAGAGAGATTTAGGGAGAGTGTGTGAGGGAGAGAAGGAGATAAAGTGTGTGTGTTAGAGACAGAGAGACAGTGTGTGAGTGTTAGAGGAAGAGAGAGACTGTGTGAGAGGGAAAGCGAGAGTAAGGGAGCACAATGGAGCGACAGAGAGAGAGAGTAAGAGAGAGAGAGAAAAAAGCGACAGAGCTCAGGTCATTAAGCTGATAAATCGATAAAGAGGGGGAGAGAGACTGAAAGTGAAAAGGATTTAGGGTTAGACGGAGACTGTGTGTGTGTGTGTGTGTCTGTGTGTCTGTGAGAGTGTGTGTCTGAGAGAAAAAGAGAGAGAGAGAAAGAGATAGAATAGACAGACTGGAGTGAAATGAGGTCAAACGGAGAAATGAGCTGAATAAGACACCACCCAAAAAACTCATCCCCAAACACTGTGCGCGAGTGTATGCGTGTCCGTGCGTGTTTTTGTGTCTGTGTGTGTGTGAGTGTTTTTGCGTCTGTGTGTGTGTGAATGAAGCCAAGAGGGGCTGTGCTCATGAAGTAGCCTACATACTTAGCCCAAATTGCTAAAAGCTGATGCTTATCTTGGGAAGCTGGGACTGAACACACACACACACACACACACACACACACACACACACACACACACACACACACACACACACACACCATGCATGTTGAATACAGTATTGAGCAACTGCTCTGATATGACTGCTTGCAGTACAGTAAGTTTGTGAGCAGATTCCTCTCTATGTCTACACACACATACACACACACACACACACACACATAGACACACATAGACACCAAGCAGGCGGACGCGCATACACACAAACACCTCATGACTGCTATATTGTGTTTTTGTCATCTGCATGCTGAAATGTTCCTAAATCAGTAACACACACACACACACACACATATCTGCAGAGACATATTGTGTATGTGCGGGGGGCTTGTGGTTATTTGTCTGAAGTTTGTCTGAAGTGTGTGTTGTGGGAGAGTGTCTACTGATGTGTGTTCATGTTCCCTGAAGTGGCGTGTGGATATGTTATGGTTTGACTGTCTGTTGTACATTTTGGGGGGATATGTAGTAAACAGTGAGATGTGTCTGCAAGTTGTTATTGTTGTTGTTGTTGTTGTTGTTGTGTGTGTGTGTGGGTGTGTGTG
>CM059275.1:19660134-19675134 GCA_030347295.1 Setipinna tenuifilis
GTCTGTGGGTATGTGTGTGTGTGTGTGTGTGTGTATGTCTGTGGGTACGTGTGTGTGTATGTCTGTGGGTACGTGTGTGTGTATGTGGGTGTCTGTGTGCATGTATGCATGTGTATTTGTGTGTGCATGTGTATGTGTGGGTGTATGTCTGTGTCTGTGTCTGTGTCTGCATGTGGGTGTGTGGCTGTGTCTGTGTGCATGTGTGTATGTGTGCATGTGTGTGTATGTGTGTGTGTGTGTGCATGTGTCTGTGTGCATGTGTGTGTGTGTGTGTGCATGTGTATGGGTGTATGTCTGTGTCTGTGTCTGCATGTGGGTTTGTGCCTGTGTCTGTGTGCATGCGTGTGAGTGTGTGTGTGTGTGTGTGTGTGTGTGTGTGTGTGTGTGTATGAGCTAATGAGACAGCTTCCAGGCTGCTGGGCTCCCGGGGCCGCTTACAGTTCCTGATGTTACATAAACACCAAGGGAGGAACGCACAGGCACACACACACACACACACACACACACACAGACATACACCCATACACACAGACATACACACATACACACACACACACATACACGCACACAAAGACATACACACACACACACACACACACACACAAGCAAACACCAAGGGATGAAAGGAGAGACTCACATAGAGTACATCTGCACAGTCTTCATGGCCAGCTGATTTGAAAAGAGGAGTGAGGAGAGGAGAAGAGAAGAGAGGAGAGGAGAGGGGAAGAGAGGGGAAGAGAGGAGAAGAGAAGAGAAGAGAAGAGAAGAGAAGAGAAGAGAGGAGAGGGGAGGAGAGCAGAGGAGAGAACAATGAGAGGAGAGCAGAGCAGAGGAGAGGAGAGAAGGGGAGATGAGAGGAGAGGAGATGATAGAAGAAGAGAAGGCAGCAAGGACAGAGGAGAGGAGTGGAGAGGAGAGCAGAAGAAGAGAAGAAGACAGGGGAGGAGAGAAGAGGAGAGAGAAATAAGGAAGATTTAAGAGAGGAGAAGGGAAGAAGAAAAGAAAGAGGAGAGTAGATGGAGAGAAGAGAAAAGAAGATTAGAGAAGAGAAAAGAAGAGTACAGTAGAGAAGTGAAGAGAAGAGAAGAGAGCGCTTACTGTGCTGGACTGAAGAACTGAAGGACTAAAGAAACTAAGCAGTGAAGGGAAGCATTTATACTTTGTGTCAAATACAGTTCACTCAATACTGCACACTCATCACACAATACTACACACTTAATACACAATACTACACACTCAACACACAATACTACACACTCAACACACAATACTACACGCTGAACACGCAGTACTGCATACTCATCACTTAATACTACACACTCATCACACAATACAGTACACTCAGTTTTGCATACTCAATAGGCTTACTACGCTCACTCCTGCTCAATACTTCACTTTTAATACTGCATTAATTACTGAGCAGCAACTACAGTATCCAGATGAACAGCAGGTGAATCACAGACACTCTGCTCTGTCCAGTGCAGTGCGGTATAGCAGCAGTAGTAGTAGTAGTAGTAGTAGTAGTAGTAGTAGTAGTAAACTATTTTATTTATCTCAAAGAAAATTGAGTAAAGCAAACATCAACTTACACTAATGGGCCCTTTTCTCTCGCTCTCTCTGTCTCACACACACACAGACACAGACACACATACACACACACACACACACACATTTCACATGCACAGGTCATGACCTTGACCATGAAGAATACTTCTCACATATGGATTCTTCTCTCTCTGTCACTCACACACTCCCTGAGACAATGCTGCCCCTCATTCACAGACACTCACTCCCATGTGTGTGTGTGTGTGTGTGTGTGTGTCTATGTGCGTGTGTTTTGCTGTCTGTGTGTGTATGTGTATTTTTACTGTGTGTGTGTGTGTGTGTGTGTGTGTGTGTATGTGTGTGTGTGTGTTTTTACAATGTGTGCGTGTCATTCTTCATCCTAGCTGTCAGGTTTTTGTAGGTGGCCATTTCGTCATGGTAGTCAGTGAACACACTCTCTCTCTGTTCCCTAATCCACTGTTCTGTGTGTGTGTGTGTGTGTGTGTGTGTGTGTGTGTGTGTGTGTGTGTGTGTGTGTGTGTGTGTGTGTGTGTGTATGTGTGTGAGTGTGTGAGTGTGTGGTCTGAAGTCTCTAATGTTGGTATAGTCTTGGTAAGGGGTGTGTGGGTGTCCTGTCTGTGTTGGGGTGTGTCTTGTGTGTTGTATTTGTGTGAGTGGTGCGTCTGTGTGTTTACTTATCATCATTTGATTGTTGTCTGTGTGTGTATGTGTGTGTGTGTGTGTGTATGTCTTTGTGTTGTTGTGGTGCTGAATAGTCTGGTGGGTTGTTTTTGAGTACTATGTGGGTGTGAATGCACATTGTTATGTCACTGGTTGTGTTGGTAAGGTGTGTGTGTGTGTGTGAGTGTGTGTGTGTGTGTGTGTGTGTGTGTGTGTGTGTGTGTGTGTGTGTGTGTTTGAGTTGTTTGAAATCTCTAATATTGGTAGGTGTGGTGGTAAGGTGTGTGTGTGTGTGTTTGAAGTCTAAAAGTCTCTAATGTCAGTATGGTGTGTGTGTGTGTGTGTGTGTGTGTGTGTGTGTGTGTGTGTGTGTGTGTGTGTGTGTGTGTGTGTGTGTGTCCTGAGGTCTGTAATTGGCTTTGCAGATGCCAGGTGCTCTACTGTAGTATCTTACAGTCTGACTCATCTCATTTCTCCACACTCCTCCTCTTTCCTTTCTTGCTCTCCCGCTCTCTCTCTATCTCTCTCTCTCTCTCTCTCTCTCTCTCTCTCTCTCTCTTTCTACATTTATTCATTACACACTGGTTGCCTCCACAGTAACTTTGTGCCCTGTGGCAGGTAAAACTTATAGCTCTCCTCTGATCTGACAGAAATTATCTGACTGCACACACACACACATACACACACATGCACGCATGCACACACACACACACACACACACACACACACACACACACACACAGACGCACTTGCACACGCACACACACACACACACACACACACTCTCTCTCTCTCTCTCTTTCTCTCACACCCACACCAAATCCCTCAGGATAGACACACACTTCAAGTTACACAGAACACACATGTGGTAAAAACACTCCCCACAGGTGTGTGTGCTGCAGATTTATGGGGCCCAGCGAGGGGATGTTACACATCTCACGCTTCACACACCAACTCCAACTACCTGCAAAACACAATAACACTTTCTATGAAGCTTAAACACATTCATAAAAGGCTATAATGCCTTCGTAAAGCTTAACAATAGTTGACATTAGTATTCAGAATTGTTTATACATACCGATTTGCAGGTAGTTGGGTATATTTATACATGCTCAACTACCTGCAAAACACGGTAACACTTTCTATGAAGCTTGTGTTCATAAGATTCTATAAACACATATATAAAAGCTATAATACCTTCATAACGCCTAATAATGGTTGACATTAGTATTCATAATTAGTTATACATACCCATGACTGCAATCGTGAGGCAGGTATAGCTTTATGACCAAGAATACACTGTGTCATTTGAAGTTGGAATAGGGTTTATGACATTGAGCATTATAATGCCTAAGGCATACAGTCAGGAGTATGTATAAATAGTTATGAATACTTAACATACTTTATGAATGCATTATAAGTCTTTATGAATGTGTTTAAAAGAGCTTCATGGAAAGTGTTACTTAAAACGTACATTTAATTTACATTTCACTTTGCTTATCTTTCAAATCATTACTGTTTCATCTTTCATCCACTGTCCAACCACCAAACAATTACCGTTTCATCTTTCATGTAGAGTTTAAATTGGGCCAGAGCCCTCCGGAGCTCAGCTCCCCCTCCTCACCTCAGCAATACAGCCAGCCAAAGCTGAGCTCCCTCTGCTGCAGTATTTATAGTAATACAATATGGTGCGATATTGACCACCTTGAGTAAAGAAGGCAAAAGCCAATTCAACCACTGCTTTCATCCGTTGGCCAATCACCAAGCAATTAGCGTTTCATCTTTTATCCATCAGCCAATCACCAAACACATGCTCCATCTTTTATCCATCTTCCAATCCAATCAGTGAACAGGCACTGTTTCATCTGACATCGATCACCTAATCACCAAACAAGTAGTCTGGTTTCTGTTGGTTTTGGAAAGTGGAAGTGTCTGCAACTATGTCTGTCTCAGTTCTTTGTTTTGCCTGGTGCGTAGCACCAAAACAGACAGTACAACAGCAAGGAGGGTAGAGAAGGCACACAGAGGCTGAACGAGTTCATAAATCTGTATTGGATAAACATGCCAAAAACAATAAAGGCCATGAAAATTAGACCATTATCAGCATTTCTAGTTCTAGTTTGAAACATTTGTTGTTGGTTTTGGCAACCAAAATGAGTTCTCATGAGTAAATACATACATACATACGTACATACATACATACATACATACATACATACATACATACATACATACATACATACATAAATACAGGTACCTGTTATCCTGTGTTTGGCTCCTGAGCAAAGCATTCTGGGTAACACTCATATGTTGGTCAGAGAAGGAGAGACAACAATCAGCATTATGCTGAGCACAACTATATGTATAATATAAAAACTTACTGTACACACACACACATCCACACACACTCACAGACACACACAAACACGCATCATAGAAATGTTCCGAATGCACACTGCATAGAAGCCTAGCATAACACACACACACACACACACACACACACACACACACACACACACACACACACTGTGTAACCCCCTCAGGATATACATCTCATCATGGGCCCCCTATCTGACAGACAACATCTGGCTCAGTCCCACACCTGAGCATACAGAGGAAAGACATGCATGCACACACACACACACACACACACACACGCACCCCACCACCACCACCACCACCACACACAACCACTCTCCAGACACATGCACCTCCCCCTACACACGCGCACACACTCATACACACACACACATACACACACACACACATACACACACACACACACACACACAAAAGCACAGCAACTTTTATACCTCTCAGCTCAGTGTACAACACCTCAATTGGAAACCTGATACAGCTTCATGCAGGTACAGTACCTCAGAGAACCAACATTTAGAGAACTGCATCTTGGTCTCAAATACTGTGGCTCGTTTTCACTGCCACAGTGCCAGTAAGTGCCCAATCTGGACCTGAAAAGTGAGAGGTGCTGGTGCCAAAAAGCAGGCACCGGACTGGCTCCCTGAAGTTGCTGGGGGAGATATGTGCCAGTGCTGCTGCGTTCCTGGTGGAAAAGAGGTAAAAGCACCTCATGCAAGGATGAAGGGAATGGACAACAGGAAGTGGACAACAGGAAATGGATGACAGGAAGTGATCAACAGGAAGTGGACAACAGGAAATGGATGACAGGAAATGCCCAAGAGGAAGTGGCCATCTCTGTCTGGGCCTAACCATTACAGAGGTTAAATTGGTGAAATATATCTCTATGACTATATGTGTGTGTGTTTTATGTGTTTTATGTGAATTCTTAGTTCTTAGTTGGATTTTGTGTGTCTATACAGTGGTGTCTGAATAGTAGTGTTGTTGAGCACTTGTGTGTCTGTGTGGTTGTGTGTGTGTGTGTGTGTGTGTGTGTGCTTGTGGTTGTCTGTGTGTGTGTGTGTGTGTGTGTGTTTGTGGTTGTGTGTGTGTGTGTGTGTGTGTGTGTGTGTTTGTGGTTGTGTGTGTGTGTGTGTGTGTGCGCGGTTGTGTGTGTGTATGTGCAGCTACCATCCTATGAGCTTTCTGGGTCAGCCTGGATCTCTGGGGCTTTGCGGGTCAGGCGGCATGTGTTTCCAGCGGCTCTGTCTTTAGTCTGGTTCTGTTGGACCGTGGCCCAGTTGTACACCTCCATCATGGGTCAGATAAGGGTGGAAACGGCTTCCAGATATACCCATCCGCCCCCTTGTGTGTGTGTGTGTGTGTGTGTGTGTGTGTGAGAGAGAGACACATCCTTAGCCCTCCCCCTCACCACAGTAGAGTGCATCACTGCACATAACCCACCCGAAACCTAGGGCTTGGGAGATACTGAGCATATGTGTGTGTGTGTGTGTGTGTGTGTGTAAGCATATGTGTGTGTGATTGGGGGAATGTGTTTGTATGATGTGTGTGCTTCTGTGTGTGTGAGTGTGTGTGTCAGCATATGTGTGTGAGATTGGGGGAATGTGTTTGTGCTTCTGTGTGTGTGTGTGTGTGTGGGTGTGGGTGTGTGTGTCTATGTATGTGTGTGTCTGCATATGGGGGTGTGCACAGACCAGTGCAGACCTGTGTGTGTGCAGTTGTACTGTATGCGCATGTTTGTGTGTGTGTGTGTGTGTCTGTAGGATTAAAGCACTCCAGTCGTGTGTGTATGTGCTGGGCTGGAGTGTAATGGTGGACATTTACTGGGCCGTAAACCCGACCTTTGACCTTTTCCTGTGGCCATTCTCTCTGGGCTGTGGGGTTCTGCTGTGGCTCCCCCCTGCTGAGCAGGTAATAGAGACACAGACACCAGCCTGTCAGTCTCTTATTATTGGAGTCCACACACACACACACACACACACACACGCACGCACACACACACACACACATGCACACACACACGCACACACACACATACACACACACACACACAAACACAATATAAACGGGGTTATTTGAGGTTATTTTACCCCCCTACCACCACACTCTTCACAGTGGGCTATTTCATGCCTCTTTGTCAGGACAGGGCAAGTAACAATTTCGTCTGACTTTAGTCTTTAAAGACACCTATACTCAAAAATCTGGCTCCCATGTTGTAATGTAATGAAAATGTTATAATATAAACTATAAAGGGGCTCTTCTCCAGTGTGTGTTTCTGTGTGTGTGTGTGTGTGTGTGTGTGTGTGTGTGTGTGTGTGTGTGTGTGTGTGTCTGTCTGTGTGTGTGTGTGTATGTATGTATGTGTGTGTGTGTGTGTGTGTGTGTGTGTGTGTGTGTGTGTCAGTCTGTCTGTCTGTGATTGTGTGTGTCTGTTTGTATGTCTGTATTTGTATGCATGTGTGTGTGTATATGAGTATGTGTGTGTGTGTGTGTGTGTGTATGTGTGTGTCATCATGTGTGTGTCACCATCAGCATCTGTGACTGTGATAAAGTGGTGATGACATGCGGTGTCCCCCAGGGAGCACTCCTCAGACCCCTTCTGATCAACCGCTCCGCGCTGCCTTGGAGCCAAAGCAACAACAACAACAGCAACACTGGTCGCCATAGTGACGCAGATGATACACAGACATTACTGGTCCTCTCAACAGATGGCTGTAGCCCGCCAGACTCATCTTGTCAAACTTTAGAGCGACTACATAACTAAGGGAGACAACAGAAAAGTTCTTGAATTAAACACAGACCAAGCAGAGATTTATGTGTTTTGAAACAAAAAGAAAAGAATATGCATCACTAATTAACTTACGTCAATACCAACAACATAGTTCAAAACCTGGCGTGCTAACCGATTAAGTTCTTACTGTCATCAATCATATCACAAGAAAAGACCAAAAAACTGCTTTCCCTCATCAAAAAATGCAGTGAGAATCTTCCAGGGTTGGGAACACATGGACCCAGAGATCTCTTTTAGTTTCCAGTAGGAAAGTGCACTAGTGCTATAGATTACCATTAGCAGCTGTGCCCTCTGTGAAAACCCATTAACCAGGTGCGGTACGCCTCATCCAGAACACTGCTGCTCAAGCTCTGTCCAGGGCAGAGAGAATGGAACACATTACTCCAGTTCTGAACTCTAAATCAACATTCTATTTCTAGTTCTATTCTAGTTCTGGCCTTCAGTGGGGGAAATATAAATGGGATTATCAATGGTCGCTGTGGGGTGTGTAAGAATCATCAAATGGTTCAGGTCTGGAGTACAGCTCTGATGTCTCTTCTGCTAGTGAAAAGAGTGAAATTTAATGATATCTAGAGATTATGAAAAGTTGGTCTGTCTATTTGTATCTTCCAGTGTAATGCATTTGAACCAAGAATAAGCTCACTTTATAAGAATAATATAAACATAAGAATCACTTTATGAGACAGAAGTGCTCTACTTTGGGGCTGTTAGAACTTGCCCAAAGTTGTTAGGCAATATTACAAAAAATGTTTGCAGATCTACAACAGATTTCCTCTATAATTGATTTGCTTTTGCTGTAGGTCATGTGTGTGTGTTTCTTGTGTTGTGTGTGTGTGTGCGCGCGCGTGTGTGTTTTTGTGTGGTGTGTGTGTGTTGTGTGTCTGTGTGTGTGTGTCATGTGTCTGTGTGTGTATGTGTGTGTTTTGTGTGTGTGTGTGTGTCATGTGTGTGTGTGTGTGTGTGTGTGTGTGTGTGTGTGTGTGTGTAAAGCAGAGACCGAGAGAGGTGTGGTCCAGCTGAGAAGCTAAAGAGAGTGATCCATCCTCATCCTCACCCCTCTGACCCCTCACCATGGTGGCCCCTTAGCCCATTCATCAGCTCTGATGGAGGACAGAGAGAAAGAGAGGGAGGAGAGGGAGAGAGAGATATAGAGAGAGAGAGAAAGAAAGGGAGGAGAGGTACAGAAAGAGAGAGAGCGAAAGACAGGGAGGAGAGCGAGAGGGAGAAAGAAAGGGAGGCGAGAGAGAGAGAGAGGGAGAGAGAAAAAGAAAGGGAGGATATGGAGAGAGAGAAAGGGAGGAGAGAGAGAGACAGAAAGAAAGGGAGAAGATGGAAAGAGAGAAAGAAAGGGAGAAGAGAAAAACAAAGAAAGGGAGGAGAGGGAGAGAAAGAAAGAAAGAGGTGGAGAGACAAAAAGAGAGAGGAAAGACTGAAAAAGGGAGAAGAGAGAGTGGAGAGAGGAGAGAAAAGGAAGAGAAACAACAGCAAATAAAGAAAGAATGCGCACTGTAAGAAGAAAGGTGTGGGAGGCTGGGAGCTGAATGAAGAACAGAGAGAGAGTGATGGAGAGAGAGAGAGAGAGAACGAGAGAGAGTGTGTGTGACAGAGAGAAAGAGAGATGAATAGATAGGGAAAGAGGAGAGTCTACACAGAATGATAAAGAGTGAGGAAAGAAAGATAAAGAGAGAGATTGAGGTGTTCTCTTTCTCTCTCTCTCTCTCTGTCTCTCTCTCTCTTTCTCTCTCTGTATTGGGGGTGACGTGTGGAAAGAGAAGTCTAATGAGGACCATCTGCACTAATGACCTCATAATGACACCCACACACACAAGCACACCCACACAAGCACAAACACACACACAAGCACACACACACAAGCACACACACACACACACACACAAGCACACATACACACAAGCACAAACACACACAAGCTCTCTCTCTCACACACACACAAACACACACACACACACACACGCACACATGCACGCACACACACACACACACACACACACACACACACACACACGCAAGCACTTACACAATCCAGCAGCGATCAGCCATTAATAACACACTGACACACATTCTAGACTAGGGCAACACTCACAGTTATACACACCACAGCAACACACTCAAATACACACCAAGGCAACACACACTACTAGAATATGCACTCTCTCAACAACACTGCCGAATGAGAGAACACAGATCACAGGCCGGCTGGGGACTGAGGGTCAAATCTAGTGAGCCAGCTCTAGAACAGATGCACAAACACACTCTAGAGTATGCAGACATCCAAAAACACACTCTAGACAGCATACAGACCCTAACCCTAACCCTAATCCAAAAACACACTCTAGACAGCATACAGACCCTAACCCTAACCCTAACCCTAACCCTAATCCAAAAACACACTCTAGAGCAGTGGTCCCCAACCACCGGGCCGCGGCCCGGTACCGGGCCGTGGAGCAATTGGTACCGGGCCGCACAACAAATAATCAATATGGAACGTTTCGTCATGAAACAAAAAAAGCAGACGCTACACCTCAACCCGCTAAACAAAAGCTGTACCATATCAATTAGTGGAAAACTATTCCAAAATGACGATGATGGCCCATCACGCATCCACCGGCAAATAGTGATCACTCGACCAGTAGCGGGCTATCACCCACAGACGGAGCTGCTGCCATGACCGGACGGCTGTCTGGTTTAACTGCGAGCATTAAGGAAGTTGCGCCTGAATGTGAATCTACACATTGCATCATTCACAGGGAAATGCGGGCAAGCCGGAAAATGCCACCAGAATTGAACAGTGTATTGAATGATGTTGTTAAAGTTATTAACCATGTCAAAGCACAAGCCCTTAACTCGCGCCTGTTTGAGCAGCTTTGTGAGGAGATGGATGCGGAGCACAGACGTCTTCTCCTATACACAGAAATAACATGGCTGTCCCGAGGGAAACCCAACTGGTGCACGACCACCTGTCTTTGCTGTTAAAGGAGTTCGAGCGCTACTCTCCAACCACAAAGACCCACGAACTGGCAAGGAATGGATCCGCGACCCATTCGTCAACAAACCAGGTGAACTCAGCATGTCTGTGCAAGAAGAAGATCAACTGCTGCAGATTGCAAATGACGGCGGCATTAAAAGTCTGTTTGAGACAGCAACTCTGCCGGTGTTCTGGATTAAAGTCATGGCAGAATAGGCTACCCTGAGATCGCCACCACAGCAGTGAAAACCCTGTTGCCATTTCCAACATCCTATCTATGTGAAGCGGGGTTTTCTGCCGTGACAGCAACAAAAACAAAACAACGGAGTAGACTAGCAACACACTTCAGATGTCAATGTCTTCCATCACTCCCAGATGGGACCGTCTCATGGCAGAGAAACAAGCTCAGGGCTCCCATTGATTTGACGTTATGTTTTAACTGTTCTTTATTCGTATTTGGTTATCTTATTTTGAAGGAATGTTGAAATATTGTTGAATGTTGAAGGAATGAAAATCTTTTTTATTTATAAATGTATCTGTGGCGCATCTGTATCTTATTTTGACGGTATATTTAAAGTAAACGTTAAGAAAGCGACCAGTCACGAGTCAGAGCGCTCTGAGGCCACGCCCCTCCGGGCCGCAGTAAAATTGTCAAGCATTCACCGGTCCGCGGTGATAAAAAGGTTGGGGACCACTGCTCTAGAGAGTATGCAGACAACCAACCCCACCCTGCAAAAAGGGTCAGCCCCCCCCCCCCCACACACACACACACACACACACACCAATCCTAATTAGCAAAACAAATTTGCGTAAGTTGCGAGAGATTTTGTATTGCTTGCGGCTTTATAAAGACTACCGGAGGTCTCGGGAGACTTGGGACTTCTGGAATATGCCCTAGAATAATCTCTGAAACAGCCTCTAGAAAAAAAAACACTCTAGAAAACCTTCCCCAACTATGACGCCCCCTAAACACACACTTTAAAGCTAGGCACACACTTCCAGATTTTTCACCCCGATTCTGATAGGATGGAACATTGGGGCTGGCCACAGTAGTTGGAGGCAGTTGGGGTGCCACAACATCAAGTTTAGCCACAACATCAGTCAGCTCCCCATGTTTGTTGGGGAGACTGATTTAAATCAATAAAAACGATCGGTTTCATTGTTGACGCAGTTCTGATTAAAGTAAACATACTTGATTGGATTGGTACCAGTCTGGTCCATGTTGTCATGGTTGTGATACTGATAGGGAATTCCGCTGTATTTTTGTCCAATCTTCATGTCTTTGTGTTTACAACTGACTGAGAATTGTATCTGATGCTGTCAGTGAGGTTTGGTGTGCTCAGTCGCGTTCTAATTCTGAGAGATTGAAATAATCAGGAGGTCTGTTCCCAGCCAGACACAGGGAATAAAATACACTCTGGAACAGATGCTAGAACACACTCTAAAAATCCAGAACAAACTCCAGAACTCCAGATGCCAGAGCAGATTTTAGAACAGATATGACCTAGATATTTCTAATGTCTGACATGTAAAGGTGGATCCATGCATACATAAGTTTTGAGGAGTGTGTGAGAGTGTGTGTGTATGTGTGTGTTGCGTGTTGTTTAGCTGATGTGTATGTCGGGGAGAGAGAGAGATGAAGGAGGTTGTCTGAGTGTGTTTGGTTGTAGTCTGAGGATGCTGTGTGTGTGTGTGCGTGTGTGTGTGTCCAGGTTGAAGTGTGTGTCTGGTCTGTTATGTAATGGTGTTTTCAGAAGGCCTAATGATAAACGCACACACGGAGAGTTGGACTAATTAACACTCCAGCTGTTTACAAGAATCATCCGGCAGCAAACACACACACACACACACACACACACACTCATAAAGTACACACCACTACTCCAGCAACAGCAGGTACAGACATACAAATATAAATATATACACACACACACATACACACATACACACCACACACAAAACTCCTTAATAAGAAGAAAAAAGCTTTTAAGGAGGGCAACATGACAGAGCTGAAGAGTGTGCAGGGTGAGCTGAAGAGAAGCCTGAGGGAGGCCAAGGAGGCTTATGGGAGGAAGGTGGAGCGGAAAATGCAGGACAACAACATGAAGGAGGTATGGAGGGGAAAAGGAAAGGCTAGCAAGGCTGAGGGTGACATGTCCAGGGCCAATGAGCTGAACCACTTTTACAACCGGTTCAACAACTCTGGCCACGGGGCAGCCCTTCACACCTCCATTGCCACCTCCAGCGCACCTCCCCCACCTGCCTCTGTTGACAACGACGTTGACAACGACCCTGACAGGGACGGCTCCACCTCCAGCGCACCTCCCCCACCTGCCTTTGTTGACAACGACGTTGACAACGACCCTGACATGGACGGCTCAACCTGCGACATCACACCCCCCCACCCCCCACTTCTGCTCATGGACCCACAGCCATCACCCCCCACACCCACCCCCTCACCCCAGGTTACGGACCCCCAACACTCACCACCCACAGTCACTGCTGACCAGGTGAGAGGAGTACTGCGAAGGCTAAAGCCCAAGGCTGCAGGCCCTGATGGCGTCTGTGCTAGATTGCTCAGGACCTGCGCAGAGGAATTAGCTGAGCCTCTCCAACACCTCTTCAACAGGAGTCTGCAGACAGGCAAGGTCCCCACACTGTGGAAAACTTCTTGCCTGATACCTGTACCAAAGAAAGCACACCCGAAAGAACTCAATGACTACAGACCGGTTGCCCTAACCTCACACTTAATGAAGGCCCTTGAGCGGCTGCTGCTGCTCAACCATCTGAAACCCCAGGTTCGCCATGCACTGGACCCCCTGCAGTTTGCCTATCGGGAGAGTGTGGGAGTAGAGGACGCTATCCTGTACCTGCTGCACAGGGTACACTCTCACCTGGACAAAGGAGGCAGTGCTGTGAGAATCATGTTCTTTGATTTCTCCAGCGCTTTCAACACCATCCAGCCACTTTAGTTAAAGGACAAACTGCTGCGGATGGGAGTGGAGCCTAGTCTGGTAACCTGGATCACAGATTACCTCACTGAACGGCCCCAGGTTGTCAGACTGGGGAACTGCTCATCTGAGACTGTGATCAGCAACACAGGGGCGCCACAGGGAACGGTGCTCTCCCCAGTGCTGTTTACTCTGTACACCACTGATTTCAGCTACAACTCAGAGACTTGTCATATGCAGAAGTTCTCTGATGACACTGCAATTGTGGGGTGTATCAGGGATGGACAGGAGGGGGAGTACAGGGACCTCGTGGAGGAATTTGTTGGGTGGTGTCGGACTAATCAACTGCAGCTGAACACCACCAAAACCAAGGAAATGGTGGTGGACTTTAGGAGAACCACCCCACCACTGGAACCTGTCTCAATTGATGGGGTAAATGTTGAGGCAGTCTGCACATACAAGTACTTGGGGGTACTCCTTGACAATAAACTGGACTGGTCTGCTAATTCAGATGCCCTATACAGGAAGGGGCAAAGCAGGCTGTACTTCCTGAGGCGACTGAGGTCCTTCAATGTCTGCAACAGACTGCTGCTGATGTTCTACCAGTCTGTTATGGCCAGTGTGCTCTTCTATGCTGTGGCATGTTGGGGTGGTAGCACTAAGAAGCGTGATACTGGTCGTCTGGACAGACTGGTGAGGAAGGCAGGGTCTGTGGTGGGCACGGAGCTGGATGCTCTCTCTACCATAACTGAGAGGAGGACCCTGAGCAGGCTGCACTCCATATTGGACAATGACTGTCACCCCCTGCACACCATCTTCATTAATCAGAGGAGTTTGATCAGTGACAGACTCCGGTCCCTCCCCTGCAGGACTGACAGGCTTCGGAGGTCCTTTGTTCACAGGGCCATACAGCTTTACAACACCACACAGAGGGAGCTGGGCATAATTGACTGGACTGCTTGAGCTGCACCCCACATACACACACACACACACACACACACACACACACACACACACTCACACACCACGCTGTGCTGGTGACCCTTACACCTTCCTGGACATACATTGCACTGCACTACCCGGATTACATCCTCCACTACATGACTATTCCATGGTCAACCTACACTATCCTACACTACCCTGGACAACGTGTACTGCACTGTTTGCATTGCCACTTTGTTTTTACTTGCACTAAGGACCATTCCCCAACTCAAACTTAACCTGTTCACTTAAATTACGGCAATGCACCTTATATAGACACGTCTTAGTACCCCCCCCTCCTAACCCATTTCAGTGAATGTTGTATGTATGTTGATGTGTGCAATATGGTGATTCGTCTTGATTCATTTTGTAATGTGTATTTATTATGGGTAATGTGTATTATGTGTATGCTACAAGACACCTTAATTTCCTTCGGGATTAATAAAGTTACTCTACTCTACTCTACTCTACTCTACACACACACTCATAGTGTACACACACACACACACGTTTCTGCATTACAGCACTGTAGATTAGGCCTACACATACAAATATAAATAATTACACACACACACATACACACATAGTGTACACACACACACACACACACACACACACACACACACACACTCATAGTGTACACACACACACACACACACACACACACACACACACACACGTTTCTGCAT
>CM059275.1:19680134-19690134 GCA_030347295.1 Setipinna tenuifilis
AACACTGTACACAGACATGCTAACAAAGCACCCTTTGAATTTGATTTTGAGTTTGAAATAGAGAGAGACAGAGAAAGAGAGGGATAGAGAGAGAGAGAGAGACGGGGAGACAGAGGACGAGAGAGAGAAAGTGAGAGAGGACGAGAAAGAGAGACAGCGAGAGAGAGAGAGGAACTCATACACAAACACAGATGCGTTGACTAATGTAATAAAAATTACACCTGCATAAAGAAGGTACACCCATTTCTTTTAAAACACACACACACACACACACCTGCAACTCCACCCTAAGGTGCTGAAGAGTGTGAACAAAAACACCACACACCCTCCAGCATGGGCGGCTACACTGTAGAGTGCCAGAAACACACACACACACACACACACACACACACACACACACACACACACAGATCGTTTCTGTATTCACCTCTAAATCAAAGCCATCATGGATTAGATATAGCTGCTGCGGTTTCAGGGGTATTAAACACACACACACACACACACACATACACACACACACACACACAAAGGCATGCACATAGCTGGGGCTCTGCATTGGCTCATTATAGTACTGTGTGTGTGTGTGTGTGTGTGTGTGTGTGTGTTGATGTGTGTCACACTGCCTGTTCAGGTCTGTGTGGTGTGTGCGCGTCCGTTTGCATATCTATTGTGCTGCCTGTGTGAAGAAGTGAGAAAAGATTCAGTGTGTGTGTGTGTGTGTGTGTATTTTTGTTTGTATGTGCTTGAGTGCTGATCCAACTGAGACTGTTGCCATTCAGTAGAAAACTCGAAGTGAGATTCAGCAAGGTTGTGTGTGTGTGTGTGTGTGTGTGTGTGTGTGTGTATTTGCTCAAGGGGGGAAATAAGTGCTTTGTTAACAGCAAGTAAGAGCTGTTAAATGGGAAAATGGTCTGGTGCAAATTAAGTCCATTCATCAGTTTGTGATGCAGTTGGTAACTGTGTGTGTTTGGATGTGTGTGCAGCAGTAAAGTGTGTGTGTGTGTGTGTGTGCAGAGCGCAGAGCCGTAGCCAGCATTTTAAAACTGCTGAGGTCCATGATGCACACTTAATGCGCGCCAAACTTTTTTCACCCTATTTAAATGAGTGGATATGAGTTACATATCACACAAGAGATCTATTGCTAAAATTACCTTTAATGGTGTTTGACCTGAAAACCACCAGTTTTGAATAACAATCATGCATGTGGCAAGAGAAAGGGTAATTTAAACGTGATTTGATGTAGCCAAAGCAATGAGAGAAAAAGATACTCCCCAATATCACAGTTATCAATGGCAAACATACAGTAAGTTGAAACTGTCAGCTTTATGAAAGGGTGCTGATGGTTACCTTGAAAAAGCACTTGCAGCGTCCACTGGACTGCGAGTCAGTCAACCACTTATTCGTTTTTGCGGTCTTTCTCTTCCACGGGCCCGCACAAAACAGGCACAGAAGATGCAATGTCAACATTTAACAGGATTAACAATGCCCATTTTGCAGAAATGTTAGTGTTACTGTTCATTTTTATTTTTTATCAAGTTGAATATTTTGTGTACAAATTTATTTTCAGCTCTGAAAAATTACAGAGGACCTTGGTGGCCTCATAGCTAGGTATAGCCGTGTGTGTGTGTGTGTGTGTGTGTGTGTGTCTGTGTGTGTGTGTTTGTGTGCGCTAGTGCATGTGCATCAGGGAATCTGCTGAAAAGTGTGTGTAAAGGTGAGTTTCTGAGCCCTGTGCGTGTAAATCCTCAGTAAGGTGCATGTGTGTGTGTATGTGTGTGTGTGTGTGGGGGTGTACATGTGAAGCATGTAAGGTGTGTGTGTGTAAAGGTACATTTCTGAGCCCTGTGCGTGTAAATCATCATTAAGGTGCGTGTGCGTGTGTACATGTGAAGCATGTAAGGTGTGTGTGTGTGTGCGTACATGTGAGGCAGGTAAGGTGTGTGTGTGTCTGTGTGTGTAAAGGTGTGTTTGTGAGCAATCAGGAAGGGTGTACGTAGGTGGGGTCTCTTTAAAGAATGTCAGTGCTTTGAAGGTGTTTCAGTGGAAGACCCTTTTAGACACACACACACACCCACACACACAAACATAAACACACCCACACAAAAACACACCCCAACACACACACGTGGGTCTTTCATTACAGCTGTTAACACCGACACCCACGTGGGTCTGTCATTAACCCTTGAACAGCTCTTACACACACACACACCCACACACATACACCCACGCCAGTCTGTCATTAGGACTGTTAACCCTTAAAGACCTTCATCACACAAACACACACACACTTCTGCATTGGCCTGTCTTTTGGAGTTCGGCCCTTTGCAAGGCAGTTTAGTAAAAACTTAGTGTACAGTAGTAAGTGTGTGTGTGTGTGTGTATGTCTGTCTGTGTGTGTTTATGTGTAAAAGTCCATAATTGTGTAAGAATTTTCAAGTGTTTGCATGATTGTCTGTGTGTGTGTGTGTGTGTGTCCAGGATAAAATGAAAGAACCCAATGACAGGGCTGGAACACACTGATACATCATCAAATGCACAGCATTCTTCTTTAATCTCTCTTACACACACACACACAAACACAGCCTTTTTAATCTCTTATACACACACACACACACACACACACATACAGTATATGCGGCCCACCAAAAACAGAGACTGACAAACACAGCTGGCCACCCAAACACACACACACACTGCTTCAATTCAGTGTTGTAGTCACACCCTTGTGAGCTCCCATCTTTCTTCCATCTTTCTCTTGTCAATATGCACACACACACACACACACTTCCTTCACATGGAAAGGAAAATGTGAGTTTAGCTGAAACACTGCAAAGGTCATATGGGTTCATTACAAACACCATCTCCCTGCCAGCAGAGTGTAAACACACACTCTCACGCATGCACACACACACACACACACACACACACACACAAACACATATGCCAAAATGGTATCAGAGAAACACACATACACACACACAGACACAGAGGACCTGTTGCAGAGGTGCACACACAATCACACACACACACATGCACACACACACAGACCTCAGAGGACCTGTTGCAGAGGTACACATTTCTTTCACCACCATCTGGACCTGCTGAAATGCCTCCGCCAGCTCTCCCTCTTTCTCACACACACACACACACACACACAGTCTCAAGTCTCCCTTCCACACACTCATTCATCTGTTGTTCTGCTAATACACACAAACACATAGATGTCAGTCACATGTTAGGAATGTGGAGTTTCACCTGTATGGCTGTGGATGTGTGTACATACATATGACCAGACTCATGTGTGTGTGGGTACTCTCTGTGGCACAAAGCTGTGTGTGTGTGTGTGTGTGTGTGAAGGGCAGTGGTGGATGCATACAAGTTTGCGTGCGTGTGTGTGTTGTGCGCTCCACAGCCTCTAGATTCCAACGGAGCCCTTGGGAGCCATAAGCATCTATGTGGAGACGGGGGTGTGTGCACACACACACACACACTTATTTACCCACACAGATTAACTCATACACATACTAACATAAAATTACACTCATTCAGACACACACACACACACACTTAGATTTGTTTATCCATCCAAACAAACTTATATGCATTTATACATACAAAGACATTCACTCACCGACACCCAGATTTACAACCACTAACACACAAACAGACTTACCCACACACACATAAACTTCTACCCATTCTCCCTCTCTCTCTCTCCCCCTCACGCACGCACACACACACAATCTTATATACACACACACACACACACACATCCAATATGAGTGCCTTTACACACTGACACTGGAATAGATAAGAACACACACTCACAGATAGATAATTTAATACACAAGTGTAGGAACATAATTGCGTAGACACCCATCTTTGTATAGACACGTCACCACCAGAGTCAAGCACCATCTGTGTGTGTGTGTGTGTGTGTGTGTGCACGCGCAGTGGGTGTGTGTGTTGTTGACCTCAAAGCGACTTTCATAAATGTTTAGTTTGGAGGTAAATATTTGCTACTGAGATGTCACACACAATAAGCTACTTGGGACCCTGAATTGAGAAAACTGATGTAAAGTAGCAGATTTTTTTTTCTTTCTCTCTCTCTCTCTCTCTGTCTTCCTCTCTCTCACACACACATAGTAGCAAGTTTTCTTTCGCCCTTTTCTCTCTCAGAAGTAAAGACACAAAGACAAAATGCACAACGCACACACACACACGAACACACACACAAAGAATCCACAACATTGAAGTCAGACGCACCAGTAGAGCTGACTTGACCCAAAAGTGAATATTTAATTGTACCAGTGTGTCAGTGTGTGTGACACTGTCCGTCAGACAGGACGACTGACCGAGCCAGGACAAGGCATTTCAGTTCACTGCACCAATAGAAACAAGGCATTGTGTACAAAAAGGTTGCTGCTATGCTGGGTTCATGATAATGTGGAGTCCATAGCACTTTTTTCAGAGTCTTATTTTTTCTTCTTTTTTGCTGAAACATAAATAAAATACAATCTTTGCACAAAAGGCCAAAAAAGATTTAAGGTTAAAAAAGTAATTTTGACCATAAAAATTTTTCACTTTAAAAAAAGTGAAACACAATTTTCAAAATAATTAATTAACACAAACAGACAAATAAACTGACAAACGGAGGATGGCCAGCTGGGGACAGTACAACAGATGGCTAAAGGAAGACTTTGTTGACAGCAGTTTGGTGTCGTCCCATTGGCTCACAAGGAAAAGAGGGTGGAGACAGGCAATGCTTATTGGTAGGTCGTTTTTTTGTTGCCATGGATATAGGTTGTAAGTCATTCTGGCTGGCTGATATGAAATGAGCACTTGGTTAGAAAACCCGGCCTTCTGAATGGAACCTTTGGCCTTCTCAATCGGACCTTTGGGATATGGACTGGATCTCTGGTTCTGTAGCCATTCTTTGGGGTTTTGTCTGAGAAAGTGAGATGTGTTTGAGTTTGGTGCTGATATTTGGACTTTATGATGTCATGGGTCCTGGCTGCATTGAGGAGAAGGTTCTGAAAAAGAAAAGGCTTTAGAGCGTTTCGGAAGGCTCTAGAAGGTTCTGGAAGGATCCAGACAGTTCCAGAAGGGTTGAGAGTCTGTCAGTGAGTCCAGGTGAAAGAGCACATAGACATGGCTCCCAAACTACCAGGGGGAAGCGGGGGACGTTCTTGGAATAACACACACACACACACACACACACACACACACAAGAGTAACAGCTTCATTATACACACACACACACACACACACACACACACACACACACACACCCTGCTCCAGGTAACAGCTGAGAGTGACAGCAGAGGTACGCAAACAACAACACAGGTAAAAGTTGAACTGTAACATTGTAATAGAAGGGATGGGAGGATGGAGAGAAGAGTGTGTGTTAATCCATGAAGAGGAGTGGAGATATCAGTCCCTCAGACACTCCCTCCTCCCAGACATTTAGAGGAAGACTTCTGCAGCTTCTCACTCTCCCCTTCCTGTTTCTCTCCCAGGTGTTCAGCGGTAGCTAACCCAGCTAGCAACAAGCTAATTCTGCTGGTGACTGCTACCCATGTTGGTGGCGGCTAACCTTGCCTGCAGCAGCTAATTCTGCTAGCAGCCGCTAACCATGCTAGGGAATGCCAATTCTGAGAGAAGATGCTAACCCTGCTAGCACCTGCTAACACAAAGCTAGCTTCTCAGGTGCCTGCAGTACAGCAGGAAGTCAGTCATCCATTTAAGTCACCAGCTACTGTTGCTTTAAGCAGCCCACAGCTGTCCGCACTGATCACCTGGTCAGCACCATCGCCAGCTCAGGACACAGACATACACACACACACACACACAGAAACACACACACACACACAAATACGTGCATCTATAAAACCTGTAAAACACACTTTTTTTCCAGCACAGAGTCTAGCCATGTAACAAACAAACACACACATGATTATATCAGTCAGTCAGACAAGGGGATGTCGACGCCATTGCATAATTGAGAGGGGTCTCTGGGAAACACAAACAGCAAGTCTACAGGAGGCGTCTTTGGAAGAGGGCCACAGGAGCCCTCAGTCTCTCAGGGGTGTGGTGTGTGTTGAGGGTGCCATACATCATCTCCAATGGGCTTTGTGTTAAGGATACCCCGATATCCTTTGGCCTTTGTGTTGAGATAACCCTTGGTCTCCCATCGACTTTGTGTGAGGAGAATCATAGATGTGCTATGGTCATTGTGTTTAGGGGTACCACCGATCTCCCATGATTTTTGTGTTATAGGGTACTACAGATGTCCCATGGTGTTTGTTTTGAGGGTACCATCGACCCGTTATGGGCTCTTTGTTAAGGGAACAAGGAACCACTGATCTCCCCTAGACCTCTGTGGTAAAAGTTTCATATCTCTCCCATGATCTTTATGTTAAATTAACCCGAAGATACAGTATCTTATGGTGCTTGTGTTGAGGGTAGGCTACTAAAGACCTCCCATGATGCTTTGTGTTGAGGGTACCATGGATTTTTGTGTGTAGGCTCCCTTGGCATTTGTACTGAGGATCTCCTGTGTTGGGGATCTCCTGTGTCGAGGATCTCCTGTGTTGGGGATCTCCTGTGTGGAGGATCTCCTGTGTGGAGGATCTCCTGTGGTCGCTGTGTTGAGGAAGCTTCAGGTCTCTCATTGGTTTTGTGCTGAAGGAGACACAGGTCTCCTCTTGGTTGTGTGTGAAAACAAACTAGGCCCTCCTTAAAACTAAAACTTTGGTGCCTTCCAGTCCAAAGCGGTCTTGGTGTGTTTGATTTTTTTTTTGTTCTTTCAAAGATAAACCAGCTGCCCACATGACTGTTGGACTTCTTCATGAAGATGGAGGGGGAAAGAGTGACAGATAGAGAACTAAACATTGAAAAAGAGATATTCAGAGAGATACAGTCTGAAAGAGAGAAACACAGACAGAAAGACAGGGACAGAGACAGGTACTAAGCGAGAGAACGACAGAGAGAAAGAGAAAGAGAGAGAGACATACTGAGAAAGAGATAGAGCAAGAGAAGGAGAAAGAGAGAGCTGCCTCAGAAGTTCTTGAAGATCTCGAGGTCCTTTGGTGGAACCGGCGGTTCTTTCTTCCACTCGTCCTCGGGGTACACGTCAAAGTTGGACGTGTCACCCTCATGAGAGACCTTGGGGACGATAGGGGGCTGAGGAGACAGAACAGACAGCAGTTACACACACACACATCTACACACAGACACACACAAACAGACACACACACACACATCTACACACAGACACATCCACACAGACACATCTACACACACACACACACGCATCTACATACACACACACACACATCTACACACAGACACAAACACACAGACGCATCTACACACACACACACATCTACACACAGACACAAACACACACACACCCACACACATACAGGACACACAGAGACCTACACACACACACACACACACACACACACACACACAACTCCACAAGCATTGTATCCAAATTTTAATTTAGGATTTTAGTTTTCTAACATGCACAGACACACAGACAAGCATGCATACACACACACACACACACACACACACTTACTTTGAGTCTCCTCATGGGCACAGCATCCCAGTCGACTGTTTTGAACCAGCGGTGCCTCTTCACATCGTCTGCTCCGTTCTGAAACACACAGTAAGGGGGGGGTCAGAGTTCAAGGGTCAGGAACAGTCGCCGGGGTGAAAACGGCACAGGCTAGTTAACCCTTAACCCCCATTTGGTGTGTGTGTGTGTGTGGGGGGGGGGGGGGGGGGGGGATTGTTGTGGGGACGATGTGGAGCTGATTTTCAGAATATAAGGATTTAGGGCGAAAGGGCTTCAAGGGTTAATTGCTGCCATCTTGTCTTTGGAGACGGATGGTGCATGTTTTTGCTGTTTGCATCCTTTAAAATGGTTGTTTAAGTGATGTATGATTGGTAGATGGTGCTCTAATGAAGCAGTTTCAAATGTCTCTCTCTCCATGGTAGTAGAGACCCTCACACACAAACTCTCTCTCTCACCCTCTCTCTCTCTCACACATGCATAGAGTCACACCTCTTTCTAACACACATTTGCCTCTAGTCTCTACACAATGATAAAGATTCACCCTCAGACACACAGACAGACACACACACACACACACACACATTCATAAGCCCCTCACAAAACACGAGAGACTCACAATCACACAGTCCTAATTCTCTCTCTCTGCACAGAGCTCAGGGAGAAACAAGCCAACAGATGGAGAAAAAGAAAGAGAGGGAGGAAGAGAATGAAATCAAGAAAGTGAAAGAATGCAAGGGATAAAAGAAAAGAAAAGAGAGTATTGTAGTCCAAAAGGAGGGAACAACTAAAGGGAATAATAGCAGAATACACACACGTCCTCACACACACACACACACACACACACACACACTCCTACAGTAACAGTGAGGAAAAAGGAAGGCCAAACACAGCTGTAATGGACCTTCCACAGAATGGGTTGTGAGGTAAGCGTACACATTCACATTCTCACACACACACACACACACACACACACACACACACACACACACACACACAGGGGGAGAGAGAGACTTGGAGAGGAGAGGATGTGAGTGCTGTCAGTTTTGATTCAGCTGAGGTCTCCATGGCCATAAATTACCCTAGAAACACAGGGCTACAGCCAACAATGACACACACACACACACACACACACACACACACACACCTGCATGAGCACACACTGTGTCACACATTGTGCGAATGTGTGCTTGACTGTAAGTCTGTGTGAGTCTGTGTGTGTGCGCGTGTGTGAGTATGTGTGTGTGTGTGTGTGTGGGGGGGGGGGTATTATAAGCGAAAGTCAAAGTGGGTGTAAATGTGTGTTAATGTGAATTAAGTGTGGATATCAGGCAGGAAGATTATGTATGCACATGTGTGTAGATATGCATCTGAATCTGTGTGTGTGTGTGTGTGTGTGTGTGTGTGTGTGTGTGTGTGTGTGACAAAGTCTGCACAGCGCAAGTATTCAAAGAGCCCAAAGATGTAGTGTGTGTTTGTGAGAAAGTAGGTGTTGAAAGAAGTTTGTCTGGGCACAGTGTCTCTCTGCCTGGAGGTGGTGTGTGTGTGTGTGTGTGTGTGTGTGTGTGTGTGTGTGTGGGAGAGAGAGAGACAGACACAGACAGACAGACGGACAGAAAGAAAAAAGAAAGAAAGAAGTGTCAAAAGAAGTTTGTCTGGGCACAGTCTCTCTTTGCCTAGGGGTGATGTGTATATGTGTGTGAGTGTGTGTGTGTGTATGAGTGAGAGAGTGTGTGTCTGTGTCAGTGAGACTCTGTTCAACCCACAGAAGTGATGTCACACCTGAAGAATGCGACACATAGGTCCACATTTGACCCATTAATCTCTTTCTCTCTCACACACACTCACACACACACACACACACACACACACACACTCACACACTCACACTCACACTCACACTCTACAGAGCTTAATAAACCCCATTTTGCTGGAATATGTTTTAACACCTATCTCTTTAAACCCACCTGGCAAATAGAGAAGAATCGGGGGATGAGAGGGGAGGTAGAGAGAAAAGAGAGGAAAAACAGACAGAGAAAGAGAGAAAGAGAACGAGAGAGAGAACGAGAGAGTGAGAGAGACAGATGTACACATGTACATGAACACATAGACCCATGTGTATTGTATGTATATAGCAATATACATAATGTGCATACATACAGAGAGACAGTCATTCGTGTATGGAATGTAGAAGGAGAAAGAAACGAAGATGAGGATGATGAAGATGAGGATGATGAAGGTGACTGATTTTCTCACCTTCATGTTGCCCAGCCTCCGTGCTCTGTCAATCACCAGAAACTTCTTGATGAGATCTCTGGAAACACACACACACACACACACACACACACACACACAGCAGAGTTGAGGAGTTGAGAATCTCATTTGAACACACACAATGCAGTACCTCTACCAATT
>CM059275.1:19707634-19735134 GCA_030347295.1 Setipinna tenuifilis
CAATAGCAGACTAGTGGAAGAGGACTAGTGTTGGCATTAGGAGACTAGTTGTAGTGGACTAGCATTAGCAGTCTAGTGGTATTGGACTTGTGTAGGGTGGACTAGCATTAGCAGACTAGTGTTGGGTGGACTTACATTAGGAGACTAGTGTTGGGTGGACTAGCATAAGAGGACTAGTGTTGGTGAACTAGTATTAGCAGACTAGTGGTAGTGGACTAGTGTTGGGTGGACTAGCATTAGCAGTCTAGTGGTATTGGACTAGTGTTGGGTGGACTAGCATTAGGAGCGCTTAGCAATACTGGGCATTATCCAAGATCAGCCACTTCCTTTATTATCATAGCCACAATAAAAGCATTTCCTTTATGAACCTAAATGATAATAAAAGCATCGGAGGCAGTAGATAAGCTGATTAACCACACACACACACACACACAAGCACTCAATAGCTTCAACACTAAATGGGCTTTTATATGCACCCACAAATAATAGTCTATAACCCTCTATCGCCAGCCAGATCAAACACAGATAGCACTCTGGAAGACTATCTAAACCTGTATCTCCTTGACAACTGCAGAACACACCACACCAGTATCACCTTGACAACCACAGGACACTCCACACCAGTGTCACCTTGACAACTGCAGAACACTCCACACCAGTGTCACCTTGACAACCACAGGACACTCCACACCAATATCACCTTGACAACCAATATGACATTCCACATCAGTATCACCTTGACAACCACAGGACACTCCACACCAGTGTCACCTTGACAACCATAGGACATTCCACACCAGTATCACCTTGACAACCACAGGACACTCAACACCAATATCACCTTGACCATCACAGGACACTCGACACCAGTATCACCTTGACAACCACAGGACACTCTACCCTAGTGTCGCCTTGACAACCGCCGGACACTTTATACCAGTGTCACCGTGCCAACCGCAGGACACTTTATACCAGTGTCACCGTGCCAACCGCAGAACACTCGACACTAGTGTCGCCCTGACAACCGCAGGACACTCCACACCAGTGTTGCCCTGACAACCACAGGACACTTTATACCAGTGTCACCGTGCCAACCGCAGGACACTCTTCAACACTGTTGCCCTGGCCACCACGGGAAACTCTACACCAGTGTCCCTCTGACATCTGAGACATCGTTACTTGACCCCTACTGTTATTTGTGTCACTCTGGCAACCGCAAGACACCCTAAATCAGTGTGTGTTGATACAGACATCAGTGTTGCCATGACAACCAAAGGACACTTCACCTCTCTATGCACTATAGTACAGTACCATACATCACCGGCAGTCTGAATGCCCTTTACAAGACAAAGCCGATAGATGGGTTTTTTACGTGTGTGTGTGTGTGTGTGTGTGTGTGTGTGTGTGTGTGTGGAAGTGAGCTCCTGTAGCCTAGCTCCTCAGGTTGTGGCTTCCCTGGGCCTTCACTGCGAACTCATTCCAGTACCAGTCCCTAACTTGGCCCAGATAGGCATAGCTTCCTGAGTCCAGTCCTGAGGGAGCAGAACCCTGGGCTGTGCTTCTGGTGTAGCCCAAAGCTAGCGGGCCCCTGGACTTTGCTTCTGGTCAGCCCAAAGTGATGGGTCCCTGGGCTTTGGTCCGGGTATGGCCCAGTGCAGAGGATTCTGGCTGCATCTGGACTAGCAATGTCAATAACTAGAGAGGAGGGCACACACTGCCACCCCATAAGCATTACAAAACACACAGACCAGAGAGTGTGTCTGTATGTACATACATGTATGTGTGTGAGAGTGAGGGTGAGTATGCTAGTGCATGTGTTTATATGTTGAAGTGTGTAAGTGTGTAAATGTATATGGAAATGTACAGTATATGAGTGTGTGAGAGAGAGAGTATGAATGTATGACAGTGTGTAAGTGTATGCGTTCATGATGTTTCATGTAGATGAATCATAGTTCAGTAGCACCCCTTGGTCATATTCTCACTAATTAAATCCTCCCTGTGTGTGCGCGTGTGTGTGTGTCACTCGAAACTGTGACCCAGGTGAGTTGGGCAATGTCACCTCATGACAGTGTGACACAGAGGGTGTGGCCTTTACCGTCAACCTGATGATGTCATCACGCTTAGAAGACTACTTTCTTGTTAGAAGAAGACAGACAGTTGTCACACTCACACAGTCACACACACACACACACACACGCACGGTCTGGAAACAAGTGCTAAGGAGGGAGGTGGGGATGAGTAGTGTGTGTACAGTGTGGGTGTGAGAGCGTCCCTCCCAGCAATAATGGAAACAGTCCTACTGTGGCTCAGATTAGAGCTTTGTGATTGGTCATTCTGCAAGTCAATCAACAGGACACCTCTCATTAAAGCAGCACTGTGCAACTTTGAGGTTTTTTTTTTTTTTTTTCAACGGAGCGCACCCTAGTGTCTCCAAGTCTGAGTGACGGGACGGACACCCAGATATTGCAAGCACGAAAAGAAAAGAAGAAAAGAGAATGTCTACATTTGGCTGGTAATGACTCATTTAAGCATCTACCAACTTATGAAGATGGTTAATTAACCCTGAAAAGTTGCACAGTGCTGCTTTAAGACAGCCAGCTTCTCACAATGCTGTAGCTTAGCTTATAACAACAGACTGAACTCAAAATGACAGTAGGTCAAGCACTACAAACCAGACCTTTGTGTGGATGCATATGACCTGGCACTCAAGTACCATGTTGTTTTCCAAGAGCGCTGCTGTTGACATGGTTTAAACCATGTCTCATGTCTCTCAACCCAACCAGGCCATGCTAACTGTGGTATATTGAGCTCATTATTGGAGGGGGGTGGGGGGGTGGGGGTAGTGGTGGCCTGGTGGTTAAAGAAATAGACTTGTGATTGGAGGGTCACAGATTTCAATCTGCCAACTACCAGCAGTGCCACTGAGGCACCCCGGAGCAAGGTACCATCCCCACACACACACACACACACACATACACACACACACACACAAGGTCATGGTCAAGGACAACTTTAATATCCCATGAAATTCAGGTGGCCCATCTCCACACACTGCTCCCCTGTTTATCTTACTGAGGTTAAATACAAAGATGCCAAAAAACAAAGCGTTGGGTTAAATACAAAGATGCCATTTTATTTTGTTCACTGGCTGTGTGCTGTGGTGCTGTGTCATCACAATGACCAATCGGATTCACTTCCACATTTTATTGTCTTCGTCACTGTCAAACTCAAGTCACCTCCCAAGCAGGACTGTCACCACCGAGAGAACTTCACATGTACAAACACCACACACAAACATGCATATGCACACAGGCCCATACACACATCCACACAAACATACAGGTGCGCACACACGCACGCACACACACACACACACACACGCCCATACATACACAAACATGTACAGTACATACACACACACAAGCTCCTGCACATACAAGTCAATGCTCACACAAAGACACGTGCGCACGTGCGTGCACACACATACACACACACACACACACACACACACACAGAACAGTGTGAGATTTCTTCCTTTCCTACTTACTTCCTTTCACACTCTTACACCTTCACACCCAGACTACGAACTTATTACACAGCTGAGGGTGTGATTCCAGTCAACCAGTGTCATAGCTTCCTGTGTCCATACATACACACACACACACATTTTCACACACGTTCACACACACACATACACACACGCACACACATATTCACACACACACGTACACACACGCGCACACACACACATATTCACACACGTTCACACACACACACAGGCACACACTTGCACACACGCGCACATGCACACACCGACACACACACACACGCTCGCTCACACACACACACACACACACACACACACACACACACAATGCTGTTGAAGGGGTGCTAAATATACCCAGTATAGGGACTGTAAGTGACAGAGAACCCATCCATTCCTCCTACCGCAACACTTCTCATGCTGTTCACCACCAGATATGATCTTGCACTGGCCTATGGCTGTGCTGATCCACACACACACACACACACACACACACACACACACACACACACACACACACACAGACACAGAGACACACACACAATCACTGAATCTAATTTTTCAGAACAATTGCTTGTGGTTTTGCCAACGCTCAGCCTCACAGTTCTGGCTCAGTTGCACACACACACACACACACACACACACACACACACACACAGGAGTGTTGTGGCAACGCTCAGCCTCAGCCTGATCAAGTGGTTTAAGGTTCTGTAAGGTTCTAACCATCAGAACGAAATCTGACAGTTTACTGTTACTGTAACGTGCGTGTAGCTGACTTTGAAGGTTTTGTGACTGAGTCTGTGCACAGATACAAGGGAGTGGAGAGGTCGTATGAGTGTGTGTGTGTGTGTGTGTGTGTCAGAGTGTGCATGTGGTTGGGTGGGTCTGTCTGTCTGTGAATGTGAATGTGTGTGTGTGTGTGTTCGAGCTGACTACTACAGGTAGCGGAGCACAGGTGCAGATGGTCACCTGACTCCTGCTGACTCCTCACAAGTTCACCGGGAGAAAAAAAATGCAAATGGCCTCACACAGCATTCACGGCCAGGCAGGCTGGTCCTGGGCTCAGTCAACACCAAAACACCATGATACAATCACACATAACCGGCCAGTACAGGCGACATTACTTACCTGCGGTTCCAATAATAATAATAATAATAATAATAATAATAATAAATAGTATTGTCTGTGCACCTACCGACGGTGGCAATGGTGTCAAAGTCCTCGAGCGCGTATGCTCTGCTGCTGTTTAAGGACAGCGATGCGGCACCGGCGACCAACGAGGGGCTACCTGCCCCAGCCCGTGCGCTCTCCCGGTACGGGCTACCCTCATTGTTTGCTCCTGCCTTAGATTTCACCGATGCCATAGTTCCCACGCGGAATGCGACCTCCCGGACAAAGCCCTTTTGTCTGGTAAGAAGTGAAGCCCAGTCTCCCTGTCTGTAGCTGAAACCGCTCCGAATGTCACACACATTGACTTGACTCGGCTAAGTTCATATTCTCCTTTGTTAGAATGAAGGCGACAACGTTCACTGGCTAATGAGATGCACGATGCGGAGCTGCATTTTACCAAATGTAAGGGGCCGGCGGGATAACTTGTAACGTTTCGTCTACAGTGTTATTCTGGGGACTCCTTGCACGTCGATGTCGGTAGACATCAGGCTGCCCATTAACTGTTAGCTCAGCTAGCCAGCCTGCTACAGCCCGAACGCTCAAAAACAAAAGGCAACAGAACAGCAGACACGGCGAAAGTTCCCAGTGTATCCATTGGGGTTTCCCATTCGGGCTGCCCGTCGGAAGGGTGCGGTGGAGACGTTAGTTGCCGCTTGCCGTTATAATACTTCGCGAGATATTTGAGACATTTAAATTATTTACTTCCCCCTTCAGTCCCTGCCACGAAACCCGAACCCTCTCCCCCTCCTTAAATACAAATTACACGGACACCAAGCAGGAAGGTAGCCCGTCAGTTGAATTGAGTCTGACAGGGGAAGACACCAATGAATCCAGACTCTTCTGACAGCTAACCAATCATGCGGCAGGAGGAGGGTCCCTGCTCAAGCCTGCGGGACTTGTTTTTTTTTTTTTTAGCTGTATTCTGCACATGCAGGCACGCGGCCCACTACCCTACTGTACCACGCCTCAGGACCGACCCAGCGCGCGCATGCACAACCGGCAGCCGACTGACCTACTGTAGTCTCACTGTACACAGCTCACCAACGGACACGGCAACCGGCGTCTTTCCAGCTCTGGACAGAAACAGTTGACTTTACAGTTGAATGCTTTATGACAGCTTAATAATATTATAATGACAAAATCTGCATTGAAAAAAACTCAAGACCTGTGTGAGAAAAAAACTCAAGACCTGTGTATCAGAAAGCCACCCCAAATGTTTTTTGTTGTTGTTTTATCGTTTTTGTTTTAAATTAAGAAATAGGAAAATAAAATGTTTTCAGAGTCTGACTTAAAAAAAAAAACAATAGTAGAGAGGACCTAATTCCCTTCTGATCCAGGGCATGCAATGAGGTGTCAGGCTGGCGCGCCTTCATTCCTGTGTGGATTTAGCTACATAAACCCCAGAGCTGATTACTCAAACGTCGCCCAGCCAGCCAAACCCAGAGGCCCGTGGCTTCCTGTCAAACTGGGTGGACCATTAACCAGCCCTTGTGAAGAGCAGCACTTACAGACCACACCCTCGCCTCGTCCTCTCCGCCACACACACACACACACACACACACCAACGGTCTTGCAGTAGTGTACACTGTTTAGACGTTTTTAAAGCAACACTGCCTGGCAACATCTGGCAACACTGTTATCCAGACCGCCCAGTAGGTTACTGTACTCCATCCTCATCTTCTCCCGCAAGCAGCAGTGGTGTCTATTGGACAGCGACATAAAAAAAGAGACTACTAATGCATTACTTTACTGTAATTTTTTTTAAAACACCTGGTAACTTACCACATATTTAAACAATGCATGGCTCCCATCAACCAAATGTCCCAGGTCGCTGTAGTATACAGTAACTTACTGAAATAGACATTTAAAGTGTTTTTTATCACTGTATGATATGCAGTAATGTACTGTAGAAATTGCTGAAATGTCTGACAGTGTAGTTCCGCGCACACAGCAAGATGAGGATGGTGTGGTGTGTGTTGCCAGTGTCAGACATAATTGTTTTCCTGTCGTGTCAAACGCTCATCAGTGCTCTATGTTGCCGGGAGGCTTGGAGTTCTTCGCTTCTGGACGCTCCCCAGCAAAGCATAACCTACTAAACAGCTGCCGACTTGGAACAGACACAGTGCCACAGTATCCAGGGCGGTTGCAGAGGTTGCAAAAGCCTAACAGGAGTGCGTTGCAGTGCCATCCCAGCCAGGGGTGGGTGGGGTGGGTGAGCAGGACAATTCAGGGGGGCCCGGAGCTTCATAGGGGCCCACAGAGGACTGTGATATGATATGGTTTGGGTGGGGCCCAAAATTATTTTCTTTCAGGGGACCCACAATTTGTAGCAGAGCCCCTGATCCCAGCCACACTGGGAAGGACATTGAGGGGCAATTTCTGGTTAATTTAATGATGGTAATAATAATAATAATAATAATAATAATAATTACAATAATAATAATAATCTTTATTGTATAGCAGATTTTGTTGCTAGAATTTAGGGCTTACAGGATTTCTGTTGAACGTGGTAAAACATGAACAGGCACATAACAGCCTGTGTATACCACAACGATAACACAAACAGCTGAAAAGCTGTATTAAAGTCTGACTGGCTTATTGTTATTATTATTATTATTATTATTATTATCAGGAACCCCAGGCATGGAAACAGAGGGCAGTGATGCTGTAGAAAAACGACCCACGACTCGCTGAATAAATTAGATTAACGGTTTCACATCAGAATAAAAATCAATATATAGTGTCGGGTATTGATAACATATCACAGGCAGAAATGTTGTGATATATCACCATATTGATTTTTAAATCCCGCAAACACTTTCTGTGTGTGTGAGTGTGTGTGTGTGTGTGTGTGTGTGTGTGTGTGTGTGTGTATTGAGTGCCCTATGGCTGAGCCTTCCGGATGTATAGGGAGAGACTGGGGGAAGGAAATTCTTTCTTTAGCCATCTTTAGATGAAACCTAACACACACACACACATACACACACACACACAAAGTTACAAAGTTGTACTACTTGAAATACTGAGGATGCACCTGCTCCAGTCTCCAGCGCACATACAGTATACACAACACACACGCATGCATGCACACACACACACACACACATACATGCTCTATTTTAGCTATGCTAAATACAGATGCTCTCGTGTCTCCCACATACAAACACACACACACACACACCGAAAATACACACAGTGCAGCTGCTCTCAGACCTCAATGAACTCCTTAGAACCACACCAGAACTGACACACACACACACAGAGGGAGGGAGAGACTTTAATGGGACCTAGTTATCTGCTCATGTCACAGATAAGGTGTGTGTGTGTGTGTGTGTGTGTGTGCAGTCTGTGTTCTGATGTGGTAGCATTGACTTCATGTGTGACAGATAAAGATCATGTAGTGCAGTGCAAGGTGCTGTGTGTGTTTGCTGTGTGTGTATATGCCCAGTGTTGACAATGTGTAGGCCACGTCTGGTCCTCTTCTGGTCCTCACACACTGTGTGCTCTGCACTTAACTACAATTAAGGCACCAGAGCATTATATAGCAAAGGCCATATAATTAACTTGTGCTTAAGACATGCACAAACACACCAAGCAAGGTGTGTGTGTGTGTGTGTGTGTGTGTGTGTGTGTGTGTGTGTGTGTGTGTGTGTTTGTGTGTTCTGGCCATGGCTCCAAATGTGCTTCTTTGTGTGTGTGTGTGTGCACGCGGGTGTGCATTCATGTAAGTGTGTGTGTGTGTGTGTGTGTGTGTGTGTGTGTGTGTGTGTGTGTGTGTGTGTGTGCGCATGCTTACCCCAATCGCATTAAGCCCCATTCCTAACTACTAGTCTGACCTGAAGTCTGGCTAATATGTGTGTTAATGCACCTATATGGGACACAAACACACACATACACACACACATACACACACACACTAATGCACACACACGCACACACACAAGGTTGCTGTCATTAGTCTGCTGAACCATGTTTCTATCACTCATATCACACTCACACAAGGACATCAGCAAAGCTGACATGAACATTCCTGCCTGCTATTCACTATTACACACACACACACACACACACACACACACACACACACACACACACACACACACACACACACACACACACACACACACACACGCGCACACACATACAAAACAAAGCTGACAAGAGCATGCCCACTTGTCACTCTCACCACACGACTCACTCCAAAAACACACCAGCCTCTTACAACCACACACAAGTAGATGCAGTTATACACAGACACACACACACACACACACACACACACAACTAAAAAAGGGATTGACAGGGAACGCAGCTCTCCTACCAACCTGACACACACACACAAAAGGAGCTGTCAAAACACACACTTGCCAAGGCCTCGTGACAGTGTGAAAGAGCACACAAAACACAGATGTTGGTAGTCCAGGAGAATTTTGACACAAACTAAAGAGAAGTCAGGCTGGCATGATGGGAAATTTGTTTGGCAGCTTTATTCTCAGGACCAGTCACAGCTTAATGGCGCATATAGAGGTTATGGTAAGTATTCACCCTTCATAGGTTAAGGTAGCCTGTAAACCAGCCCCTCATACTTTACTCCGTTTTGTACAGAGGGTCTGGCTGTGCTGTATTGAGAAACGTGGACTCTGCTGACATTTTAAAAGATTGGATCTGCCTTGATCTACCCAAACATTAACGTGCAGGAAGTTTCGAAGCTTTCTGGACACTAACGGACTACCAACTAAAGCTCACAAATGTTCATGAACACTCGCTTTGTGTGCTGATTTGGCTAGGAAGGATTCTGCCTACAACCAGCCATTTCAATGAGACCTGTGCCAGACCCTCTGTACAAAACAAAGTAAAGCACAAGGGGCTGATTTACCAGGCTAAGGTTAAGGGCTATGGTGAGTATTTAGGCTACACCATAGGCAGTGGTTGTCTTTTGTTGGCTTTTGTAAGGAAAAGGAGCCCTTCTTTACTCACAATGGTCAATATCTCACTCTATTGTATTACTATTCACAGTGGTCAATATGTCACTCTATTGTATGACTATTGATACTGTAGCAGAGGGAGGTCAGCTCCGGCTGGCTGTATTTCCGAGGTGAGGAGGCGGAGCTGAGCTAAGCCGATTAACCTCTGATCATGGGTAATTGCCCATATACATTCAATAGTAAGGTCTCAGGCCCCAAAGGATAAGTGCCCATATACAGTTTATAGTAAATACATACATGCCTATTCTCAGTGGTTCCTTTGCGCGAAAAAAATGGGCACCAATGAAAAACGTGAAAAAAGTGTGATGGGAGGGGTATTTTAAGGCTTAAACTATAAAATAAAATGTTTTCTATATGGTCTCATTATATAGCGGATTTTCACCTATCACAGGGGGTTCTGGAACGTAGCTGCTGTGATAGATGGGGGGGGGGGACACTGTACTTAGGCCCTATCATAGGGTAAGTATCCATATAGAGTCTATGGTAAGTAAGTACCCATATAGATTCTATGGTAAGTATTTAGGCTCCATAGGGTAAGCACCCATATACGGTCTTTAGTAACTACTTAGATCCTATCCCCCATCATAGGGTAAGTACCCTTGTACAGTCTGTGGTAGGCGCATGCATGCAATCAACTGCTAAGCAAGCGATAACAGCCAGCGTTTTGCCAAAATCCCACCATTATATCTTATATATTCACATGTTAGTTCACACGTACGTCATATGGCCTGAGACCTCAGGATAGCGACTGACAACAGGGTAGACAGTAACTACCATCCTCCAGAGCACAGTTACTGCTGAACCTCACAAGGCTGACACACACTCGTGTCATGCAATATTACACACGTGCTTGCATGCACATCTTTCACTCCTTGTCATTCTCTTCCTGGAAGACTTGTGTAAGCTCTAACGGATAGCCAAGTATAAACACGCTGTCTAATACACACACACACTGCTTAGTTACACACACACACACACACACACACCATATGACTCACACCCCCAACACAACAGCTAAGAACTCACCTAACACACTAACATTAACTGTGAGCTGTGTGAGAGATAGAGCGACACAGAGACAGGCGGTTGTGTGTGTGTGTGTGTGTGTGTGTGACTAAGCAGCCCAAATCAAATAAATAATAATAATAACAATTTAGAATAATAAACTGTATTTGTAGGCCCATAGCACAATTGTAGGCCCATAGCACAATTCACAAGATGCAGCTCAAAGTGCTTCAGCAGTGTGCATGATCTGGCCACGGTGCATAGGCCAGACACAACACAAGGGTCAGCATCAACGGTTGCCCTTTACACTGTTTCTACACTCAGTAGGATAGCACTATGACAAGCCAGAGCAATTCAGCAATCGCAGAGCACCATCGCAGCCCTGTCGTCACCATGTTAAGCCCTCCCAGCGAGTCTCTACAAGGACAGACAAATGCCATTGATTGGTCCAGATTGGGGAGAAAAGCTACTGAGCTTCAATTGGCTAGCTCTGTACCCAGGATAGAAGCAGTGTTGCCAGATTGTACGGGTTCCCGCCCAATTGGGCTTGTTTTGACTTTGTCAGGCGGGTGAAAAACGCCTTGGGCGGGCAAATAAAACGTGGGCTACTAATTGGCCAAAGTATTGTTGGGCGTTTTTTTGCTGAAGTGGGCGGGTTTTCGAACGCGATTGGGCAGAAATCACTCAATCCAATCTGGCAACACTGGATAGAAGTATCAATTGCTACCAATAGGATAAGTCTAGATAGACCTGCCCAGACAGATGGCTGGACCACTAAAAAGATCTAATCATTGGCACCCCCCATCCCCATAAAATAAAAAGACTGGTCCCCCCCCAGCGGCTAGGCCCCAGAAATCTTTCATGTTTATCCTCTTTTATTGGGCAGCCCTGCGTCTAGATTTCTATTGTACATACATGTTTGCATCATTAAGCAGGGACTGCATGGGCAGTGTGCTTGGAATCACCTTTTGCCAAGCTGATGCTGCACCCTAGTGGTGGTCAACGGTGTTGCAGACACCACATGCCTCACAGCTCTTGTTGACGCGGATGCTGCGCTGCATGTAAATAGGCCTACATTTATACGTGTGTGCGTGTGTCTTCTTGAGGTATGTGATTGGATCAACTACAACATAAGATGTGTGACCTGAATCTCCAAGATCATCAAATAAAGTTGCTTTTCTGGCACTAGCTGGCTGGCTTTTGGCTTTATAATCTGATAATTTGTAGTTTTCAAACTCACCACATCACTAAAAATAGTTTAAAAGCAAACGAGAGGTCATCTTCTCCCACAAAGTTAAGGAGATGATTAAAAAAACACAAAAAGTGAACAGCCAGCAAGCCAACTGAGGGCCCATTCTTAATCTTCATCTGGGCAGCAAATCTGTCTTTTCCAGTCCATAATTGGGTTGCAAGTGGTGTGCCAAGAAGATTATTCAACCCCTTTGCTTCATGATAAAGATGTTGTCATTGTCAGAATAGATGGTGGACACATTTAATACCTTTTCCACAATTAAAATGATGTTAAGAACAGGATCTGGATTTCTCACTTTCAGAAAATTGGCAGAATTAAGATGAAGAGTTGAGAAAACACATGGCAACCTCTTTTAATGAGTAGTTATTTTTAAATGGCCACATTGGAAGAATAACAGTAAGTCTTTCAATAACAGTACAGTGCATTTGAATGCCCTATAATAAGTAGTCTTTGAATAACAGTCATTTGCATGCACTGTAATAACTCCTTTTGTGAGAAGTGTACTTTTTAAATAAGATAATGTTAAGATATATGGCTCCGACAGGTCTAGTTCAGTCTACCTCTAGGTTGGACCTGATTTACCCTTGGATTCCCCCTGTTCACACAATAAACTTCATAACTAACCCCTGGCCCTGCCCTGGATTGCCACTGTTTACAGGAATAGGGTAAATGGTCTCTAGCATTAATGAACACAATTACATCTACACACAAAGGTGCTGCCAGTGCAGCCCTTAACCCACCAGCATAGGCATGGCCATGGGTGGGCTGGAGTGGGCCTGTGCCCACCCCCTTGTCAATCAGGCCCACCCAATCAGGAGCGTTTTTTGACTGTTTTAGCAATAAAAGAGTTAGATTAACTGTTTTAGCAATAAAAATAACCTGTGTGTTTTGGTCTAGGCCCACTTGTTTTTTTTCTCCCATTTTATTATTTCTGGCTACACCCCTGCCCACTAGTCTAACTATGGGCTTCCTACTTCAGATGTATGTGCAATAAAATATGAACTGGATATGGCATGTCCACAACACCCACCCTTTTTATCCCTGCATGTGTCAATAGTCTTTCACAAAAGCCCACAAAAGGGGAGAGTCCAGCAGAAGCCAATAGTAGACACAAATACATCTGACATGAGTCCTTGTTTTGAAGTCTTTAATCAATTTGGAAGGTAATACAAAAAAAAGAAAAAAAAATCTGAATTAAATTCACTATTCTCTATTGGCTCTAAATATACATTTTAAATTCCCTCCATGTCCTCCAAATACCAGAAGTATGAGGGATTTTCCATCGAATGAATACATCATCATCATCATCATCATCATTACAGCCACCCCCCACCACCACCCCTGCAGATCCCCCCCCCCCCCCCCCATGCCCCGTCCCCCTCCCCCTCCCCCCAGTGTCTGGTCAGGGGCCAAACGCCAACAACACATCCGTTGCCAGGTTACCAGGTTATGGCGCAAGGCCCTCTAGTTTCAGTTCAGACCGGCTAAAAAAAAAAAGAAAAGAAAAGAAAAAAAAACAACATGAGTCCCAACCCTCTTGAGGTTAGCCTGTTTCTGTTTTTCTTCAGCTAGCAGTTTTAAGACAGGAAATTAAAAACACCCTTCTCCCCAATACTTCTCTCTCTTTTTTTTTTTAAACAAGAGAATGAAATGCAATCCCTACATGCTTTGCATATGTCACTTGGCTGGGGTGAGTGAGGAGTAGTACTCATCCAATCAAAGGAGGAGGGGGAGTAGTGCTCATCCAATCAAAAAGGGGGGGGGGGGGGGGGGGTTGGTGGGTTGCACACACACACTTCATAAAGGCTGGCAAGACTGACCTCAAAACCTTCACGTTATACAAGTTCTTGCCAGCGGGGGGGGCGGGGGGCAGGGTACCAATGTGGTATCTACACAAGAAGTAAAAGAGAGAGAAGGGGGGGTGGGGGGGTTAAGGGGAGCTAAACTGATAGAGCAACACAAAAGGTGAGATATTGCCTTGTTGTCACACTGTCACAACACTTCTGTTTTCAGAGAAAAACTTTTCGGCGGAACCGACGGGCAGCAGGAACAGTGCACCGACTCTTCTCGTGGCGTCCGGAGCTCTGGAACACTCTGGAACACTCCGGAACGTTTCCGTGTTCTTCCGTGTGGGAGGGTTGGGATCTTCGGCCCCTGGCAGGCACAGTCGCCATCTCTCAGCACATGCGCTCTGCGTGTGTGTGTGTGTGTGTGTGTGTGTGTGTGTGGACTGAGAGGGGTGCTACAGCAACAACAAATCACCTCCTGATGTTGCTACGGCAACAGCAGTAAAGCCAGTGTAAAACCAGAGAGATGGCATCTCATCAGTGTGTCGCGTGTCCATGACGACAACAATCTAGGAGCTTCACACTGATGGGATGTGGAGCCCTGGGCAGAATGGGAGTGTGTGTGTGTGTGTGTGTGTGTGTGTGTGTGTGTGTGGACTCTTGAGCAATCCATGCTGTGTTTGGTTCTCATATGACCCTTCTCCTGCTGTGTGTGTGTGTGTGTGGGTGTGTGTGTGACAGAGAAAGAGAAAAGCCCTGGATAATGTGTCAGTGCTCAGGAGGTTTGTGCTTCAGTGTGAATGCAGGTGTGTGTGTGAGAGAGAGGAAGAAGTGTGTCAGAACATATGTGTGTGTATGTGCGTGCACAAGTGTGTGAATGTGAACCAGGTGTGTGTAGGGACGTGTAGGGATGTGCAGGAGTGTGAGTATAAAGGTGGTTTGTATGGATGTGGATGTGTGTGTGTGTGTGTGTGTGGCGGAGGGGTGTACATGTTCTGAACACATGTGCCGAGGTGTGTGTGTGTGTACATTGATTCCTTTCAGGGGTCTGTTCAAACAATCCTCAATATTAATCCCATAATGCATTGGGCTTTTCCAGTATCACTACCCACAATGCATTAGGCTATTCCATTATCACTACTCAAAATGCACTGGGCTTTTCTATGGTGGTCCACCCATGTGCGCGTTAGTGTTAGTTCTGCTAGTTTGCCAGGAATCTTCTTTTACCCCAAACCTCTTAAGCACGACTACAACACCCTCTCCTGCTTGTTTGTTGGTGTGTTTGTGTGTGTGTTTGTTTGTGGAGCTGTGGCAGATGAGCTCGCAACAGGAGAGCACCCAAGCCACTGCACTCAAAGAAGAAGAGAAAGAGAAAGAGAGAGATAGAGAGAGCACAAGAGAGAGACAGAGAGAAGAAGGAAAGAGGGAAAGAAAGAAAGAGAGAGAAAGAAAGAAAGGAAAAAAAGGAAATAAAAAGGAAAGAAAGCCTTTAATTCCACGTCTTGGCCTCTTGGTTGAAGGGAAGGAGGGGGAGCCTTTAGTTCTGCTTCTTGGCCGCCTGGTCCCCGTAGCTGGAGCCCGTCTTCTTCACTTCCGTCACTCCTATAAGTCGCCGCACGGCTACAGAGGCTGCAAAGCACACACACACACATGAAGACACACACACACACATGCACACACGCACGTACGCACACACACACACACGTGCACACACAGACACACACACACACACACACATGCGCGCACACATACACACACGCACGCACACACACACGAAATACACACACAAAAATACCTGTCAGGTGTGGGTGTCAAGGTCAAGGTAAGGTTTATTATCCTGCCAGGGGGGGGGTTCAGGTGGCTCATAAAAATGTATAGTGTTAGAAGACACCTAAAAGACCTAAGATAAAACACACCTAAAAGATAACTGAAAGAAACCTAAGAGAGGTTGCATGAATGTGCAGTGGGGTATGTGTATGTGTGTGTATAAGTCAGGCATGTGTATACTGTACATCTGAGGTCTGTATGTGAGTGTTTCAGTGTCCAGCATGTTTGTGTTTGTGTGTGTGTGTGTGTGTGTGTGTGTGTGTGTGTATGTATGTATGCATGTATGTATATGTGTGTTTGTGTGTGTGTTTATATCTGAAGTCTGTGTAAATGTGTCTATCTGTGTGTGTACATGTCAGGGGTGTAAGTGTATTTTAGGCATGTATATACTGTATATTTGAGGTAGATAGGTAGGTAGTAGGTAGGCGTGTGTGTGTGTGTGTGTGTGTGTGTTTTTGCGCCCACTCACCGACGATGAGGAAGAGCATGAAGCTGAGGATGAGGAGGGGCGACCCGCTGATGAAGATGCCCCAGGCCAGGTGGATGAGCGGAGACAGCAGCACGCACGCCCAGAACAGGAAGTTGAGCAGCGACCACAGTCGCCTGGGCGGCAGGATGGTGGGACCAGGAAATGAGCCCTCCTTCTCGTAGTGCTCCTGCAGTGCATCCTGGGGGATGTAGGAAATACCAAGCGGGTCAACAAGTGTCCAGTTGTGTCACTGCGTATAGGGATAAGTGTCTTCTAGTTCTATCGCTTCAATACTGATTCTAGGGTTACACTTTATTTAAACGTGTCTACATAAGAGTAACAAGAGCTCTGTATAAACATGACATGATGCATATCATGAACATTAATGACACTTTATTGATAAAGGATTTAGTCGCGTCGCTGGATATGGATTAAATATCTAGTCGTGTCTCTGTGTGTGTGTGTCAGAATATAGAGATGTGTGTGTGTGTGTGTTTCATCCTACCTTCTCCTGGTAGAGCTTATGCAGCCAGTCGGCGCATTCTTTCTCATCATCAGGAATGTCCTCTACTGGAAACCGCCTGGAAAACACACACATGCACGCACGCACACACACACACACACACACACACACACACACACACACACACACAAAAAAACAGGGCCAGGTAAGCAAGCTAACCCTGTAGTGAGAAATGTAGAGCAGTATTGTGCACCTTTGCCTGGTCTAAAGAATCTTTACTCACCTTCACCTGGTTTGAAGAATTACTGCAAACTTCACCTGGTTTACAGAATCACTGTACACTTTTACCAGATCTACAGAAATACTCTACACATTGTAGAATTTTAATGATTATGAAATCTTTTTAACTGTCAAATAAATGCTGACTGAATATGGTTTTGTGTGTGGTATTATCACTTTATCTGGCCTACAGAGTCAGCCACTAGGGGGCAGCATTTCTATGCCTATAGTGCATGTGCTTATGTGTATAGTGTGTGGTTGGTACACAGTTCTGGATGAAGTTTAGTGTAGGTCTGGTGTGTGTGTGTGTGTGTGTGTGTGTGTGTGTGTATACACAGTGCTAGGTTAAGATTAGTGTATGTTAAGTGTGTGTGTGTGTGTGTGTGTGTTTAGTGTGTAGAAGTGTGAAGAAGCTAGGGTCACAGTTATGGCTATGGTTAGGGTTTATTAGGTGTTAGCCGTTCCCTGAAGAAAGTCCAGTGAGGGACATCATTAGCATAGTTTAGCATAGCATAGCATAGCATAGCATAACACATTTTCACTACAGATAAGCCTTATTGTGCAGATTTAAGAAACTAAATGTTGTTGTTTGATACTCAAGATCATCTGTCTGAGGGCCAACCCAAAACCACCCAGCCCTTAGGAATCTGTCCAGTGATAGCACAGACGTTAGTCAAAACCAGTATATCATGTTCCATCATGAAGCAGTGACAAATAGGTTCTCCTGAGAACTCTGGAGGAAAAGTGAGATTACGCAAAGCTTCTTGCACAATGTTGCAGGGAATCGTTACTGTCTGCTGTTGCGGTGTTCCCCGTGATATTAGGCAAGAGAGTTTTACATCTGAACACTGTCTAAACATCAGCAGCAAACTTGTTGCCACATGCAGTCTGAATGTTGGAGAGAGGTCGGTTTGATACATTTTTCATTTCATTGCCCAGTGCTACATGGTAGTATTATTTTTTCACTGTGGAGAAAATTAACTTTAATTCAGGTGTGCGCTGAGTTTATTTTTAGTGCGCGGTACTAGCTACGACAGCCAAGCACGTCAACATGAACAGACAGAACAGACATGAACTACCACGAAGCGTCTTGATCTGCCCATCTACCATCTTTGGCCATACCACACTAACCATACTCAACTACAATGAGTGTGCCCGAATGACCCAAACGATTCGTAAATTCAGTAAAATTCACTTTATCACTGCCACCCATGTCACTGTGCTATCTGCGTCACTTGGTCCCCCATTGTCACTTGAGAAAATGTACATGTGTTAACAACAAAATCATGTCCATTTCTGAAGATATGTCATGGACATAGTAGTTTGGGCCCTACGTAAGCTCTGTGTGTGCATGTGTGTGTGTGTGTGTGTGTGTGTGTGTGAGTGAGAGAGATAGAGAGACAGATAGAAGGGACTGTACCTGACACTCAGGTCTGCCATGTATTTGGTGCCGGTGACGATGCCCAGTAAGCTTTGTGTGTGTGTGTGTGTGTGTGTGTGTGTGTGTGTGTGTGAGAGAGAGAGAGAGAGACGGAGAGAAGGGACTGTACCTGACGCTCAGATCTGCCATGTATTTGGTGCCATTGACGATGCCCAGTAAGGTGGGGACCTTCTTGTCCCTGAAGTTCAGCGTCACATCATACACAGCAGTCACTGAGGAGAGAGCACATTAAAGGGATCTGAGTGTGTGTCCTGATTCCTGTGTGTGTGTGTGTGTGTGTGTGTGTGTGTGTGTGTGTGTGTGTGTGACCATTTCCACTGCAATGTGGTGGGGAAGGACCAGTGTGTCTCTTACCAGTTCCCTTTAGACACTGCAGTGTCATGGCAAAGCCCTCTGTCCATTTTGTATGTTTGTATGTGTGTGTGCGTGTGTGTGTGTGTGTGTGTGTGTGTGTGTGTGTGTGTGTGTGTGTGTGTGTGTGTGTGTGCTTGTGTCTCACTGGTTCCCTTTAGACACTTCAGTGTGGTGACGAAGCCCTTGGTCCATGGTGCATTTGCGTGCATGCGTGCGTGACTGTGTGTGTGTGTATGTCTCACCGGTTCCCTGCAGCCCTTGGTCTGTGGTGTGTGTATATGTGTATGTGTGTGTGTGTGTGTGTCTCACCGGTGCCCTTCAGACACTGCAGGGTGGTGGTGAAGCCCTTGGTCTGTGGGGTGTGTGGGGTGTGGGGTGTGTGTGTGTGTGTGTGTGTGTGTGCGCGTGTGTCTCACCGGTTCCCTTCAGACACTGCAGGGTGGTGGTGAAGCCCTTGGTCCGTGGCAGCAGGTGGTACTTGAGTTTGGGCAGGCCTTTGCTCTCCGCTACCTGCATACTGATCTCGTGTTTCTTCTCAGTGAAGCGTGTGCCTTCGCAGTACAGGAGGAACTACACACACACACACACACACAGGTGTAAATAAACAAGAGGAATCGAAGACAAACTCGTACACAGATGGACAATTGCAACCACACCCTGTTAAACCAAGGTGTGTGTAAGTGTGTGTGCGCATATGCATGCACCATGTGCCAAGTATGCATGTGCATATGTGTGTGTGTGTGTGTGTTTGTGTCTCATCTACAGTATGTCTGTGTGTGTGTCTTCGCTATCCCTGTCTGTGAGTGTGTCTCAGCTGTGAGCGTGTCTCAGCAATGTCTGTGTTGTGTGTCCCACCTATGCCTGTGTGTGTGTGTGTGTGTGTGTGTGTCCGTCCCAAGTATGCCCGAGTGTGCAGTGGGGTACTCCATCAAAGTCGCTAACTGCACAGCCTGGCTAATTCCGGTAAACCTAGCTAATTTAAGAGTGAGACCTGCTCCATCAATCTCGCTAACAAGAATCCCAGTTGAGTTGCCAAGGTAACAAATGCCACTGAACTAACCTGCTCTGCTCTGTTTCAGGTTTACTTTCCAGGAAAATAAATCAGTGTTACAAAGAATATCTACCTGCAGTAGACAAACAGTGTCAAACACACAGTTCCAGTTCATTGCACATCTCTCACATTTGGTTATCCGTGTATATAGACCAAATATACATGGGTAAATACAAATTTGCATTATAACATTAGACCGATAGCTTGTAATGATCACTTCATCACAATTAAGCAAATGAGTTGGCCCAAAGTGGGCCTACATTGTAAAATATTACATGTGTAAATCAGGAAAGGAAACTTTTCTGGATAATTTTGGACTTAATTATGCATCAGCTGAATCTCGAACACGGGTCTACTGCATAAAAAGCAGTTACAAATCCACAGCACTATTCATTCAAACAATAAGCCCAAATCACCACTTAAGAATCAAAGAAACTCACGGGGGATATAATGACAGCTGTTATATTTCCATGTATTATTATTATTATTATTTACCTATTTGATCATATTTTCTGTTAGCGGTGTCAAATGGCTTACTGTGAGACTTCGGATCACATCACATTGTAATGTACAGACTAAATGTTGTGTCTTTGATGGTTGTACAATAAAAAAGTTGAATTACAAAAAAAAAATATCAAAGAAACTCCAATGTCTGTTTAAATTATTAAACATTGTTAACTCCAAGAGCTCAATACGTCTAAGTGGGCAGCATTGTTCTTTTCTTGTTAGAGTTGTTTGTGCTTTTTGTACAGGCTCATTAGGTGCGTTTGATCAATGCTGGTGAAAAGGTCTGTATCGAGCCTACTGTCACTCTTCGAAGTTTTTTAACAACCGCATGTTCTCGGCTTCTTCTAGACCTTATGTGCAAGCTTAAGGCAAAGCCAGGCAAGATGAGACTGGCTGGAGTTAACTTTGATGAGGTGCGGCTAACAGGCATACACAGAATGTCTTCAGGCACAGGTTAAAGTTGACGTTTACTGAAATGAGGTTAAATGCCACCATCTTTAGCAACTTTGATGAAATACCCCCCTGGTCTGTGTAAGGCTGTGTTGTGTACTTCCTGTTCAAGTTTCCTTATTCCTGGCACACACACACACACACACACAAGGCTGAGTGACTAGATTCCTAGACAGTTTTTGTCATTTTGTCTCCTTTTGATCATTTCTGAGTAAATCCCTGTCCGAGTAAAATAGTATGGTCATCTAGCTTACATACACAACCACACATCTATGCAGCATAAACATATACAGACATACACACACACACACACACACACACACACACACACACACACACACACACAAATACACACACACACACACACTGATAAACTGACAATCCAGTCGAATGGAGTTTAATAACATTTTCTACAATGCACACTGTAAAATGTACAGAAATATGTCCACAAAGAAGCAAACACACCAACTCTCAGGCTCACATAGACTCACACACTGACGCAACCCCAATACCTTCATGCCCTGAAGATACACATCTTAATCCCCTCGCACTCCCTGAACCGCTGACACACACACACACACACACACAGCTAAACTCGTTACCGTGGTGACGGGGATAAGCCGCAATAATGTGATCAGGTCACTCACCCACATGAATTCTGGGTAATCCTTGAGTCGGCCAAGGCCTTTAAAGACGGTGTCGCGATCCTCCTCCCACTTCCGCTTGCAGAAGACTATCTCCAGGAAGTACCACGTCCAGCCAATCAGAGGGACCTTTAATAGCTCGTGTTTGGCCAACACTTTGGAGCTCTAAGACACAAACACAGACACGCACACACACGCGCACACACACACGCACACACAAACGCACACACACACACACGCACACATTACAACCGGAATATGACCTAATACATACAACACACACACAACAGAAGATGATCTAAGACATATAAAACACACACGTTACAATGGGTGATTAGCACAGCATTCCCAGTGCTAACTGTTCAGCATTCCCATGACTAACTATACAGCATTCCCACTGCCGACTCCCCAACACTCCCAATGGCTAACCATCCAGCTTTCCCACCCCTAACTAACTAGCTAGCATTCCTCCAGCTAAAAAGAAAAGAAGCTTAGCTTAGCATTGCTGAGGCGCTTGGTGAAGACTATAGAGCTGGCACTAGAGGACAATATTAAACAGTAACTGAAAGGTCACACACTCTGTCTGAAATAATTACTGTTTGGGGAGCCCTTAAGTCTGATACAAGGACATGATGAGTAAGACCTTCCAAAGAATTGCAAGTGCTCTCTAAAACACAGCAGCGACTCAGGACAGCCTGCATGTGGAGGTCAGGGTAACAGTGCAGCTGCAAGGCTACGAATGAGACACAGCATTTCCACTGCGCTGTCACCATGGTAACTGCATTCAGGCTAACAGTGCAACTTAGCATTTTCACTGCCGTGTTCCCATGGCATTCACTGCATTCAGGATAGGTTTCGCTGTAGGCACTTTCAATGCATTGTTACCATGACCACTGCATTGAGGCAGACAGTGGGACTTAAAAAGCGTAAAAACAGTGGCCATGGTAACAATGCAGTGTAAAGGCCAACGATGCTAACAACGGAACACATGCAGTGACCATGAGAACTATGCAGTAGTCATGCTAATAAAGCATGGCCATGCAATGCAGTGGAAATGCTAACAATAAAACACAGCCTAAATGCAGTGGAAATGCTAACTATGAAACAGCTTGAACGCAGTGGCCATGGTAACAATGCAGAGGCAACGCTAACCACGCAGTGGCAATATTATCAATGGGAAGGCATGTGGTGGAGTCACTCAGCCACTCCTCTGTCTTTCATTTATTGCAATTCTTTATCTGGCACCTGGCCTTACTGCAGAGGGATGTACACACATTACTATTACTACATTTATTGTTTTATTCTTTTACTGTTACACTTTCAATGATCCGAATCTTGTCACGGCCCATGTTTGGGCAGGGTTCAAGAGTTCGTTTTGTTTTGTTTGTTTTTTTTGCTCTACTGACCCCCAGCACTCCATAGCGTTCACACATGGTCCAGCCACACAGGAAGTCGATCTCGAAGTTGTGGTTGAGGATGATGATGACGTGCTCTTTGCCGAATTTGTCCACCGTGGCCTGGTCAGTGAAGAGGGTGCACTCGGTGCCTGACCACCACTCCAGCAGCATCACCAGCTCTGCACACAGGCACACGCCCACACACACATACACGTGTGCACACACACACACACACACACACACACACACACACACACGTATGCACACACACACGCACACACACGAGCGTATGCACGCACCCACGCACACACACACACACACACACACACAAACACAAACACGTTAAACATGTGGGTTTTCACATAAAACCATGGTGCAAATGTGCATTATCAAAACCACCGTCATGAAGGACAACACGCAGTGAGTCATGCTGACCACACAACCAGAGGCAAAGACAATGGCAGCCAAAGGCGTTATTCTAATCTGGGCACAGACACTTAAAGTGGTTCAAAGAGCATCTCTTAAGAGGAAACTCAGCTTCTTTTAAACAAGGCTGACTCCCACTGCCTGTCCTTGTACGTATGCCACAACCTCTTAGTCTCTCAACCCATCACAATTTTCCTCAATTACACTCACTTTTGGTAGTTTGACATATGAGGGCACTTCTGCATTTTTTTCCCTTTGAATTGTCCAATAGCTGCTACTCAAATATAAAAGCTCCCTCACACACAAACGCACATTAGAAACTGATCCAGTTAGAAGACAAATAACAGACATAACATGTATACACAGTTTGAGTTGATGCAAAAGTGTTCACTCTTGCATTCAATTACTCCGATGCCATTGGTCTGCAAGAAATGCTGTCTTGTTTCTGACCTTGCCAAACTGTAAAGCACTTTGAGCTGCATCTTGTATGTATAAACTGTGCTATACAAGTAAAGGTTATTATTATTATTATTATTATTATTACTCACGGCTCCATAGGGAGTAGGAGAGCCTGCAGTTGATCCTGCGGTAGAGCTGCTTGTTGATTGGCCAGAGCACACAGGTGCACAGCTGGATGAAGTTGATGATGAGGCCACTGACCACGAACACAAAGCCGATGAGCAGCTGCAGTATAAACTGGCTCTTTAGGTAGGCCAGTAAACCCATGGCTGCCCACACCGACCTACACAAAACAAACACACACACACACACACACACACACACACACACACACACACACACACACACACACACACACACACACACACACACACACACACACACACACACACACACACACACACACACACACACACACACACACACACACACACACACAGACAGACAGAGACACGCACAGACACAATTATATCCCCACATCCAAACTATTCATTGTTCCCTGATTTGAACACAATAAGGCTAGTGGTTCTAATTCTAGAGAAGCACAGATGTCTAAACCACACCTCACCTCATACAGAGGAGAGAAGCTGTAGCTATGGTAACGTAAGGGTGTACCTTGAGGGTCTGTCGCTACGGTAACATGAGGATGTAGTTTCTTAGGGTCTGTAGCTAGTGGTTACATGGTGGTGTTGCTGTAAAGTTTGTTGCTATGGTTACATGAGGGTGTAGATTTAGGGTCTGTTGCTATGGTTGCATGAGGGTGTGGCTTTGGGGCCGTAGCTATGGTTACATGAGAAGGTATCTTGTTTTTGGGCCAGTATCTATGGTAACATGAGGACATAGCTTTTTTATGGCCTGTAGCAATGGCTGCTTGGGGAAACACGAAGTCCAGAGGTGTGTGTGTGTGTGTGTGTGTGTGTGTGTGTGTGTGTGTGTGTGGTGGTGGTGTCTTACCACGGTGGGCTGGATTTACAATCCTCTTTTACACGGCCCCTCACTCAGCACAACCGACCTGCAACAGAGATGAGGGATGGAGTGAGACAAAAGGTAAAAAGAAAGGAGAGTGAATGAAAGAGAGAGAGAGAGAAAGAAAGAAAGAGAGGGGAAGAGAGAGAGAAAGGGGAAATGTAGAGAGAGAGAGAGAGAGAGAGAGAGAGAGAGAGAGCGAGAATCAGTAAGACAGAAACTCACAGATCTAGTGCAGTTGTACACACTTATGGATCTGGTCCAGTGTTACACATATCTTTGGCTCTCCCACCCCAACCCACAGCTTCACGTCCCCAAATACAGCAGGCAGAGGAATTTAATACCACAACACACACACACACACACACACACACACAATGCCCTTTCACCTACTTCATAGTTACTCCACCTCCCAGATTCATGCAGAGTGTCACACATACACTTAGTTCCGCTATCCAGATGCACAAGCGCGTGCGCGCGCACACACACACAAATCTGCAAATGCAAACACAACCAGCTGCATTCTCCATTATCTACTCACTGCACTATCTACACACACACACACACACACACACACACACACACACACACACACACCTGATTCACCTGGATTACACACACTCATGCTTCTGTCTGCCTCCTCTGCATTACATGCACATGGATTTGAGAGTGGCAGCATTATGTTTTGAGATGCTGCATACTCTTAAGACTTAAGAGATTACTAGTAGGATTATCTCACTCTAACCCAGACTACTAGCCCCAAAACATGCATATCTGTGCACTCTTTCATTCAATCACCACACTCATTCATCTACAACCAACACACACACACACACACAACACACACACACACACCCACACACACACCCAATACTGATTCTACTACAACCACCACACTTAATCACCTATAACTAGAACACAATGAACTACATTCAACACACTCATTCATTCAACTACAACCACCACAACCATTTAATTATACAACTATATTAATCAGTCATTCAACTACAACCAACACACTCATTCAACTACAACCAATACACACTACAACCAATATACTACAACCAATGCTCACTCACTTACAACCACAACCAGAACCACCACATCCCATCAACTACAACCACCACAGTCATTCAACCTCAAGCACAGTAGTCTTTCAACCCCAACCAATGCTCATCTACAACCAACACTCAGCTAACACACCCAACACTGTGATTCAGCAACAACTACCCCCCCATACCCCCCATCCACTTACTGACAACTGAACTCTTGCATGTCCATAAACACCAACACACACTAAAATATTCTCCACAACTGTAGTTAGTCCTCACCCCTCCACTGCACAAGATTTTTCTTAAGCTTTAGGAACATTTGTAACGTGTGCACACCCCAGCCTATACACACACACACACACACACACACAGCATAAACATGCTAAAACACACTTGTGACAAGCTCACACACACTTAAGGGACTGACCTCGGTTGCCAGTCCTGGTTGTGCAGGTGGCCCTGCTGGAGTGTGTGTGTGTGTGTGTGTGTGAAGATGGAGTGCAGAGAGGCTTGACTACGACAGAGGAAGAGTGTGAGTGTGTGTGTGTGTGTCTGGGGGGAAGGCAGTCGCTGAGAGCAGCGTGCACCTGCCCCCTCCCCTAGAAACCCAAGTGAACTTTGGATTGTCGCCTGAGGGAGGGGGAGGAGCTAAAGAAGTGAGAGACTTAGGGAGGGAGAGAAAGATTGTGTGTGTGTGTGTGTGTGTGTGTGTGTGTGTGTGTGTGTTCTTGCTTGCTTCAGGGAGATGGAGAAACAAAAATAATACTCTGCCAAATTCTTATTTATGAGAGTGTGTGCGCGTGTGTAATTGCTCATGTGTGTACGTGTGTGTGTGTGTGTGTGTGTGTGTGTGTGTGTGTGTACGTGTGTGTGTGTGAGGATTGAGACAGACATAAGTTCCACAAGGACAGTAATCTCATCTTAACAACTGACCCTCAACCCCTGATTCCTCCATCTACCACCCCCCACCCACCCAATTCAATCTTTGTCTGTCTGGTATACACACACACACACACACACACAATAGGCTGACACTATGCACCCACTAACACATACAACACACTATACAAGTGCAAACAAATTTGGCACACATGAACCCAAATCTGTTCACATACAACAGCCAATGTTTCGGGCTTCGCCCATTCTCAATGTCTTCAGTTTCCAGTTCAGTAAACTGGAGAAACTGAGGTTGGGCGAAGGCTGAAAGGTTTGTTGTCCAGCTTTGTCGTAAGACTTGTTGTAAATGTTCAGGCTTTCAATACTAGTAGCATCCATCGGTATCAGCCTCCGAGTGTGTGTGTCTTCTTCTTCCCTGCTTGCTATTTTCATGTTTTTGGGGTTTATGCTCCAGGCGAAACATTTTTATAGATCTAAGGCGCAGACACCAATTCTCTTCAATTTGTCACTCATGACACCCAACTTGCCTTCTGGAGAAAGGAACAGACAGCCAAGACGAGGGTTATAGTCTGGCAGAAATCATGGGTGGAGGGAGTGCAATTATGGTTTGAGATAGACTGACAGACAGACAGAGAGAAAGAAATTGAAAGAGGGAACAGCAAAAGAGAGGGAAGGAGAGAGATGGAAGAGTGAGAGAGAGAGAAAAGGAGAGAGAAAGATGGAAGTGTGAGACAGTGAGAGAGTGTGTGAGAGAAAGAGAGAGAGAGAGACAGAGAGAGTGTGTGTGTGTGTGTGTGTGTGTGTGTGTGTGTGTGTGTGTGTGTGTGTGTGTGTGTGTGTGTGTGTGTGTGTGTGTGTGTGTGAGTGAGAGAGAAGGAGCAGGGATAAAAGGATGAGTGAATAGAGTAGAGAGGGGGAGGATGTCAGGGACAGCAGGAGTGTAACCAGTGAGGGCGAGAGCAGAGAGAAAGAGAAAGAGAGAGAGAAGAGTAAGAAGATGTCCACGAAGAACTCATAAAAGACTTTGCTTTTTGAAAATACTCTGACTGGACGAGAAATGACTTGTTACAAACAC
>CM059275.1:19737634-19770134 GCA_030347295.1 Setipinna tenuifilis
TGTATGAGCTGTGTGTATAAGCAGTGCTGAGTGCTAGCCAGTGCCTGCATTGTTGCTTTCCATGTAACGAGTAGAAACTTCCCCATTTGATTCTGCAGTCACAAGTGCTAAGTGGTATGCAACTGGACTTTTATTTGTAGCTTCAAGACATTTCACCTTGCCCCAAATGGCTTCTTCAGTTCTGGGAACAGATGGGGAAACATCAGTTTACATCAGTTCACAAAACTGAAGAAGCTTTGTGGATGAAAGGTAACACGTCTTTGAGCTACAAATAGAAGTCCAGTTGGCTACAACTTAGCATTTACGACTACCAGACACATTTCCCCATCTGCATCCTTTAAAAGCAGTTAGCCAACTTATCTTAGTCCAGCTAGCCCACTTAGCTTATCCCAGTTAGCTTAGCCCAGCTACCAGACTTAGCTTAGCCCCCTTAAAGGAAAGTGCAATGAAATGGATCTGCATGCTAACTGGGTTAGCTACACAGAGCAACTCAGTGCCTTCCTTTTAGCTTAGCTGGATGCTTGTGTTGTAGGTCAAGCTGAGTGGATTACAGGAGATTTACCTGCTTAGAAACACACAGTGGTCTGGACTACACCTGCTGAAAATGTCATACAACACAAGGACACATATACACATACGTGCACACACACACACACACACACACACACACACACACACACACACACACACACACAAAACCCAGTAGTATACTCCCAGGACACAGTCACTCAATCCCCACACATTTCCCAGTCATTCCTACAGTATGGTGCCCTACTATCCACAGTATCCACACTAGTGACCACTGCCCAGTCCACCCATGCTTGGCCCCCACACACTCTACCCTGCTGGGCTCAGGCTTACCCCAAACACCCCAACACCCGGCCCCCACACACCCCCTGCTCACACACTGGGACCAGGCCTGGCCCACAGTCTCACACACCCTGCCTGGATGGCCAACCGCCACTCCGCTCCCTGGTCGGCACGGCAACTCACCAGTAGGCGTAGTAGGCCACGGCCAGCACCACCAGTGCCCCACACAGCCCCGTGAAGATCATGACCGCGCCCTGGTTCAGCATGGTGGCGGTGTAAGATCCGGAAACGTCGAGACGAGAGAAAAAAAAGCAAGAAGCAAGAGGACGCAGAAGCCACAGGTGGCTGAGTGACCGACTGGTAGCAGGACGGGACAGTACAGGACGGGACAGGACGGCTACAGGGCCATGCTAATCCCGTTAGCGCTGCTGCTGCTGCTGCTACTGCCGCAGATTATGATGATGACAGCAAGAACACACTCAGATCCCCTTGAAGGCCACCAAGCGCCGCGTCAGCGTGTCCGAGCTCAGAAAACGGTTCCGGGGTGCGCAGAACTGTTGCCCTGTTCCGGCAAAAGAGAACCTCGGTTTCAGTTTGGGTCTAGCTCTGAGGTTCGCACGGAGAGCGGTGGGCTCACCTGTCCGTGAGGGAAAGGCTTATGGTCGCCGGCGGAAACGAGCTGCACCTGAGCTGTTGGCGGGGGCCGATGTCAAAATGGTCTCCTGGGAACAAGGACGTATCCTCCAGGCCACTAATCTCTGAGCTGATTAGGCAGATGATCACCGGCCGGCCTGCTGTACCCCGGTTACGTCTCATCCAATCAACATCAACGCTGCCCTGCCCATAGGAAGGCAGCCTATGTATGCATGTATGACAGCTGATGCAAGTTCATGGTCGTGTGTGTGTGTGTGTGTCTGTGTGTCTGTACATGTTACATGGGTGGAAGTATGTAAGGGGAAGCGAGTGCATTAGTTTGTTTGAGAATAAGGGGAAACAGTATGGCCCTGATAGTGTGCCCATATGTACACAGTAGACATTCTGATATCCACGTGTCCATGTATTTCATAACGGCTTATGCCCATGTGTTAAGATTATTGTATACGCGTCGCACGTGTCCAAGTAGTTAGGTTATTTAGAGTGATGCCCATTAAGTTGTTTTAATAAGGCTTACGGTCATGTAATTATGGTGGTTATACCATGGTTATATCCACGAAGGTTTTCAGGCTCATGTCCATGACTAATTTAGGCTTATGACCATGTAGTTAGGTAATTTATGTCCATGGCCATGTAAATATTTAGGCTTATGGCCAAGTGGCTATTTGGGGTTATGTTCACGTCATGTGGTTATTTTGACTTATGTTTGTCTTCGGAGTTATTTAAACTCAAGTCCATTCAGTTATTTAGGCTTGTGCCCATGTAAGCTTGAGGTGTTATTTTAGTTTTTCTTACTTTTCCTGGAAGCACCTGGCGGTCTTTCCCATCAAGGATGTGTCTCTGCTCTATGCAATGGCTGTATCATTTTTGCCGTATACGGTGTCATTTCAGATACAAGATACAAGACTTTTTTTTAACCTGGCTTAGGAGCCTTCTGGCGATGACCTTTGACCTGGCTAAGGAGCCTAGGACTGTGAACCTTGGCTTAGTCCGACCTGGGCCAGCTCAGGACAAGTCTGATGTGTCCGCTTGCTCCTGGCCTCATCATCTATGTTGGAATAAGTGTGTGTGTGTGTGTGTGTGTGTGTGTTTATTTCAGGACAATACAACTGCGCCTGAAAACTCAGGATGAAGTAATCAAGGAAGATAACCTGGAATCTCCTCCCTACATGTTCTTTGAGACACGCACGCACGCACGCACTAACACACACACACACATACACATACGCGCACACACACACGCACGCTCTAACACACAGTAGGCTGATCGCGTGGTCCTTTCCAGCCACTAGAAAAGACACCACGACTTTGCTGGAGGGATGAGGTCAGCAAAGAGGGTGGTCACGTGACCGAGTCTCGCCCAATCAGTCACCTCCTCCAGGCACTGCTCGAGCCCAACTTCCCATGACACACAACTCACCCCTCCCATCACACACACATGCTGCACCTTTCACCCCCTTAGGAATGACACACACACACACAAACACACACACACACACACAACACACCATCCCCCAGGAATGACACACACATACTCACTCACTCCATCCCCCAGGAATGACACACACACACACACACACACACACACACACACACTCCCCCAGGAAAGAAATGTGTTAGCGAGTGTTGAGAACAACATCAGCCCTGCATGCCTTGCCTGTGATAAAAGGTCAGCCACATACCCACTGATAAGGCAGACTCTGCTCACAGGGACACAGTCCAGCGCCACTGGACCCACATCACATCACCACAGCACTCGGCTCCTCCCCTGCCAGAGCCACAGCCTGGCCAGAACATGACCCGAGTTACGGCACCGGATCTTAGAAAGTATAATGGATAATTGACAGGTGGTTGGGAGGGGCCTGGTGGGGCCAAGCAGGAGGCTTCTTTGATTTTTTAGTAGCCTGTTGTTCAAGTACAGTTATTATTACGTTATAAACACTGCCAGCAAGGAGTCTATTACCACTACGAAAAACAAACAAACAAACAAACAAACAAATCCCGAGGTCAAACGGGGTTCCTTGACCATTTATAAATAGCTGCACAAGGCCAGTCCTACACGTGAGCCACACTCTAAATGGCACAGTCACAAATCAACATGCAACAAACAAGGAGTAATTCTGCGTATCATCAGGGGAGGACCCGTCGTGAGATGGAGGAAGTCTCCTCCAACGGGTTGCAGTAGGGGTTTCGTGTTCAGAAAAGGATCCCCAGATAAGCTTTCCTTCATGATCAGTATCGCCTCGGTTCAGAGTGCATGCAGCACGCGCATAACACGCCACACACTGAACTCTAGTAACCCCGGGAGGGGAGCACAGTGGCGCGTCTGTCGTCCGGGTGACACTCTTGGCGTTGCTCCGCTGGGTCCTACCACTGTCACGTCTTCAGACACGCTGCAATCAGCGTTTCCCGAAACATTTGCCATTTCTGTATTTTTAATCAGAGCGATTCGGTGCCGTCGTATCAGAATCGTACGATAGTGACGGCCCCAATGTTGTCCCGAGTTCAGCTGCTAATGTAGAGTGGCGAGCGCTAACACAGGCATCGCTCCAGCAAGCCATACACTGCAGTTGCGTGTGCCAAAATGTCCCGCTAGTCAGAGCTTGCTACCACTACCACCTCTACTGCAGATCTCCCTCAAAACCTAGCAAGTCACCCTTCAAAGCGCACACGGGCGCTCATCCCCCATAACAATTGACAATAACAGCAACTTCCAAGGTCTTTGCTCTTATGTGCTACTTACCTAATCCTCTGTCCAGACTGATATCAAACCAGTCATGCCAACTTACGTGCTAACATTTAACTGCTGGGCCATTACAAATAGCTAACATTGCCGTTACTGCAGGCTGGCTAAGTTTATAGAAACTTGGTTAGCTTAGCTACTACATACCTGCTTTTTGAAGCACGACAGGTCTCCAGGTCGTATGCAGCAAGTGTCTTGTGTCCTGGAGTTAATAGCGACGGCCGGCACAAATGCTGCTACATTGGCGATTGTTTGCACCTGAGCCAGAGTCTCCGCTATGCGGGCTGAATGGTCGCTTTGTCCGTCCGTTAGGTCGCCATCCGCATACTGTGCGCACCAGCATAGGACTTCCTTTCCGACAATATAATATATCCGTCCGGAAACTGTGCTCCGCACGATAAACGATTATGAGTTTGACTCAAAGATGATAGGAATAAGTATGACTTGATTCCGCATTTAGGATTAATCTTATGGATAACATTTCATAATGTAAACGTGTAGCAAAGATTCTTACAATACATTTCAAACATTTTTCCTAGAAAGACGTTCTTAAGGGATGAAAGCTATGAAAGACGATTTGCTTTTATCTTAGATACTAGGCTAATGAATTCAACTGCCATAGCATCAATTACAACGAAAGAAATTTGCCATTTGCCAATATATTATAATAACTCTTCATAGCAGCGTGTGCACCAGAGATGGGGCCACTGACTGACTTGACCCAGGCCAGGTGCCACCCAGAGTGGTGAGATAACAGTAGGTTTCCTATTGGTTGTGCTTTACATTCAAATAAATAAACACACAAAGACACATGCAAATTATTCCCTAATATGTTCCATCATAGTAGAAATTACAGAGATATTCCCTACAGCAAAATTATAATTACAACATAATTGGTTTCCCTTTGAGTGGATGCAGTGTCTTATCTTGTGTCTTTAAAAATGGTTTTAATGGTAAAGGTCTCCTTTCTACTGGTAAAGCACCACTCTTGATCAGATTATGACTGTGTCCTAAGTAAAAAGGCCAGGATACAATGCTATAAATAGTCTTCTACCCCATGATAATATACCAGAAGATGTTTCTGTAAACAGTGAGCCCCTTTAACGCATAAAGCATATGGTTGGCAAAGAAAAACATAGAGCAGCATGGGAACACAGTCATCCCATACTCAAATCATTTTGATACTTTTAAGAAAAAGTGCAATCTGCAAATATATTAGTATACACGTTACTCATAGGTGGTGTTGTTCTGATTACAGTGAAAAGAGAAAATCCTGATTTATCAGGAAAAATCACGTTTGATAAAATGATGCTGTATTATGGGGTCCCCTGCATGCATACAAATGGGGAGTTGTCTGCTAATGGTTGCCCCAGCAGTGGAGAAATTATCATGTGCCATAACGATGTCCTTATAACAGTGTGAAGCAAGTTCCCTACAGCTTTATCTTCACACACACCTCTGTTACCACTAATGTTACACACACACATCCCTGTACACATACACACACAAACACTTGCATTACCACTGATGCCACGCACACACACATGCACACACATTATACACACAGTTGTAAGAAACACACAAGTCATCATTATTCTACCTTTATTGCATTTGAACATAGATTATAAATGTGGATTTGTACACTACAATCATCATTGTAACATGTTATAAAAATGAAGCACTAAAAACTTTACCAAACATTTAGTACATTTGTCATGGTAGGATTTTTTTTTTTGAAAGATCATTTGTGAGGATCTTTTTTTTGTCCCTATTCAAGAAAGAAAAGAAAAAAAAACAACCTTCATCAGATCATAAACTGAAGAGAAGCGAAACAGAAAGCCAAGCAGACGGATCACTGTTTAAACTGCTAAGACAGACACAGATACAGAGCCAGAGTTTTTGGGCTCGGGGGGTGGGGGGTCAAAGGTCGGAGGTGATGGAGGAACAGGTCGGCCGGCACCGGAAGCACCAAGCCCTCTGCTGACATCATCTGGGAGTTTTACTAGTGGGGATGCGGATGGGTGAGTGGGAGGGGCTTGTCTGTCATTAGGTACACACACGCACGGCACAGAGACTTCTGCGGAGAGCCGGAGGAGGAGGAGGAGGAGGAGGAGGAGGAGGAGGAGACGGGAAGAGATCAACACGAGGCTAAACACAGCGGTCCGTACACAAGGAGCACAGGAAATAGAGACGGATCACTGGAGAGACCAAGAGACACAAAAATAATCTCTATCTACATCCTAGTATTTTCAAGTTGAATGACTGTTAAAGTATTCTTATTTATAATATAATTCTGTTTTTTTTTTTTCGCTAGTCAATCCTCTCTCCCTCTCTCTATGGCCTGAGCATTTCACATAGGGATTGAGGGGGGGGGGGGTCATTTCACAGAATCACCTGCAGAGGGAGCCATCCCGTCAACAGTTTGGTCCCACTCCTTATACACCAACAACAGACCACATCGAACACATTCAATGACCAACACGCACAAGTACTCAAATAGGCCCCACCGCAGATCCCTTCCACGGAAGCAGTCTGGGACACAGTGGCAGAACACAACCACAGGTCGTCACGGGGCTGAAGCGCACACTCTACACTTGCCCCCAGGGGGCACTCTTCAGCCTACTCTGCTAATCAAGTAATTCGTTACCATGGTAACAGTCAGAATTATCCCTCCGAACCACATTCACTATGCCCAGACCAAGAGCGCTCAAGACACCAAGACAACCATCCTTCATTTTTGCGAGACTATGACACGCGCGCTCAAACGAACCTGGGCAATTACACGCAAACTGCTTAGATCAGATTCACTTGGCACTGTTGCCATGGATAGCAGCCGAAAGGCCTAACCAGCCGAGCCCTCAGTGCACTTAGATGGACCTGACCATCCAAGCTGACAGACCAGAACAATCGTACCCAGAGGCTTAACCAAACACACTCAGAAAGACCTGACCAGTTGGGCCCAGAGAGACCTGAACACACTCAGAGAGAACCTGAGCCTCTTCAGCCCCTCTCTGGACACGCACCTCCTTGCCAGATCTTAGAGACACACACACACACAGATACACTCACACACAGTCCTACACTGGCAGTGCTAATATTCCTATTCCAAGGGCTCAGGGCCTTAGCCTCAGTGAAGGAGTCTGAGTGCCACTGGCCAACCCTTCGCTACAGAGCTGCTATGCTAATCCACATTTAGCTTGCCTCTCGTTTACTGGCCAAAGCCCTCTTCAAGTATTTCTCCAAAACATCCACCGGTTAGCTCTCCTTAAAAATACCCACCCTTTGGTCCACTTTCACACATACATACACACGCACACACACACATACACATACACACACACCAACAGCAGCAATATCCCTTCATTAGCTCTGCCCATGGTCACTCAACCAATGAGAGTTATTGGAGACTGGTTGCCATGGCAGCACTGTGATTGGGTGGAGACTTATCTGCAGGTAAAGAAGTCAGAGACGGCATGCCACTCCATGGTCCTAAAGAGATACTGGCCATGAGATGGTTGGCATGTACTTCACAACTGAAGGGACAAAATGGTTGTCACAGTAGAAATGGTAAAAATGGTTGTTTGTGTTTGTGTTTCATGATATTACCCTTACAGTATTTTTTTTGATGAGCTGAGCCGGCAAAGGCCTAAACAATAGCTACACTGTAGAAATGTTACAACACAGCATATACAAAAAACAGGCCTTGAAATGAATCATCATCATCATCATCTGGCCAAGTTGCCTGTTTCACTCTGAACCTGAGCAACAAACCCAAAAGTGCCCACTCTACTGCTGTCTCTGGTCAGCAAAACCCGGCGTGGACAGTTCACCAGATCGTGTGCTTTCATCAGAGGTGTCAATTCCGGCTTCAGAAAGTAAAAACCCTGCCACGTATTTGATCCAACCATTCTGTGAACGGGCGGATGCTAACGAGCACACAAATCAGCAGAGGTGTGAACCAACTAATTAGTGAAAGCACCTGTATTGAGTGCAGAGGCAGAAGGAATACATGGCAGTGTCTTTACTCTCTCAACAGCTCCGGTTTTCATCATATAAAACGCTAGGCAGGGCAGTGGAACATAGGGTATGTGAGGGAGAAATTAGGCATTTTTTAGACCGAGACAGAACCGTGCCGGGGCGGATTCCCACACCTAATTCGAACCGCCTGACGTGTTCACACCGATGACCAGAGTGCAGAGTGTTCGGGTTACCAAAAATTAGATTCCCGAAGGTCACCAAGTAAAACTTGATTTTTCTATGCAAACTGTAACAAGCTTTTTTTTTTTTTAGCAATGAAGCAACAGCCTCCGTTGCATCATCAATGCAGGGTGTTGCTTTGCAGCTAAAAAAAAAAAAAAAAAAAAAAAAAAAATTCACTTGGTGACGTTCGGGAATCTAATTTTTGGTAGGTGGGTGGTAGGTGGCTTGCATAATGGTATGAACGCAGGCCATTCGCGGGCAAGCCCTTCGCTTCCCAACGTAACTGGTGCGGGAATCGGCTCCGACACCGCTCTGTCCAATCTGAAAACAGCTCTAGAGGGGGTGCGTGCACGAGCAGGTGACCTCAAGAGAGGTCATCTCCCCAAACTGGCACGCATTTAGGCCTTCTTATGTTACTACAGATAATCGGAGTAAATTCTTAGAAATATATTACTCACAAAGAGTGACATCTTTGTAATATGCTATTCTTTCAGGTCATCTACACCTCTGAATGATGAGCTTTGCACGTTTCTGTACTGTGTGTTAGCCAGGGTTAGGTAAACAGTGCTGGGTTTGGCTCTGTGCATTGGGTTAGGTTGGGTTTAGGGTACAGTATTCGATTCGATTCAGTGCACAGTGTTGGATGCATGTGGTGTGTTGGGTTCAGTACACTGTGTAGGGGTTAGATTAAGTTCATTATGTTGGGTTCAGTTCAATGTGCTGGACTGGCTTCAGCATACGGTGTTGAGTCAGTGCACTATGCGGATTGGGTTTAGCATGTGGTGTTGGATTTAGTTCTGTGTTTGACCTGACTCAGTGCAGTTTTGAGTTTTGAGCTGGATTTCATGTACTGCGTTGTGATGGGGTTTGTGTTCAGTGCGCTGTATGGAGCTGGATTTGGTTGGGTGTAGTGTACTTCATTACGGTTGAAAGTGTAGTGTGTAGGGCTGGGGTTAGTATGCAGTGTTTGGTTGAAAGTAGTATGCTCAGGTGGAGTTAGCTGCTGCCCTAACCTTGTACTCCAACTTGCTGGGAGACCAGAGAGCGCCCTCTACTGCTTTGGCACAGTTACAGCACAGATACGCCTAACTGGGGCCAAATACTGCCTCGGCCTCAGCATGTCAACATTAAATCTCTTACGATATGAAAAATATCAAATAAAAAATTGTTTATGATTAGTATGCATTTCTTATGTTTACTATATACACATTATAGATTATCATTGCAAATACAATGAATAAAAAACATAAAAAAACATGAAATGACAATTGTTGTTTTTTTTTTTTGTTTTTTTTTAAGATTGATCAGACGCTGAGAAATGTATCAGATATTCCAGAATCATTCCGATTCTTGAGGAATTCACAACCATAAAATGAGATCGGACCAAAGAACATGAAGGTAAAAATGGAGTTAAGACACAAGCGAGAAGTGGTGACACCTGTATAATCACATTAGTACGGTTCAATCATGTTACCATGGCGATGCCAGTCATGATTGCCACGACAGTTCACAGGTGAGAGGATGTACACGTAACGTCTCCTTCGCTAGGCAACAAGGTCCAAAGCCCTCCTACGGTGGTGGATCAGGCACCAACGATGCCTGTGATCTGATTGGTGGGAGAGCTCCCAGACGTGTTGATTTTCCCACCAATCACTGAGCACCTTGCCCACGCGTTTTTTTTTTTTTTTTCCCAGGACTGCAAAGCCAGAGCCCACGTCTTGGGGGGTCCCCAATCCCACTGGCCAAGGTTTATGGTTTCCCTAAGCCCCACAACCCAAAGCCTAGGGTACCCCCACCAGCCCGAGGGTCTAGGGGTCTCCTACGACCACAGGCCACGGTCTAGTGTTCCTCTAACCCCATAGCCCAAGGTGTAGGCTTCCTGTAACCCAAAAGACCAAGGTCTAGGGAACCCCTAATCCCACATCCCGAGGTCTGGGGGTTTTCCCCCTTACCCCAATAGGCCATAGGTAGGGTTCTTCTAACCCCCACAGCCGAAGGTCTAGGATTAGGGTTCCCCTAAACCCAAACCCCAAGGGTAGGGCTCCTGTAACCCAAGAGGCCAAGGGTCTAGGGAACTCCTAATCCCACAGCCTGAAGTTTGGGGTTCCCCTTTACCCCGCAGGCCAAGGGTGGGGTTCCTAGGAGGGGCACTGCCCACAGGAGCAGCTGGCTGAGGCTGCATATGTGTGGATGGCCGGCCTGCCTGCCTGCCTGCCTGCCTGCCTGCCTGCAGAGGGGGATCTGTGTATATGGCTCAGGTCAGGCCTTAGTCTACCTGGGTCTGGGGTTGCCTGTGGGGGGACCAGGAGAAACACAGAGAGAAGGGGACATACAGACACAGGAGGAGAGAGAGAGAGAGACAGAGAGACAGAAAAAGAGACAGAGAGAGAGAGAGACAGAGAAAGAGAAAGAGGGAAAGAGAGAAAGAGAGAGAGAGAGAGAGAAAGAGAGAGAAAGGAAAATAATCTTCCTCTCACCCTGATCCTCTCTCCTCCTTCCCATGTCCAGTACCCTGCCACCTTTCCTTAATGGAAATGTTGTGCTGTAAGATCCTAAGGCAAATGGGTCAGGGTTAGGGTGTGGGCTACCCTAGGGTCAACCTAACCTAGGGTCAACCCTAACCCTAACCCCTGGGCTAATGTCACAATACACATCAGAATGTACAACATCTATACATTGTGCGGTTGTGGTGGGGGGTGGGGGGTGGCGTGTGAGTGTGTATGTGTGTGTGTGTGGAGGCAGGGGGAGGGGCTTATAGCACTGTGGCTTCCAGAACTATAGCTGGGTCCTCAATGTCCGCTTTGCTCTGCACCATCCTCAGCTCCAACTGGGCTGGGGTGGGTCTTCTTCCCGGCCCTGCCATCTCTGGTGGAAGAGAGGGGGGGGGGGGGGGGGGGGGGAGAAAAGGGAAACAGGGAGGAGAAGGAGAGAAATAATAAGCAAGAAGGTGAATTGAGTTTCCATTGATGCCTGTACCCGAATGATAACCTTATGCTGGTGTAAGGTAAGATCCCTTTCACAGATTTATTTTGTACCCCTCTTGAATTGACCCAAGTACCCCCAGGGGCACTTGTACCCCAGTTTGACAACCACTACTGTAGAGGATTGCAGGGGCGAGTTGCACTTTTTTAAAGTAACTGCTGCAACTCATCTCAAACCATCTGTTGCAAATGCTGTGGTAAACTGTGGTTGCCAAGGTATGGGGCAATTTATTGCAAGCAGTAAATGGCTGCAGATAATCTTTTGGGGGTTTGGTGTAAACCAGCCTTTTGAGTTTAACAATGTAAGGAAGATTCCTTGTGCCTCTAAATTTGTAATTTCCGGTTACAAAACCTCTGCAGTTGGCTGCAGCTGCAGATACTTCATATGCTATGATCATATCATTACTTTAGGTGTCGTCACAGCATCTGTCAAAGACACTTTTATTTCCATCACGAAAACGTACATCTCATCTGCTGTGCTGCCTCCAGTCATGTGTGGCTACATCAGCCCAATCACACGCCATGTCACCTCATGCAGTAAAAGTGCGTTTGACACCATGTGTTACTATGACTGAGTGCTTACACTTCTTTAAAAATGAAAGCAGAGGCTTAAGAAAATGAGGCAAGCACTCTGCAGTGTTAGTCACTCTTTTAATCGCACAAGGTGAGGCGATTGAAAGACGTACTAAAACTAAAAGTGCTTGCTTCATTTTTATCTAGTAAGTCTGTAGTAACAATGTGAAAGTATCGCCCCTAAGCTTTTAAGAGTTAAGTTTTTTGGCAAGAGGTTGCAGGTGTTATGCTGGAGGTGGGACTTGATTGAAAGAGGCTAACTCACCTTGTGAGGAGATTAAAAGAGCAACTAAAACTAAAAGTGCTTGCTTCATTTTTCTCTAGTAAGTCTCTGGCAACAATGTGAAATTATCGCTCCTAAGCTTTTAAAAGTTAGTTTTTTGGCAAGAGGTTGCAGGTGTTATGCTGGGCATGGGACTTTATAGTACTTTTTCTAGCAGTAGGAAGTCAGAAAAAGTCAACGTCCGAGTTTGTGTGCCATGCAGCCTGAGCGAGTGCCTCTTGACATGTCCTGGAGCCCCTTCAAGAGCACTACACACACACACACACACACACACACACACACACACACACACACACACACACACACACACACACACACACACACACACACACACACACACACACACACACACACACACACACACACACACACACACACACACACACACACACAGAAACACAAAAACACCTTACTGTAGGACTGTACTCTTACTGTGGGCATAGGAGATGGTCCTCTGGATAACATGGTGCATGACAGAGAAGGTCTTTTCACAGGCCGTCTGGAACACAGAGAACACAGAGAACACACTACTGAAATATTCCTGAAGTCAGACTCAGACTAGAACAGAGAAGTGAGACTTAACCTAGAACAGAGAGAAATGCTACTGAAATATTCTTTAATTTAAACTCTACTTCAGTTATTCCTGAAGTCGGAGTGAGTCTAACACAGGATAAACACACAACTGAGTTATATACTTGCAATCAGACTTATCGGTAATGTAATAAAGAGAGAAACACTATGGTGATATTCCTTAAGTCAGACTCCGACTAGAACACAGCGAGAAACTACTGAAATATCCCTGAAATCAGACAGACTAGAACACAGAGAAACGTTAATGAAATATTTTTAAATCAAAATTAATCTAGAACAGAGGGAAGCACTATGTCTACAGTGTTACGTGTCTGTAACACTGTAATACAAGTTAAACAATCTACAGCACAACACAACTTGAAACGTTCCTCAAGTAAAGACCCCATTTAGAACAGAAAGAAAAACACTTCTCAAACATCCCTGAAGTCAAACTGTGTTTAAACACAGAGAGAAACCCCTACTAAAATATTCCTGAAATGATACTTAATCTACAACAAAAGAAAAAAACACTATTGCTATAGTATACAGTATTCCTCAGGCCAGGTCAGAGCAGTGGGTGAGGGCGCCCTCTGTTGGCAGCTGTGCTCACCTTCAGGTCAGTGGGGTAGTGGTGTGTCCAGGCCAGCAGCATGGCTGCGAACAGGTCTCCGGTGCCCACGAACACAGCGTCCACCTTGGGCACCTCCATACGGATACGCTGGGTCTTCCGGGTACCGTCCGGCATCACTGCACACGTGCACATGATGGACATCGGTCAGAGTAAATGAGCAGCAAACATATCAATGCAAATGTGCGTATATATGTGTGTGTGTGTGTGTGTGTGTGTGTGTGTGTGTGTGTGTGTGTGTGTGAGGAATGAAACCTGGCACCAGTCACCAGCCAATTGGTCTCAAATCTACCAGCCTCATAAATTATAATGATGGCTGGTAGATTTGAGATACAAAATAATGATTTACTGTTCAGTGGCTGGTGAATTAAACCATTTATTTGTCAGTGGCTGATAAAGGTTCACATTTCCTAAAATTAAATGTCCACCTCTGGTGTGTGTATCTGTGTCTGTGTGTACATGTACACACACACACACACACACACACACACACACACACACACACACACACACACACACACACACAGTCTCACAGATGCTGTCTTTGCTCAGAGACACACACACAAACACACACACACACACACACACACACACACACACACACACACACACACACACACACGTACCGATTCTCTGGCTTCCCAGGGAGACGAGGAAGCGGTCGCCTAGACGCGATGGCAGGTCTGAGCTGGTGATCACCACCGTATCCGGACCCATCTGATGCAGCAGATCCATCACCTGTCAACACACACACACACACACACACACACTCCTATCAATCACCTGACCACACCACACACACACTGGCACATCAATCAATCACTAGCATTAACATACACACCTATCCATCACCTGTAGTAACAAACACACACACTCACATTTATCAATCACCTTTTTTTAACACACACACACCTATCCATCAGCTGTAGTAACAAACACACATATTCACACCGATCAATCACCTGTATGAACACACACACACACACACACACACACATCTATCCGTAAGCCATCCGTGCATCCGCCAATAGATTAACACACAAACCATCCATCACCTGATCACCTCAAGTCACAGCAACAAATAAATAAGCCATACACACAGACATACACACACTTAGACATTAACATAAAACAGGAAAGCATGCAGAAACTCTAAAAAGTGTGTGTGTGTGTGTGTGTGTGCACATGTTTGTTTGTTTGTATGTGTGTGTGTGTGTGTGTGTGTGTGTGTGCATGCTTACCTCCACGGCATCCTTCTCTGTGCTAATGTTTTTCCCGGTCAGCAACCTGAAAAATAGAGATCAGTCTGTGCCTCCCTTTTCCTTTTACACACACACACACACACACACACACACACACACACGGCATGCACTATTACAGTCAGAGTCAAAGCTGCACTTCTCTACATGACCACCAGGAGGAGCAATCACACAGACATGTCAGAGGATGCCCGGCTCGTGTTTATGACACAGAGTGGTAAAGACAGTCTTTACAAGACTGGGAGGTTCTCAGTGTAATGGTAGATTCCTTTCTAGGTATGCACTCAGGTTGATGTTTGAGAATAAAAATAACTGAGAAGTGTGTGAGGTGTGTGTGTGTGAAAGGTAAGTAAGGGGTGAGTGCAGTGAGTATGGAGAGTGTGAATTGAGTTTGCAATGTGGATAAAATGTGTGTGAGGTGTTTGTACATCTCTAAGGTGTGTGTGTGAGGGGTGGGATGTGTAAAGTGTGTGCATGTATTAGGTGTGTGTGTGTGTTTGCGCGTGCGAATTAAACCCCAGGAGATTAGCAGGTATGCTAAAAGGTGATTAACAGGTATGCTAAAAGGTGATTGACAGGTAACCAACAGGTAGGCTGATACTCACTCAGCCTCAAACTGGTTGGGGGTGATGATGTCAGCGACAGGAACCACCTTGTTCTTGTAGACAGGGTGCAGATTCTGTGGAACATACTGGAATACACAGACATACACATAAACACACACACATAAACACACACACATAAACACACACACATAAACACACACACACACACACACACAAAAACGTGGCCTTAAATCAATATTCTGTATGAGGGGAAAATTGAGGTTGACCTGCAATTTTTTGGACATGCTTAGATACCCCTAACCCTTAACCCTTAACCCACACACCTCATTGCAATGCCAGCATACCTACGTTTCATTCTCTAACCTTAGCTCACCTGAGTTCTGCCCTCTAAGCCCAACTCACCTGGGTTCTGCCCTGTATCCCTATTTTACCTGAGTTCTGCCCTGTATCCCCAGCTCACCTGAGTTCTGCCCTCTAACCCCAGCTCACCTGAGCTCTGCCCTCTAACCCCAGCTCACCTGAGTTCTGCCCTGTAACCCCATTTTACCTGAGCTCTGCCCTACAGGTCGTGGTTCAGGTGGAGTTTATGTCCGTACGTCAACACCTCAGTGTCGGGCTGCTGAACCCACTGAACCCATCAGGAATTTCTCAGTGGGGCATATAGTAACACATTAACACGTGGCTTCTACTATGAAGGAAGAACGTAATGATTATGTAGGGATAACTGACAACATGGAGTTCGAATATCAGAAGTTAATGCACGTTCAAGGTGGATCGAAAGGCCCTTGCACCTCGAGGTATATTAACTTCTGTTAAACGGAACGTTGTGAGATCCATTATCCCACTAAAACCACGGTTACCACCACACTTGCCCTGTGTTAATATGAGGTTATAATTTCCAGCTTCGCGTCGTGCCCAACAACACCTTAGCTGTGCTAAATCCACTGCAGACTCACGGCCTCTCGAGGCTTATTGCCTAACCAAACTCCAGCTCAGAGTGCCCTTGCTGCTCCTCACCGAGTGAGAGACATCAGAGACCTTCTTACACAGGAGGAGACGGAGCACTGGAGAAATCGTCCATAGAAATGCATAGGGACCGTTTGTAATGCCAATATGGCAAGTGGCTGCAAATAAACCGCCTGTTCCGCTGCCAAAAGCCGATCACCTGCCAAACTGTCAGAGGTGTCAATCCCGGGTTCAGAAAGTAAAAACACCGCCACAGATTTGATCCAGTCAACTCTGAATCAGCTGGTCGGAATGAGCACTCAAGACAGGTAGATCAGCTACTCAGTGAAGTCACCTGTGTTAGAAAGAAAAATGTGGCAGGGTTTTTACTTTCTGAATCCAGGATTGACACCTCTGCAAACTGTACAAACAGCGTTTCAATCATGTTGCAGTACCGTGCCCCACTGTACCCAACTTGCAGTATATTGAAGCACTGCGCGTTTACAGTCATTACAATCAAGTTTCTGTTGTGATTTCAACCATGTATTTCTTTTGTGCCCCTCAGCCATCGGAGAGTGCACATACTCGTATCTTGCCATTCATTTAGGGCCTGGTCTTATTAACCCGAAACCCGCTGAGTGCAGGGACTGATCTAGAAGGACTTTGGAGACATACACTCCTGAACATGCATCATGGATACCAGCACACATGCCGGTACGCGAAACTGGAAATTATAACCTCAGATTAACATAAGGCCGGTGTGGTAACTGTGCTATAATGGGTCCAATGTGCTTTAAAGGTGAACTTTCATCGTTATTTTTATTCATATTTCTGTGTTGCCACTACGGTTGAATGCATTGTGCGTCATTTCTGTGAAAAATTATGTCCTAGATCTCTTGCTTGACGCGGTTTTCTGTAAGCTAGAACAGGTCTAGTGGTTGAACGACTGGCTTTTCCGGTGTCCCTCGCGAATATCCATGACGTGTCAATAAGGCACCTCTGATTGGGCAAATTCGTTGTGCTTCGTTTGTGCACTGGTACTTATCCCTTTCTTTTAGAGGGTTAGGACTGGGTGCAGTCCTAACTAACCCTTTCAAGAATAAACATTCAGTTACACCTGTGTAGGACAATAAAACCCACTTGACTACTTACCCTTACGGCTACACCTGTATACTCATCCTGATCCCTATACCTGTATACAGTACTTAACCTTATTCCATACCTGTATACTTGACCCTATCCCTAAACCTGTATACGCAACCTAGACCCTATCTCTATACCTGTATATGCCCCTAACCCTTCTCATAGATTATTTCTAGGATAACTGGGAAAAAAGTCAGTTTTATCCAAAAAAATATAGACATTGCCATTTCATAGGCAGGAGAATGCTTCACAGTGCTGTGAAAGTTGCTGTTGCCTTATCACATGATATGCCTCAACATCACTCACACACACACACACACACACACACACACAGTGGTTGGCCAATGAGAAGTAGAGCACCGACTGAGCAGAAGAAATTCCAAACTCACCATGGAGCCATGATCCCCAAGAACTGGATCACACACTGCAAAACAAACAACACCAGTCAGTATGTAACAGACACACACAGACACACAGACACACAGACACACAGACACACAGACACACAGACACACAGACACACACACACACACACACACACACACACACACACACACACACACACACACACACACACACACACACACACACACACACACACACACCCCTCCCCAAACTTTTTTTTCTGTCCTCACTCAACTCATCTCTACAGATCTTAAACCCACTGCTCTGATGTGTTTCATGTTCTAGATTCCAGATTGTTCTGCTGACATGTTCTGGAGCTTGTCACATGTGTGTGTTCTAGAATCAGACTTTTCATGTTTGTGTGTTCTAAAATCAGAGTGGCAATGTAACGCATAAATCAACAAGGTGCTTAAAGGAACACTGTACGCTCACCATTTTTCGGATCTGGGAATCTCTGGGAGTAGAATCTCTGAATCTGGCAGTAGCACTTTAGTTATTAGCTTGGCATGAATCATTCAATCGGATTAGACAAGTTAGCGTGCTACTGGCAGATTCAGAGATCGGCTTTATGGATTTGAAAACGGTAAAACTCAACTGTTTAAGGGAGATGAGAAAATGAGTCTATTACTCAAAAAGTGGAGTGTTCCTTTAAGTACACTGAGCAGTGACAGACTGTCCCAGTGTGCAATTTCTATGGGCCTGACCATTTCCAAAGTGGAATAACAAGACACTAGACATCACAAGAAATATGAATATTTCGCTTTTCTGTTCCTCCTCTGTTTATCCAGACCAAGTCCTACACGTCCTACTTTATTGAGAGTGGAAGGCTGAACAGTCAGACAGTGACAGAACAGTTTCATCAAATCCTATTCCATTCTCCATTAAGGACCAGAGGTGTGATTATGACCTTGGCTGATGCAAGATTAAGCCACAACAAATCTGCCATACAGTTCTGTGATATTCTTCTAAGAGGAGATCACTAAAGGATTATTCAACAAACCTGTGAATGCAACCTCAGCAGTCTGATAATTTTAGTAATCTTTCTTAATCTTGGTGTTTACTGGCAAATAATAAGATGTGAGGCTGGGCCACAACTAAACAGATTTCTTTATTCTGATAGGCTAATGACTTACTAAGAAATGCTGAAATACACACACCTATTTAAAAGTCCCTCATACTATTATGAAGGGCCCTTGTTCACCTTACCAGCACACACACACACACACACACACACACACACACACACACACAAAAGAAGGACAGAGCAGAAAACACACACCGTACACAAGGTTAGGATTGGCCCTCTTCAGCTCCTGTACGATATCAACCACCATCTCCAGGAAAGAGGTGTCTCTGGTGTAGCCTGGAAGACAAGGAGAGAGAACCAACACATAAACAGAGAGAGAGAGAGAGAGAGAGAAAGAACGAAAAAGAGAAAGAAATAGAGATAGGGAAAGAGACAGAGAGAGAGATAGAGAGAGAGAGAGAGACAGACAGACAGACAGTCAGACAGTGTAGTCATAGTAATTGCTGGTGTAGCCATAATAACTGAATGCACATCACCTGTGGTAGTGTTTCCATGGTAACTAACTGTGACAGAGCAGTGCCTCACCTGTGGTAGTGTTTCCATGGTAACTAACTGTGACAGAGCAGCGTCTCACCTGTGGTAGTGTTTCCATGGTAACTGACTGTGACGGAGCAGCGTCTCACCTGTGGTAGTGTTTCCATGGTAACTAACTGTGACGGAGCAGTGTCTCACCTGTGAGGACGTAGTCATAGTGATTGACATTGTTGAGCTTGATGCCTTCATAGAGCACGTGAAGCTCATCGGCGGTCAGGACCTGCCCCTTCCAGTGTGAGTACCCTGCGGAGCACGACAACAAGCGTCACGGTTACCAGGAGCCATTTGTTTATTCGTTTACTTGTCAGTGATTGACCCCGACAAAGCAAAGGCGAAACACACTGTTCACCAAATAAAAAAACAGCAGAGACCATTATGTGATGAGTTCTTTATGAGAGACTTTGTTTGTTTGTTTGTTTGTTTATATATTTACGTATTTATTGGATCCCATTTAGCTAGGGCAGATGCTCTGGTTATTCTTTCTAAGGTCCATCCTGGGGTCTGTTGGGGACCCAAGCAAAAAAAAAATCCTATTTTTTAATTTAAAACTGTAGCTACTTATCTGTAGCTTGTTTCAAGTCAAGCCAATTGTCGTTTCAGCCATATACACAGCACATAGTAAGAAGAGTTTATGTATTTTATTGTAAATTGGCTAAGTGTAATGAAACATAATGTCATATATTGCCACAGCTGCAGTTTTGGCAGCCCTCAGAGGCCCCGTTGTCTGATGTAGTCATAGTAACTGATGGTGTCTACAAACTACACAAGTAGTATGATGTAGTCATAGTAACTGATGGTGTCTACAAACTACAGAAGGAGTCTGATGTAGTCATAGTAACTGATAGTGTCTACAAACTACATAAGTAGTCTGATGTAGTCATAGTAACTGATAGTGTGAACAAACTACAGAAGGAGTCTGATGTTGTCATAGTAACTGATACTGTCTACAAACTACAGTAGGAGTCTGATGTAGTTATAGTAAGTCTGCTTACAAATGTACTTGTTGAGGTCCTTTTACAAATGCCTTCTTGAGATATAACTATAGGCCTACTTTTTTTAAGGTATGATTGTAATTTAATTTTTACATAGTTATCAATGTATTTATGAGATACAAGTACACCTCTGATGGTTACTATGGTAACACCATCGGACCAGGTCACTAGTTATAGTGATCGATGTTTTTGCCATATATCGCCCAGCTTTAAGTGAAGCTGTTAAGGTTTCAAGTGCACTGCATTTGTAAGTCAAGTACATTTCAAAAGGGTTGCGTAGTGTCCCTAATGTGCCATCATCCTCACACAAACAACCATATAGTCCGAGACTCAAACACACACAGGCATGCTCACAGAGGTCAAATACACATGCTGGTTAAGACAGTGTGGTACTCATACACACTGATATGTAAGCACAGACAGCATATTCTCACATGTTCTCTCTGTCTCCCTCTCTTTCTGTCTCCCTGCCCCTTCTGTCTCTCCCACACACACACAGCACAAAGGCTGTATCATTATCATCTGTACACACACACACACACACACACACAAACACACACACACACGTACAACTCTACTGTCAACATCTTGTACGTGTGTACACACACACCCACACATTAGCGTAGATGCTCTGTTTTCAGCCTCTCACTCTAGCCTCTCTCTCTCTCTCCCACCCATACCACCCACACACACACACACTCTCTCTTTCTCTCCCACCCACACACACACACACGCACACACACATCAGCACAGAGCCTGTGTCGTCAGCAGCTTGGGTCACTGCTGCGGGAGGCGTGATGTCACACTTCAGGTGAGTCATCAGCCCGGTCACATGGTGTGGGGCTTGTTGCTAAGCAACAGGACAGAATAAAGCCTGAGGGCCAGGAGCTGTTCAGAGTCATTGCCTAAATGTGTGTGTGTGTGTGCGTGTGCGTCTGTGTGTGTACGCCTGTGTGTGTGTGTACGCCTGTGTGTGTGTGTACGCCTGTGTGTGTGTGCGCCTGTGTGTGTGTGAGCGCCTGTGTGTGTGTGTGTGTGTGTGTGTGTGTGTGTGTGTGTGCGCCTGTGTGTGTGTGTGTGTGTGTGTGTGTGCGCCTGTGTGTGTGTGTAAGTGTGCGTGTGTGTGTGAGGTTGGGGGGGGGGGGGGGGGTGCGTATGCAGAGAGATGTAACAGAGCATGATAAAAGAACAAATGAGGTACGGGAAAGGCTGATGGAAGGAAAGAGAGAGAAGGGAGGAAGAAGGAGGGGGGGAAGAAAAGCGGAGAGCAAAAGAGAGGGAGAGAGAGAGACCTGCTATGTGTTTGCGTACATGAATGGATATTGACGTGCATCTCTGTGCTTTATGAGTATGTGTGTCCATTCAAGGGAGGGAAAGAGAGAGGGAGAGAGAGAGTGTGTGTGTGTGTGAGAGAGAGAGAGAGAGAGAGAGAGAGAGAGAGTGTGTGTGTGTGTGTGTGTGTGTGTGTGTGTGTGTGTGTGTGTGTGTGTGTGTGTGTGTGTGTGTGAAATGGAAGGCTATTTTTAGCCGAGCTGGTGCTAGTGATATACGGGAGCGAGGGATTCTGGCTCGCTGTGACCACCTAGGGCCACAAGTACAGAGTGAGGATGAAGGCGAAGAAACACAAGTGACACACATACACACACACACTTCTCCTGTGTATACACCACACACACACCACAACACAAACCCAGAAGAGCATGCAGGAACACAACCAGGCACACACACACACACACACACACACACACACACACACGATTGTTTACGGAGTACGCTAGAGTTTTACTAATGCACTTGTGTTGCATTACGCTCACGCTTGCATTTTAGAGCTGTGCTTACAAATATACTTTCTGAGGTGCGTTTACAAATGCCTTTTTGAGATATAATTATAGCCCTTTTTTTTAGGTATGATTGTAATTTTATTTTTTACATCTATCAATGTATTTTTGAGATACAAGTTTTGTGGTCTGTGGATGTGACAGCCACAAAAAAACTTTGACTACAGGCATTAAAAACTAGGAAGCCATGATGTAGTACACCCGAATGCACGAGTAAGCTTTTAGTAGAAGTCAAAAAAAGTAACCGGGTGGCTTGCTACTACTTCCACCAGAATTTCCAAAGGGAAAGTCCAAAACTCACTACGCTATGCCTTAAGTCACTAGGGCGTTGCAAACCATAGGAGAAGAAATCGAAAGCACCCGCGAAAATGGACAAATGGCAAGACATCGAGGTAAGAGGACAGGCAAAATGGCGGCACTCCAAGGAAACATGCTACATGCAGCTTTTTAGATATTTGAGAACAGACCCACACAATATAAGCCAGATGGACCACACTCTTATATTTAGAGCAAAAAGTCTGACTACTCAGATTGGACCTCTTGCAGTATACAGTACAGTGGGAAATGACATTTCAACTGGACATCGTCAATTACATTTGGACCAACAGTATGAACTGAACCCTAAAATGTACATAAACTAAAAACGTCTTTGGCAAATCTTACACCAAGACTGGCACTGAGTACTCATACGCTGCCACACACAATGTTGCCACATGGGCTAGGATGGCTAGGAGGAGTGGTCAGGCCATAGCCTGAAGCAGAAGTGATTGGCGGTCAGCTGTGATGGATTTCAGCTAAGATTCCTGGACAGTGTACCGCAGACAGATGGCAGCACATCTGCAAACAGTATTGGTTTAAATCACCGCTTCTCTCAGGCTGTGCTTCTCAAATACACTCACAAACACATCACACTAATGGCACAAAATTCTGCCTTTTTTTTACTGAATTAGGTTCTGACTGATTGGATTCATCGAAACATTTCTTGTCTTATTATCATTTTATTACTTCTGTTGTTGCTTAATTGCAGCTGTACTTGCTTATGTTTATTTCGTGTTACACAGTGACATCAAGACACATCTCTTGTGTTTTTGTACAGACCTGGCAATAAACATGATTCTGATAAAAATTACATTTGGGTTTCATGTTATCCCGAGGCAGACAAAGCAGGGATTATTAATTTGTGTTGTATCAGAGAAACGGTGTCTTATTTTTGCACAGTCATTTCGATGGCTACAATAGCAGACAGCAAAGCATTACTATACCTGTACCACTCCATGTCCTACATGCTGCTCCCTGACCTTATGACATCACATGATATCTGTAAATATCCCAACCAAAGATTCTACAGTGGAGCATTCTAGAATCTTTGATCCCAACTACAAGAGCTGTGTCCCGGTGATATGTGCTTTGTTCTACAGTGATTAATGTTCCAAACACACCAACATGACCAGTGTCTACAGCAATGTTCTAAAGTTAACACACTAGCATGCTCTGAATCTGCAGAACTCTTCTAAACATGCCTTCAGTCAACAGTAGTTAATATTCTCATCACAGTAACAAGCCCTGGATCTACAGTGGTTAATGGCCTAAACCAGTGGTTTGCCAGCTTTTAACTGCCTCATTCCCCCAAGACAATGTGTGTCCTACCGAGTACCCCCTACACCACAGTCAGCTTGTTAGGAATATTTCTGCATAAATATTGCTGCATGAACAAAATGTGAACACATATCATAGGGTAATGAGGTGGAAGTCAACTTGTATTGGGGATAGTGTCAGTGTAAGATCTTCTTCTACATATAGTTTGCATCTGAACTTCATATTAATGCTGGGGAGAGCTGAGAACCCATTCACAGATTTATTTTTGCCCACCCACCAGAACTGATCTAAGTAGCCTCAGGGGTACTTGTCTCCTAAGCGAGTTCAAGAACCACTTTTCTACATGACCCAAGATGTCCTGAGTGTACGGTAGTTAATGTTATAAACACACTAACATGGCCTGGGTCTACTTTTTTTTTGTCTCACACAAGCCAAGGGTGTACAGCAAAAACTCTAGAGTGGAGCATAGCACTTTAGAACCTTTGGTCTATGGTAGTTAATGTTCTAAAGCACGTCGACATGCCCTGAGCCTACAGTGGTTAAAGTTCAGCGAAGTCCATGTCAGTGTGTGTGTGTGTGTGTGTGTGTGTATGTGTGTGTATGTGTCCTCCACGTGTGTGTATGACCCGCTACCTAAACAGCAAATCTCACTCACTGTGGCTACAAAACTACACTGGGTTTAACACCTCTCATCTGTGTGGTTGAAAAACTGCCCCGAGTTTGACACTTCTTAATTGTGTGGTTGGAAAACTGCACAAAGTTTTACACTTCTTTGGCTACCTATGTGGCTACAAAATTGCACCGAGTTCAACACTTCTTACCTGTGTGGTTGGAAAACTGCACTGAGTTGATGGAGTCCACCTCAAAGCCCAGGACCTGTGCAACAGAACAGCGACCACATTAGCTATGCATACTCACCACACACTGACCTCAAACCTCTAACTCTGGGAACACCATGAATCACACACAAACAGACACACACACACACACACACACACACACACACACACACACACACACACACACACATAAACAGTATAAACACAACATCTGAGTTTAACACAACTCTCTGCCCCCTATTTGGATGTCTCTGCCCCCATGTTAATAGCAGAGCTTTTCCACAAGATGCAAAACAACTTGCTGAACAGTTTAAATTCACAGCACACATGGATTACGTAAGATTTACATAATAATTACAAGGCTTTAGTGTACTACTGTTACGCAGCATCTTGTGGGGGGGGGGGGGGGGGTATTTGAGAGGGTGTGTGTGTGTGGGGGGGGGTGGTTCACAAGCATGGTGTCTTGACAATCTGGCACTACTAGGGGTGAGGGAAGTGGTAACTCTCTTATGATGTCCTGGAGCGAGTGTGAGTGCTGAAGTCTTGGTTGGTGAGTACGGGCTATGGCATTTCTGGGCAGCTTTCAAGAATTTGTAGAGAGGAGTTACTACATTTAACATTTATACTAACTGATTTTTCATGAAATATAATCATTTTGGCATAATCTTCGATCTCACACAAAAGCATACGTCCATACACATGTCCTACCTCGGGGTTCTTTGATTTCCCCTATACCAAGTCACAAACATCAAGTGTCAAAACAAACAGCTTGAAAATGCCGACTGTGGTACCACAACACGCATCCTGGGCTGGTGGGCGTCAGGATGACTCGCTGGTTTGAACGATGCTGGCCACGGTGATGGTGAGGTAGAATGTGTCACGATGCAGCCAGAATCGCACCCTCCTGATGTGACGTCAGCGGGGAAACTGACAGGCGCTCAAAATCGTCAGGGATGCAGCACTCGAGCCGTTGAAATGAGCCCACTGGGTCGCTACGAGGGGAATATCTCTACTACAGGCTGAGATTCCCGCCCCCTGACTGTTTCATTCAACACGACTTTATATTCACTATATTCACTATCAAATACTGCTGTTAAATGAATTTAAAATGAACTGGTCGCCGGTTTCTATCTTTGACGACACTACATATCTATACCCCCGTTGGCGAGGATGGACAGAGTGGTTTGGTTTGGATGATTGTGGTGGTGACGATGACAGACAGCAGTGATGATCGCCGAAGTTCACTGCACGACAGTGATGACTGCCAAGAAGCCCACGATAACCTCTTAGCCACGTTTATTTCAAAGATCTCCACTAATGTATACACAACACAGATGCATCCTGATGGCCAACTAGCAATGAATGGAGATAAATAAAGGACGACAAGTGCAATATAACGGACTGCAACACAGGGCACACGACACAGGGCAACACTCTCTTACATGGATAATGTGTCGTGTCTCAATTCGATTGGGATAAATATATGATTTAAACGCTTAATGACACTCGTAGAAACCCTAAACGTGCGTCCAGTCTGCAGACGGAGTTACCAGGGATATTTTTACCATGTGACCTTTAGCTACTTACCCTACCTGCACGTATTCACGTTTCGTGATGATACTCCTCTTAAATCCCAAGGACTGACCATAAACCAATTACTGGTATACATACGCGACAGTGGCAGATCTCAGTTAAAGGTTTTTACCTGTAATGGAAATGATGCCGATTTGTTCCCCACGTACCCCCTCACGACATGACTCTGGATCGACAACACTCTGCATTCCATCTCGTGCATAAAGTTGTCCAGATGTCCTCCAGGAGCCACCCGAATCCCTCGCGGTCTTGGATGTCACGAGCTGCGTGAGAAGCAGCAGATAGTGACTTTAATTCCGGAGTGAAATCAGAGAATCACAAATGATAAGCCAGATACCAGACTGAAGGACATGCAACACAGAGAAACACTCATTGACAAACCAAACAAAATTTCGTCAGGCGCTCGCCAAGACTGCCTACACTCACTGACATCACGAGGGTTACATTGTAGCTGATTTGTTTAACAAAAAAAATATTTTTGACATGTAAACTTACTGAAAGTCTGTATTCTCTTATCTGTTCAGTACTGGAACTGATCCCCCCTTATGGTTACAAAGAATAGGCTATAGCTATGGGGGAAAAAAGACATCCGGAAAAAGCTACTGTAGAATATTTTCTATCAGCAGCGCTGTCTTTTATCGGAATTAACATGACTGGACTTAAACTATTTAAACGTAATGGAAGCGTTTACAGTCGACCCCATGACGTTGTGAATGTTTAGAAAAGACAGTGCGTCTATGGTCTATAGTCGTCTTAAATTCAGAGCAGAGTAAAACCGGAAGTCGGGTCCTTCGTCAAGGGGGTGTCGCGCTATGAAATGCCTCTGTAAATTCAGACCCATAGACAGTAAAAGACCATACAGTCTATGGTTCAGACCTTCAGACAGCTGCGGTTTCTACCACCATCTCGTGTCTGATTGTAGCGAGGAGAGGACTATTTCCACACACCTGATATCAATACACTGAGCGAATCGAGTTATTGACCACTCTGGAAAGCATTATCACGTAGGGGCAGCTTAGAGCCTAAAAGTCCGTCGTGATGGCAAGCCATATACATAATCTGAACTGATCTGTCATTCTCTGGCCCGAATGCGTTTCACAGGCAAAAGCAGAATGTTTAATTGTCGGCTACATCAAACCACATTTTCAGGTGAAAGTTGTTATAAAATATCCCACAGCCTAAAAACTGGTGATAGCCAGATGTAGAGATCACAGTTTCAGAAAGTAAAAAACCCTGCCACATATTTCTTCCAGCCTCTTTTTCAATCTTCCTGATCCCAGAGGAATCATAAGACAGGTATCTGTCATTTGTTGAACTCACATGTGTTAGGTGGACACACAGAAGGTGCACATGAAGGTTTATTTTATTTTATTTTATTTTATTCCAAGTCGGAATACATGTAGTGAGGCTTCTACATTGGAAATAAAGGTCATTTTAAACAGCACACTGTGTGCATGTGTGTTGGAGAGGAGGATGTGTGTGTGTATGAGAGAGAGAGACAGAGACAGAGAGAATGAATGAGAGACAGTAATTGAGTATCTGGAGTATCTGGATCTGGATGTGACAGAAAGAGTGGATAAATGGACAAGTATGTGTGTGAGAGAGATAGAGAGGCAGAGAAAGAGAGATAAGGAATGAGACAGACTTTGAATGAGTGACAGACACAGATGAGAAAATAAGGGGGAATAAATGAATGTGTAAGGATGAGATGGAGTGTGTGTGTGTGTGTGTGTGTGTGTGTGTGTGTGTGTGTGTGTGTGCTACAAAGGTGAACTTGTTTCGCTTCAATAGCAGCTGGTTTTCAACGTTTTTTTGCCCCAGTCTTGCTCTCCACAACTCCACAACTGAACAGCGTCTCACATGATGCAAATGTCGGCAATGTGGTACTGATCTTCAGGGAGAATTTCTTCAGAGAAGGAGGGAAAATTATCCGTACTCTGAGGAGCAGGACAAATAGCTGTCTGCTTCGTCCATCCTTTTGAACTTCAGTTTATTGTCAATGTTGGGAGGTCACACCCAAATGGCAAACTGTGAACATGATAGGGTTCAGCAGCCAAACGTATTCATATTACCATTTTTAACCCAATAATATTGGTTTAATATTAATAATATTATTACAGCTTAACTCTTTAACATCATGAATAGGGCCCACCTGAAACAAAGTATGAACCTGGTAAGTGAAAGTAAGTGTACCGAGAGTTTAATAAAAAAAACAAACAGTTTTACAAAATGTATTTGAATGCAACACAAAGAAGGAGAGTATCATCCAAGCAGGGATATTCTTGTTTCAATCCTAATGCTGGTTCGATAGGCTACCTTACTCTTACCCTATTAGTTTGACTGAGCAACTGTCTCCCAAGCTTGGGATACCTACATAAGACAGGTCCACTCTCACATATATTTTGTGTTACGTTGCTCTTTTGTGCAATTTGGGAGTTTAAGCAGTGTTGCAGACAATATAATAATTTGCTACTTTCTTTTTTATATACAGTTAAATCACACATAAAATCAAATATAATCCATATTTTGTCATGTCATGGGGCTCAAATGGCAAGTTCTGGGTCCACTTTTTATTTTAAAATCTTGGCTTCTTTGGGATATGTTATCCCAGATACCAGTCAAAAGTAGGCCTTGTGTTTTGTAAGGGACATTTGTAGAAACCATAATTTGCTATCTGCTGCTGGTATTAAAATAGATCAAGATGTAAAATGTTTGACTTAGTTTACCTGATGTCCCAAATGATCTGGTTTTACCCACTGTGTTTAAAATGTAAATAGGGCCGAGTTACTTAAATGTTGTCATAAAGGTGCTAAAGAAGACTAACTAACAAACTAAAAACAATACTGACCTGCATGGGACAATCAGTGAAAGGAATGTCATTTCTCTAACAGAAGGGCACTCTAAAGCGAACCAAATTGAGATGAGCTTGAGTCTCCTGCATCGTCTCAATTTAAACTGCAACATCGCAACGAATGACACTTTTATTCATACATTGCAATATACATATAGTGCATTCTTCTCTGTAGTTGTTTCGCCAATACGCGTTCGTATAGTGATGAGTATCCCCGCCTGTCACTCGTCGAGAGTGAGTGACATTTGAGAGTGCGCCTCTTTATAAAACTCGAAACAGCGCCAAAAATGCAGAGGCCAAAAATATATTGCATCCGTAGTGGTTTAGCACTACCATTGAAAATGAATGGGAAACGGTTTACGGCCATTTAGCTAAACTTTCCCCGACTGCCGAGACCGGGTTCGATTCCCCGACTGGAAAGTAAATTCCCTTATTGTCAAGTAATTAGATGGTAATTTAAACACTGTGCAATTGTGGGAACTTGTTCGAGGTAGCCTATAAATCAAAGCTACCTAAATGGTATAGATAGAAGAATGCTTTAAGAATTCTAAAGGGAAATTATAGGTAGCCTGGCTTAGGCTGCAGACTTCGACATTCAAATACATACATAACATTGCCAATGCAGAATAAAATAACAATGATTACAATAACCCATTATGAATAGTCTAAATATTATTTAAAAATACATATATTCAAGATATCTAACGTCAGCGCGCCCTCTGGTGGCTGTTTTGTAATATAGATATAGACGGCTCAGATAAACTAAATACATTGCACACTGGGCGATCTGAGTTCGAGGCTCGTTGGTTTTGCATGTTCATTTTTTGGAGAGCATTATATCTTGATTATAGGATGTCTAAGGAATAAAAAAAACATGTACCCATTTTTTTCTTGTAATTAGTGAGCGACAAAAGGTGAAACATACATTGTCTATATAGCCTACATTTTGCTCAATGAGATGACTAATGTTTTTCTTTCTGGGAAGCCCTAAAAACAAAGGACCATGGAAACATAGGGATCTGAGAGCAGTGTTGCCCTCCCCATCTTAACATGATGTTAGCATTGTTTAGTTTGCCAGCTAAGCAAATTCAGCATCTCGCCCTTTCAGTCCGCAATAAAACATCTTCTTACTTTACATATCTAGTTTCGAAAATAGCCACCAGGGGGCGAGCTCCCATTACAGATCTTGAATATATATTTATATACATATTTAGGCTATTCATAGTGACTATTTAATGAACTGTGATTTACATGCTGCTTCGGACAAGTCCCCACAATTACACAGTGTATAAAATAACCATCTAATCACTTGACAAAATAAGGGGGGAAAAAACTACCTCCCCGTCGGGGAATCGAACCCCGGTCTCCCGCGTGACAGGCGGGGATACTCACCACTATACTAACGAGGATTGGAGGAACCTTCAACAGAGAAGTTTGCGTTATAAATACAATGCATAACAGTCTTCATTTTAAAATGAGACAATTACAGTTTTTTTTTGTATTTTTCTAAATACATAGATACACAGTACATAATGAGATGAGACAACATTTCAACTGCAGCAATTGGTGGTACACGAAACTGTTACATTAAAACACAGTATGGACAAAACAGATACAGAATAGTGCATACACACACTATTCACACACACAGTGCGTACACACATAGACATGAGAAACTACACACATTCATTCTTACACACATGTGCACACACACACGTGGACACACACTAGGATGCACATGTGCATTCACATTACACAATGTGCAAAACAAGGACAAGTGACTACTAAAGCAAACACACTAGATGGGGCATGGTTCAAAGCTAAAAAAAACATTTTATACATTTTATACATATGACGTGATATTACAGTAGCAGCCAAAAAAATATGGTAGGCATAAGGTACGCTGTACAAGGTTGGCATTGATGGGGGACAGGTAGTTGCATGTGTGTTTAGGGTCCATCTCTCCTCCTGGCTGAGTCTGGCCAAAATACTTCATTCGTATCGCATGCTATATTTTCTCTTGCCAAACACTGAGGAAAGAATCTTCTTGTGTGACATATCCAACCTTGGATACAGGCAGCATCAATGTCACCACATGCTTTTTCTATTGCTTAGTGAAGTGGAAGTTAGACATACAGGCGATGATCATATATTTTCCAGTGCCATGTTGAGAAGAATTCTTTGGTTGGGTTGAGAAATGTTCAGTATGGAGACAGGTTGACAATAGAAAATAGGGTGTTCAGTAAAGCAGTTATTGTTTGCACATATGAGGACAGAGTTTAAAGCACTGATGAATAAGTGTGGCATTTTGAGTGGTTGTGTTTGAAAAAGGAAATCATGTTACTTCCTGTTAGATTTCTGTGTGGTAAGTAGATTTGTGTGTATTGATTTGAAACGTGAATAGCTATACAAGTGAATAGAATGTGTGTATGGTTTTGATGATTTGATGTGGAGTTGTGATGTTTGAGCGAAAGGCGTTGGAAATTGTGTTCTATATAAAGATTTTGTGTGTAAATGGTTGAAAAAAACTGTAAATTGAGATGATGCAGGAGACCATAGTCTTAGAACTGGAGGAGCCTTGAGGAACCTTTTAGGGTTCCTCACCATTGCCACTGTGGAGGAACCTTTTTTGTTCAAAGAGGTTCCTCAGGGAACCACTATGAAAGGTTCCTCAAAGATCCCTGGGAGTAAGAGGGTATTATTATTATTACATCCAATAGTTCAAAGATCGCAGACTATGTTGACTACTTTGCATAGTGATTCAGACTTCTGAATTCTAAAATGTTGCCTTGGTCACGATGTGTTTACTTTTATTTATGTCCAAGTAGTCATCAAACCTGTGCTGGAACATCTGATTTTTATTTTATTTATTTTTTTATTTTTGTGACGGTTGTTGAGGAATTATTGTACACCCACTAGACTGGTCTGAATGTTCAGACAATGCAATACGGTTAAATATCATGACAGAGGCTATGACTGGATGCTGGTAGATCCTGTTAAGTGCAAGATTATGAAGATAGCTTTGATTGTTATGAAGTAAAATTGTCTGAAATGTGTTAGTCAGGCTTAGTCCTCTCCTATAAACTCTTATTAGTTCTCACTAGTCATACTGGAACTGTTGAACAGTTTTTACCCCTGTGTGGTATTTGGGTCTATGGGGCCCTTTTTCAGAGTTTACTAAATAAAAAAGAAAAGAATTTCATTATTTATTTGTTTATTCTCACACTCTTTACCTTTGGCTGTTGTAAAATGAGTGCAGGTACTTTTATTACACTTTTATCACTTGTGGGCAAGCCCATTGAACCTGAAGGCAATTACAGTAAATTGTGGACTTAGTCCTTCTCCAACTTTGGCTTGCTGTGTGTGTGTGTGTGTGTGTGTGTGTGTGTGTGTGTGTGTGTGTGTGTGTG
>CM059275.1:19775134-19787634 GCA_030347295.1 Setipinna tenuifilis
TTTAGAGTACACTCACCTGCTGGACAGTAAGTGTTAAGTGTCTTCACTTCCTGTGTGTGTGTTTGTGTATGCATATTTGCATGCATGTGTGTGTCTGTGTATGCTTGCTCGTGTGCAGTGACTGTGTATGTATTTGTGTGTGTGTGAATGAGAAACTGCACAGTCCTCAAACCCACAACCTCACAGCAACTCCAGCATGGGAGAACAGTGTGTGTGTGTGTGTGTGTGTGTGTGTGTGTGTGTGTGTGTGTGTGTGTGTGTGTGTGTGTGCGTGTGCGTGTCATTGTGTGTGTTACTGTCTACTGACTCATCTGCTGGACAGTAAGTGTTAAGTATCTTCCCTCCATGCGTGTGTTAATGTGTGCGTGTGTATGTGTGTGTATGTTTGTGTGTGTGCGCATGTCTGAGTCCATGTGTTGATATCAGTGTGTGTGTTTGTGTTTGTGTTAGTGTGTATGTGTGTGTGTGTGTGTGTGTGTGTGTATGCCAACATGTATAAGCATGTGTGCTTGTCATTGTGTCTGGTACTGTATGTGTGTGTGTGTAAAGCTGAAGTTATGTGTTCACTCCTGCAGTCCACTTCATCAGAAGAGGCCAGACTCCCCTGCAGCCAGCGTTGTGTCCATGAAGAGTGACCGGTCCATGGGTGAACCGCTCAAGTTTAGAGGACACTCACCTGCTGGACAGTAAGTGTTGTATCTTCATGTCCTGTGTGTGTGTGCATATTTGCATGCATGTGTGTGTGTGTCTGTGTATGCTTGCTCGTGTGCAGTGACTGTGTATGTATTTGTGTGTGTGTGAATGAGAAACTGCACAGTCCAGCCTCAAACCCACAACCTCACAGCAACTCTAGCATGGGAGAAGTCAGCTAAATTGCCAGGCTAACAGCTCAGGTAGTAGCACAGTATATCCTTTTGAGGTGTTGGGAGGGAGGTTTTAGTAACCTTTTATGCCAAGCTGTGCTAGCTGGCATGCGTTACACTCACCTCCCTAAACCTCACTCCCATCTGTAACCAAGGCCTTCCTGCACAGTCCAGACCCAGTCTCGAACCCGGGACCTCACTGTACTCTAGTATGGGAGACAGATGCGCTACCAAGTGTCAGCTACTTTTTTACGCTGGGCTTTGCTAGCTGGTATATGCATGTTCGCGTGCATGTGTGACTGTGTGTGTATGTATATGCTTGCTGGTGTGCATGACTAATAGTATTACTACTGACTACTGTAGAGAGAGAGAGAGAGAGAGAGACAAAGAGAGTATATCTCTGTACTGATTATGTAGTGTGTGTGTGTGTAGGGGGGGGGGCATCTGTGTTTGTTTGTGTGTTTGTCTGTATTTATGTATATGTGTTCTGATTCAGTATGTATGTATGTTTTTTACTGGTTCTCTCTCTCTCTCTCTCTCTCTCTCTCTCTCTCTCTCTCTCTGTCTGTCTGTCTTTAAGTGTCTGTGTACTATTTTATGCATTTGTGTGTGTGTGTTTTAGTGTATGTATGTGTGTGTGTATGTGTGTGACTAAAAGATGTAAAATATCATTCAGCATTCATCAATATCATTCATTCATTCACTTTTACCATCAGTGGCGCACAGCAGAGACCAGGTGAAAAGCCTAAGTGTGAAAAAGCCGGTCAGGCTTCTCACTGGTAGGATGTCGGCGACTGGAAGTTGGGGTGAAGCGGTGCAAAAAGACCTCCAAAATTCACGAACGTATATAGAAAAAGTGCTTTTTATTTTCAACAAACAAAATCCCGTGCAATAATGAAACAAAAGTAAATAATATAAACACGACACTTAAATCCGAAAATAAATTCTACAAAACTAAAGAGAACTCAAACAAAGCCTTTAGGCTCACTGCGACCTCAGCCGGTTACCAGCAGCCCTACTACTCAGCGATGTTATCTTGCTCTCTCACGTTCGTCTCTCTGTTCTACCTGTTCGTTCGTCTGGGTCTCTCTGTCTCGGTCTGTTCTGGTTAAACTGAAGCCCTTTTTAAATACAACTAAATTAACGTAAATTGGCCCAATCATGAGATGATTGGACCATACCACCTCATGACGCTAAACATACATGAACACAACTAGAGACATACATTTATACACCCCACAATAACTACACTCGTATATACACACACACACCCACCATACAAGAAATTTAGCGAATTAACAACAAGACACAAACAAACCCAATTGAACACAAACACCCCCTCCACCACATCACCGATCCCAAATCCCAACTAGTGAAAACCCTGCCATAGCGAGGCGCGCTCCCGTATGGCCGAGTGTCCAGGAGGTGAGACGGTGTGTAAGTATAGCGGAGTGTATGAACCATGGATTTAAACAGATAACTTTGTAAATGGGGCATGAGTGTGTAGGCCTCCACACTACATGCCGATGATGCTAACAATAAAATGGCTTTAACAGTTCTATTGTTATTGTGTCGGGTTTGATTGTAAATGTGCGTGTGGGTGTGTGCGCAGGTGTACCGTGCAGTTCAAACAGTTAAAAACGGTGAAAGGGGGAGACGGAAAAGTTCGCCCTTTCACACTTCCTCCGCCCTCTCAAGTCTCACCACCCGGTGGTGAGACAAAAACGGCCCCAATAGTTTTTAGCTCGGCCTGGCACTACAGCATCAGCCCGTAGGTCTGCAGTGCCAAGACCTACCGAGCGTTTGTCCATACAGAGGTTACCAGGAGTCCACATTTAGTCCGACAACTACCCTCCGGTTTTCAGTTGTCCTTCCATTCCTCACAGACCAGCAGAACGGACTAGGAGCCTACACCAACAGCGTCGATCAGTTGAACTGTGCCCATATCCTCTGGGCACCGGGTCCAGGGCAGCCGCTGCCCTCTTCCGGACCAAACGTTGGGACAACACGCTCCGGTTGCCTTCCAACACACACACTGATTCCATAGCTGCACAAACTCCCATAGCCCTTCCTCTACTGCTGGTCTCCATTGCAATACAATCCACCGCTCCTGGATCGCCCTCTCTTTCGAGTCCTACGAGCCTGACTCTCTGGTCTCCTCGGCTCCTTTCCAGACTCATTTCTCTGCTGTTCCTTGCCGACGTACCTCGGTTCAGCCGTCCTGTTGATATCTCTCGTCGGGTCAATCGCCGCTTCTCCCCTCGGCCTCCAGTTTCTCCTCGGCGTCGCATCCCACTGCTGCCACCAAATGTGAAAAAGCCGGTCAGGCTTCTCACTGGTAGGATGTCGGCGACTGGAAGTTGGGGGGAAGCGGTGCAAAAAGACCTCCAAAATTCACGAACGTATATAGAAAAAGTGCTTTTTATTTTCAACAAACAAAATCCCGTGCAATAATGAAACAAAAGTAAATAATATAAACACGACACTTAAATCCGAAAATAAATTCTACAAAACTAAAGAGAACTCAAACAAAGCCTTTAGGCTCACTGCGACCTCAGCCGGTTACCAGCAGCCCTACTACTCAGCGATGTTATCTTGCTCTCTCACGTTCGTCTCTCTGTTCTACCTGTTCGTTCGTCGGGGTCTCTCTGTCTCGGTCTGTTCTGGTTAAACTGAAGCCCTTTTTAAATACAACTAAATTAACGTAAATTGGCCCAATCATGAGATGATTGGACCATACCACCTCATGACGCTAAACATACATGAACACAACTAGAGACATACATTTATACACCCCACAATAACTACACTCGTATATACACACACACACCCACCATACAAGAAATTTAGCGAATTAACAACAAGACACAAACAAACCCAATTGAACACAAACACCCCCTCCACCACATCACCGATCCCAAATCCCAACTAGTGAAAACCCTGCCATAGCGAGGCGCGCTCCCGTATGGCCGAGTGTCCAGGAGGTGAGACGGTGTGTAAGTATAGCGGAGTGTATGAACCATGGATTTAAACAGATAACTTTGTAAATGGGGCATGAGTGTGTAGGCCTCCACACTACATGCCGATGATGCTAACAATAAAATGGCTTTAACAGTTCTATTGTTATTGTGTCGGGTTTGATTGTAAATGTGCGTGTGGGTGTGTGCGCAGGTGTACCGTGCAGTTCAAACAGTTAAAAACGGTGAAAGGGGGAGACGGAAAAGTTCGCCCTTTCACACTAAGAATATGGACAGAGAAGAGAGCACAGAAGAGGACAAAGAGAGAGAGGCGTGTTCTTCTCCAGAGCAGAGGTGAGCTGGTGGCTGGCAGTCCTTCCTCGGGCTCATTCAGACAGGATTCTGTGCAGGCGCAGGTTCTGTCCGGTATCATTCAGAATGTATGTCAATAGATTAGGCTATTCACACCAATCAACTGTGATGACATTTTTAATCCCTTACCTGGACAAGACAAAGCATTCAGATCTGTGCTGACAAAGGGAGTGTATGGTATTGGAAAAACAGTCTCTGTTCAAAAGTTTATTCTGGACTGGGCTGAAGAAAAAGCTAATCAGGATGTTGACTTAATTTTTCCTCTTCCTTTCCGGGAACTAAATTTCATCAAAGAGAAAAAACTCAGTATTAGTCCAGTAGCCAAGAGGGGGGACCCGGAAATGTTGAGTACACCAAAGTTTTATGATAGAAATGTATAGTATGGGTCCCCAGTACATAGAAACTGCCGGATGCTAAGTTGCTAAGATGCTAAGCTAAGTTTTTATTAGCATAATTAGCATAAATTAGCATAATCGCCTTTATGGCCTTATTGCAGGATCAGTTTGGCCAATCTATACAACCCTGGTGTGGTTTTAGGGGTTTTTGAGGATGCTAAATCCATTTGTGGCATTTATAAAATGCCTGTCTGACACCAAATTGCTGTATATGTCAAGGGGGGACACATTTTATGTCCTGAAGAGCTCATTTCGGCAACATTTTGGGTAAATTACACACCATATACTTTAAACTTTCCCATTATTTAAAACCATACTAAATATAGTTGACTGGCCACATCAATTTTGAAGAATTAGGGCAGTAATAGGAATCATTCTAATGCAGTTTGTGTGGAAAGCGGGTGAGAAAAGATCAAACCGATTGTAACCTCTAATAATACATGTAAAGCGGCTTTCAAAATTCCAAAGTCTAATGTACAGAAACAATACAATCATAATAAGAGAGAAAAAGGAAATTCAAATAATACTGAAAAAAAATCAAAATAGATGATGTGATAAACAAAGTAATAATAGTAATACCATTTCTCAGAGCATGCAATGTAATTTGTTGGAACACCATGTGCCAGGGGGGCAATGCTGACAAATAGCTCTCTATCAAAGAAGTATGACCAAAACTAAGAGAGTGCTGACCCTGTGATGTCTACTTAAGATCCATAGATATTGATTATATGACTGGACACTGAAATTGCCTGGATATTCAAATTGCAGTTACTCACAACTTAAGCTTATTATATGTGAGCCAGCTTCTATTACACTTCTCTACAGAGCCTCAGCTGTGGAGTTCTAATCATCCTCGTAGTCACTGTCTTCATCTGTTACATTGTCTTCTTCACCATCATCAGCTTGATTCTGGCTAGGAACCTGCTGTGATTGGGTGAGTATATTGCAACATGTAACATTACTACCTTCACAGAAGCAATAGCTGGTGCAGGCAAGTCCTGCAGCTGCACAACTACATTTTGCTGTGGTACATGCCTTCCCCCCAGCTTTGCAGCCACAGCTGATGATGTCCAAAAGAGCTGGAGGAGCAACATGGTTGTCGTCCAGGATAGGCATGACAATTACCTCTCCTTCCTTTCCCCCTTCTCTTTTGTCCCATCCAAACCGGGTGATATCAACAGCAGGTGGATTGGGGCGGTCTGCTGCTTTCCAAAGTAACACCTGTAGATGTGCACGTTGTCCATGGAGACTCATATTGCGCTCTGTCGGAGGTAACGTCTTCAGTGCTGGAGGAGACTTCCGTTTACAAAAAATGTTATACCTTGCAGTATTTAATGTTGCTGATCCACTCTGTTTGTACAGTGCCAAGAAAAAAGCCCTAACTGCTCGGGTAACCTGGGCATCTGTAGCAGTATCCTCCCCAATTGCATGAAGCAATGTACTTGGCACTGCAGTCATCGCTTTGATTGCAGAAACCTTCCCTTTGCCAGCAGGATAGGAAGTAGTGTCACATCCAGATAGTGCATGCATGGCTAGGATGGAACGACAGTGATCACCCAGATTGTCTACTGTGGCATTTATGTTCAGCACGGTGTCATTCCATCTCTCCATCTGAACGTTAGAAACACCAGCCTTCCAGCACCAGTAGACTAAGAGTACAAACACATCAGAGTCATCACTGACAACACGGACCGTTTCAGCACCCCGCTTGGCTGCATCCAACATGAATGACACAAGAGAGACATCAGCCTCCTCATGTGTTACCAAACTGTCTGACCTGCTAACCATCTTGATGTTGTGGCCCATTTTGCATGTGCACAGGAGCTCCGCTAACCTTTGTTTGTTTTTGTTGTTTTTCATTATTTTATCACGTGGAGGTAAAGGAGTTGCCAGGGAGAGTTGGAATTCAGTGGAGGTCTGCCCTGCCCTTCTCTGTGTCTCATGGTTCTTTGCTGAGACTTCCTCATACTGGTCAAATATAACAGATATTAGAGTGTTGGAGTATGTGTGAAGTCGGTGCTCCATGCTAGCTGCAAGATCTGCCACTGTCCCTACCGCTGGCCAAACTGCATGATAAATTAGTTGCATGCCATCAACTAGCACAACATCTGGGGGGTGAGGATTGCTGTGAAGAACACCAAGACGCTGGACAATGGCAGACTTGTTGCCCTTCCTTAGGCATCCATTTTCATCAATGATCGAAACTGGGACAGGACTCAGCTCATAGTCAAAGAGTGTTGACAGGTCTACTTTCCTCTGGGTGCCTACCACCAGCAGCCGAGCAAACAATGCCTCAAGATCATAAACGGACTTTCCGTGTACTTTAACCCCCTTTGTCTTGACTTTCATTGTCACGACTTTATTTGAGATGGGTGCATGAAATCCCCCAGGGAGTGAAGAGGAAAACGACATACTCATGTCTTGTCCAATTTTCAGTGCATCGTGCACATTGACCTTGTCATCTGCCACTTGCCCACTGATAATGTGATGGAGGGTGGTAGTGTCTGTGATGAGAGGGTGAGAGTTTTCCCATAGCACTCTCACAATTTTAGCCCGGTCTTCAGCATCCAACTTCCGTCGTCCTTCTCCCTCCTCTTTGTGCCTCTGGAGCTTCCCTGTTTTATCCAATGCCTCTGTATACATCTCACTCATTGTGTGGGATACATGAGAACAAATGCCAAAAGACTGAATCCACACTGCAACCTGCTCAGGGTTTGTTGAGATACCTTTCATCCCTCCAACTCCTTTACCTTGCCTTATGCATGTCTGTTCTCCAAACATATCTGCACTCACTGCTGCTGCACCATCTGAGTGACGGCACACATGACTTCCAGCAAGAAAGTCCTCCATCGCAGGAGCAGGGAGATACTGCATTTCAAGCAGGTGCCATGTGATCCATCTTGCATAATGGTGATGACCAGAGGCAAAGAAATAAGGTAGCATCTCTTGAAGACAATGCTGTTGAAGGAGCCAGTCACCCTCTCTTTCTGCACGCCAGAGCCTGTGTGCTATGAATGTTGGGGTGATGAAGCAATCTACCCATAGACGGCCTGTGGGGTGCTGTCTTGCTTGCTCAAGAAATGCCATTATCTGTTCATGACTCTTTTCTCCCTCATCCAAGAAGTCATGAAGAAGAGCATACAGAACCATTCGGAAGGCACGCATAGCCTTGGGCCATGCTTTGCCATTTAAGATTGAGGTCACACCTGCAAAAGCAGACCCTATAAGCTCCTCAAGGCCAGTTGAATTCATCAGATGACCTATTGAGCCAATGAATGACATGAGGGTATGCATCATCCCAGGTCTCAGTACCACTGATGACCATCGTTGTGGATCACTCCATTTAATCTGACAGGCAATCATGTACAGTTGCATGTCAAATGTTATGTCACTGTAGCTCATGCCGAGGTTCCTTAGTGAAGTGTCCAGGTATGAAATGGTACTAAGAACTGTATCAGGATGAGCAGGGGGTGAGTCAAGCAGTGATCCAAACACACTCACAGTTTTCAACTTTGGAGCATCATTGCAGTCTTCATGCTGACAGTCTTGTACAACATTGTAACCTGACCAGTCCAGGGGAAGAGGTGAAGAGTGGAGTTGGCATAGCCAAGATACATCCCTTCTCTGTGCTCTGGAAACACGGTCTTCAATGTCATTCTGAATGGCAGGAGTTCTTTGCAATTCATTTAGAGCAGGTGGAGTCAATTTCTTTGGGCCAGTGTAACACTCAATGACAAAAGTGCTTTTGTCTGCTAAACAAAGTTTTCCAGCTTCAATTTTAGTTAGACGTGGCAATTTTACAGACATGATTCCATCATCAGGAGTGGCTCCTTCAGGCAACAGAACACTCGATGGAGACTGTACAAATTGGGTGGCCATAACATGTGTTGTACGCTGTCCATTAGGCGTGAAGACACACAGATCAAAGTTATCGCCCCAGCTGTGTATGGAGCCCATTTGTTTTTCCAGACCAGTTAGATGCAGATATTTTTCAGGGTCTTCCAAAACATATTTTGCAGCTGACTTACGAAACCGCAAGACTTCATCATAACTTGCAACAATGCCATGGTCATTCAAGTTCCGAACTAGTTCAGAGCTCCCATGCTTATGATGGAGTTTAACAGCTAGCCCCAAAGTTGTTTGATTCCAACTTCCACTTATGTGTTGTTGTAAGCACTGTGCAAGTGTAAGTGCTGCTTTTCTCACTGTTCCTCCCTTGGACACAAGCTGGGAAACGAGCTTAAGAAGCGTAGGACTAGTGTCTTCTATGACCTTGTCATAGCGAAAACGTCCAAACAATCTGTTGAGTCTTTTCTCGCTCACTTTTCACTGCCACATAACCTGCACTATAGCACAATTTTCTACCTTAATACTGCATCTTTGGGCAGACTATAGATCTAGCCAGTCTATTTAATATAGAATAAGTGGAAATAATTGAAATGGGTAAGGTTTATGATGTGTCAATTACAAAAAAAGTCACCGAAATTAGCTATTAAGGGCATAAAATGTGTCCCCTTTTGGCATAAACAGGAATTTGGTATCTGACAGGCATTTGTAAATGCCACAAATGGATTAAGCATCCTCAAAAACCCCTAAAACCACACCAGGATTGTGTAGATTGGCCAAGCTGATCATGTAATAAGGCCATAAAGGCGACTATGCAAATTTATGCTAATTATGCTAATAAAAAAAATTGCTCAACATATACAAGTTAGCATCCGGCAGTTTCTATGTACTGGGGACCCATACTATACATTTCCATCATAAAACTTTGGTGTACTCAACATTTCCGGGTTCACTATAGGGGCCTATGGGCTGGCAACTGGACTGGAGGATTTAGTTTTAGCATTTTTTTTACTGGCATTAAGGATTTCAGTGTTTTCAGTGAAGCGTCTCCAGAGCAGAGGTGAGCTGGTGGCTGGTAGTCCTTCCTCGGGCTCATTCACGCAGGATTCTGTGCGTAAGTGGTGCAGGCGCAAGTTCTGTCCAGTATCATTTAGAATGTATGTTACTGTAATAGATTAGACTATTCACACCTCAAGTGTTCACTGAGCTGTGTCTGTCTGGTCAGACCACTCAGAAACCGCACTGCAACTAGAACGTCTAGTCTGTTTTTCTGTGCAGTCTGTGAGCGTTTTCAGCCCAAATCCTATTCAAACCTATAGCACAACTACACGTTTCATGTCAACTGTGCTATCTCTCTATGTATTGACACAGGGGTATCTTAAAAGCCTCCCGACTGTTTGAAAATTATGACCACTCACCTACAATTGCATAAAACAAATGCTGGAAAGCTATCAATGTTGACCTTGCCATACCAGATCTGTCCTACAAGTGCAGTAACTACGTGAACATAGAAACTGAAATACCTGTTAAAGTTGTCACACTGCCCAGTCAAACACATTGTAGGTATAAATGTGTTGAAGCTTTTATGTTCTTAATAGAAAGAAGGAAGAGTTTGCGGCAATTTTTTCTTCAGAGTATTCTCAATAAAAGAAGAGCCTCAACTGCTTTTCTTTTGTCAACCAATCGAGTTAAAAAAAAGTAAACTTGTTCTTGTCATTTAACGTTTCTTATTTGGTTTGGTACAGTAAATCTAATGTCACAAAATGTCATAATTTACTGACCTGAGGTAGGACAGAGTGACTGCTTCCAAAGAGGCAGAGTTTATCACAACTTTACAAATAGGGTGCAAAAAATTATTTGCAAAAAAGTATTTGTTTTTTTTTTGTACTGGGAGAGAATAAAGGCTTTGACAACAATCAGTCTACATGTTTTGGAACAATGTCAAATATTCCATCGGCTTTATCAAAGTGATCAAGTTGTTCTGTGCACAGTTATGTTTTTTAAACATCGCTTAACATAAAAAATAAAAACATACTGTGTTTATTAAAATGATATCAATGGGAAACAGGACTATGCTATATGCACAATGCGCTACACTTGCATACCGCTCACAGACCACTTCTGCCCACACCCCGCTCACACTCAGTCCGGCACAAATAAGCCCTTAGTCTAAGATCACATGCTAAAGTGAGGCACTCTGAATCATTATGGTTCTTATCCTCACACCAAAAGACAATACTGAACTACATCTTGGTTTAAAACTGAACCTGTAAGAAATAAAGAACTTGTCTGCTTTTTTTTACAGATGTAAATCTGTGTGTGAGATGGAAATACTACAGGGTCACAAATCCCATCTGCAGAAGAAGTTTGAGTGTTTGTCTGAGGGAATCTCAAGCCAAGGAAACCCCACACTCCTCAATGAGATTTATACAGACCTCTACATCACAGAGGGGGGAAGTGGAGAGGTCAATGCTGAACACGAGGTCAGACAGATCGAGTCAGCATCCAAGAGATCAGTATCATATGACACACCAATCAAATGTAATGACATTTTTAATCCCTTACCTGGACAAGACACACCAATCAGATCTGTGCTGACAAAGGGAGTGGCTGGTATTGGAAAAACAGTCTCTGTTCAGAAGTTTATTATGGACTGGGCTGAAGGAAAAGCCAATCAGGATGTCGACTTCGTATTTCCTCTTCCTTTCCGGGAACTGAATCTGATTAAAGAGAAAAAACTCAGTATGGTGGATTTAGTTAAGCATTTCTTCACTGGCATTCAAGATTTCAGTGTTTTCAGTGATGACAAGCACAAAGTGTTGTTCATATTTGATGGTCTAGATGAGTGTCGGATTCCTCTAAGTTTTCACTCCGAAACAAAGTGTTGTGATGCAACAGAACCAACCACATTGTCTGTTCTGCTGACAAACCTCATCAAGGGGAATCTGCTGCCCTCTGCTCTTCTCTGGATCACCTCTAGACCAGCAGCAGCCAGTCAGATCCCTCCTGAGTGTGTGGACCAGGTGACAGAGGTGCGGGGGTTCAATGACCCCCAGAAGGAGGAGTACTTCAGGAAGAGAGTCTGTGATGAGGACTTGGCCAACAGAACCATCACACACCTGAAGTCGTCCAGAAGCCTGTACATCATGTGCCACATTCCTGTCTTCTGCTGGATTGCAGCCATTGTTCTAGGGAAAATGTTAAGGGAAACAGAGAAAGGAGAAATTCCCAAAACTCTGACTCAGATGTACACACGCTTCCTGATCATTCAAGCACACATCAAAAAGAAGTACACAGAAAGAAAAGAGGCGAATAGTGGGATGATTTTCAAACTTGGGAAACTGGCCTTTCAGCAGCTGCAGAAGGGAAATCTGATCTTCTATGAGGAGGACCTGAAAGAGTGTGGCATTGACATCACAGAGGCATCAGTGTACTCAGGAGTGTGCACCCAGATCTTCAGAGAAGAGCCTGGACTGTACCAGGGGAAGGTGTTCTGCTTTGTGCATCTCAGCATTCAGGAGCATCTTGCTGCTTTATATGTGCACCTCACTCTCATCATCCAAAAGAAAAATGTTCTAAATCCAGCCACCTCCCAATCAAAGCTTGCCCAGTTTTTCAGGCCTGTGCCTTTGTATGACCTGCACAAGAATGCAGTGGATCTGGCCTTACAGAGCAAAAACAGACATCTGGACCTTTTTCTCCGCTTTCTTCTGGGCTTTTCACTGCAGATCAATCACAATCTCCTAAGAGATCTTCTGCCCCAGACAAGCAGCCAATCACAGAGCACAGACACAGACAAAACTGTCCAGTACATCAAGCAGAAGATCAAGAAGAATCCCTCTTCAGACAAATGCATCAATCTGTTTCACTGTCTGAATGAGCTGAATGACCAGTCCTTAGTGGAGGAAATCCAAAGCTACCTGAGATCAGGAGGTCTACTGGGAGCCAAACTCTCCCCTGCACAGTGGTCAGCTGTGGTCTTTGTGCTGCTGACCTCAGAACAGGAACTGGATGAGTTTAACCTGTGTGATTACTCCCCATCAGAGGAATGTCTGCTGGGGCTGATG